>CM077652.1:13449479-13469479 GCA_039707465.1 Rhabdophis nuchalis | reverse complement strand
TTCTATACCGCCCTCTCTCCCAAAATGGGACTCAGGGCGGTGCACAGGAAACAATAAAATACAAAATATACAAACAGTCAAAATAGTTAAAACGAAATTAAATAAAATTTGGCCTGTGCTAAAAACAAAACCCAACTAAAATCAGCAATAAAAACAGCTATGCCAAGCTGGCCACATGGAAGAAATATGTTTTTAGCGCCTGATGAAAGAGGCGGAGGTCCGTGATGGTGCGGAGGTCGGGGGGGGGCAGGTCGTTCCAGAGGGCGGGGCCTGCCACAGAGAAGGCCCTCCCCCTGGGAGTCGCCAGCCGGCATTGTCCGGCAGACGGCACCCTAAGGAGGCTCTCCCTGTGGGAGCAGACAGGTCGAATGGAGGTATGTGGTAGGAGGCGGTCCCGCAGGTAACCAGGTCCCTTGCCATGGAGCGCTTTAAAGGTGGTTACTAGTACCTTGAAGCGCACCCGGAAGGCCACAGGCAGCCAGTGCAGCTCGCGCAGGAGAGGTGTTACATGGGAGTATCTTGAGACTCCCAAAATCCCCCACGCGGCCGCATTCTGCACTAACTGGAGCATCCGGGTGCTCCTCAAGGGAAGCCCCATGTAGAGAGCGTTACAGTAGTCCAGGTGAGAAAGTTCCCCTTTCTCTGGGATTACGGGGTTGAGTTGAACATTAAGTAGTAAAAGGTTTCAGAACATTTGTGGGAGGGGAGAATCGCGCCTGGTTGCCAAGATTTTTTGCTTCGCCCACGCTTATTTTATTTTATTTTATTTTATTTTATTAAATTTATATCCCGCCCTTCTCCAAGAGGACCCAGGGCGGCGCACAGAAAATTAAAATACATACAAAAAACACAATACAAAATTTAAAAACCTATTAGATCCCCATCCTGCGCTAAAACCAATTAAAATCCCCGAATTAAAACTATCTATGGCTAGTCCCAGCGGAGGCTATGTTAGGCCGGCTTGATGAAAGAGGTGTGTTTTTAAACACTGGCGGAAGAGGCGGAGGTCGGTGATGGTACGAAGTTCTGGGGGTAGGTCGTTCCACAGGGCAGGGCCCGCCACAGAGAAGGCTCTTCCCCTGGGTGTCGCCAGTCGGCATTGTCCGGCCGACGGCACCCTGAGAAGGCCCTCTCTGTGGGAGCATATCGGTCTAAGGGATGTATGGGGCAGGAGACGGTCTCGCATATAACTAGGCCCCGAGCCATGGAGCGCTTTGAAGATGGTCGTCAAAACCTTGAAGCGCACCCGAAAGACCACAGGAAGCCAGTGCAGCTCGCGCAGGATAGGTGTTATATGGGAGTGCCTCGAAGCTCCCGTAATCACCCGCGCGGCCGCATTCTGAACTAACTGTAGCTTTCGAGTGCACCTCAAGGGAAGCCCCATGTTGGTCCAGCTGCAGACACTAGCTAACATCCCAAGGCAGAGTGCTTGGGCCACAACAGGCAACCCCCCCCGACACGAGTGATGTCATGCTGTCCACGCCCGTCCTGACCATGCCTCCCTGGAGGTCAAACCCAACCTTGATGTGAAACGAAATTGAGTTTCCTGCTGGGGAAGAAAGACCAGGAGGAGGGAGACGTACGGCCGTGTTCTCGCGACTTTCTCTTTGCACGCTGCTGTTTCCTCTTCCCACCCCAGAGAGCCTGCATAGATTTCGCCATCAGCGCCAAACCTCTGACCCGCTACATGCCGCAAAACAAGCAGTCGTTCCAGTACAGGATGTGGAAATTCGTGGTGTCTCTTCCTTTCGAGTACTTTATCATGGTCCTGATTGCGCTGAACACCATCGTGCTCATGATGAAGGTGAGCCCCATCTGGAGCGATTCGTCAGGACGCCCATTGGCGGCTGATTTGGTCTGATGTTTCCGCTGGCTGCAACTTGACTTTTCTTCCCCTCCTCCGCTCTCTTTAATTTAGTTCTATGGCGCCCCGGAACCCTACGAAGATATGCTGAAATGCCTCAACATTGTCTTCACCTCCATGTTTTCGCTGGAATGTATCTTGAAGATCATCGCCTTTGGTGCATTGGTACGCCCTTTATTTCCACACTGCCGAAGTCCGGTTCTCACTTTCCAAATTAAACTGAAGTTTTCACTTTCCATACTCATTTCCAAATATTCTGATCTGTTCTATTCTGTATTCTATTCTATTCGACTCTATTCTATTCTCTACTCAATTCCCTATTCTATTCTCTATTGTATTCTCCACTCCACTGCAGGGGTCAACTACCTGTGGCTCTGGAGCCGCATGTGGCTTCCTCATCCCTCTGCTGCGGCTCCTTGTCGCTCAAAATATGCGTCACAACCGCCAATGTGTGATACAATGTGTGGTGCACGATTTATTGAGCTTTTCGCCCTCCGGTAGGCCAACCATGGATAAATCCAGGAAATCCAGGACAAGAAAAGTTTCAGAAGAGAACAATGTTTAATTCAAATACATGTGCTAGTTTTGTGACCACTCAGGAAATAGTGAGGCACGGGAAAGTTTTTGTGGCTCCCGGTGTTTTCTTTTCTGTGGGAAACGAATCCAAGTGGCTCTTTGAGTGTTTAAGGTTGCCGCCCCTGCTCTAGTGTATTCTATCTATTCTACTATATTCTCTTCTCTTCTCTTCTCTTCTCTTCTCTTCTCTTCTCTTCTCTTCTCTTCTCTTCTCTTCTCCTCTCCTCTCCTCTCCTCTCCTCTCCTCTCCACTCCACTCCACTCCACTCCACTCCACTCTCTATCCTACCCTTCCGTTCCCTACCCTACTACCCTACCCTACTACTTCCTTCTTGGATGTTGGAGCGACTCCCTGTCCCACTTCTGAATTCTGTATCATTCCATCATTGCTTCCTTTTGGTCAAGAGCTTTGACAGGGATCTGAGGAATCTCCCCTTTTCTCTTACAGAATTATTTTCGTGATGCCTGGAACATTTTTGATTTTGTCACAGTCTTGGGAAGTATTACTGATATTTTAGTCACAGAAATTGCGGTGAGTATCACTGGGAGACTTGTTTCTTTCTTTAACAAACCATTTTTTGTTTTTTTGTTTTTTAACCTAGAAAAATCTTTAAAAAAAAAAAAGATATTAGAAAAATCTTTTGGATAGACTACTTGGGAAATTGTAAAATTTGGGGGCACTGAGGCTAATATTGAGACGTTGTAATATTGATTACAACATTTGGCACAAAAGAAAGACTCCAATGCCATTGCGTTGGATAGGGTTTGGATTACCGTATTTTTCGGAGTATAAGACGTACCGGAGTATAAGATGCACCAAGGTTTTGAAGATTAATTAAAAAGATACGTTATTGCCCTCTGCAGACCTTCCAAAAACGGCCCGTTTTTTGTGAAAACAGCCCCCCCCCAAAAAGGGCATGAATAGCCTTTAGGAGGCTTGTAGAGTGCTCGGGGGGGGGGGCAAAAACGAGCAAAAAATGACATGTTTTTCACAAAAATGAGCTCTTTTTTGTCAAAAAAGAGGCATGGGTAGCCTTTAGGAGGCTTATAGAGTGTTCTTGGGAGCTGGGGGGCAAAATTGAGCAACAAATGGCCCATTGTTTGCTCATTTCTGCCCTCCCCAGCCCCGAGGAGCACTCTATAAGCTTCTTAAAAGCTATGCAAGGCCATTTTGGTGAAGGGGGCGGGGTTTCAGGAGGCCCAAAAATCTGTAGTCTGTGTATAAGACGCACCCAGATTTTCAGCCTCTTTTTCGAGGGGAAAAGGTGCGTCTTATACTCTGAAAAATACGGTAATTTAAATCTCACTTAGCTTCCTTCCTGACCCTGTGAGCAGCCTTTGACACCGAGGTTTATCGCTTCTTCTGCCTGTCGTCCGTGTGACGACAGCTCGGTCTGGCTGTATCCGTGCCAGAATGCATCCCGAGGTCACTGAATTAATTCGGTTCTCTTGAGTTTGTGCGATGCCAGCCTGCAACGTAATAAGCCGACCAGATGGAGCAGCACGACAATTGGAGCCGCTCCCTGTCAAGTTTAATGCGAATGTGTGGATTCTTCAGTGAAGTCATGACTTAGCTCAGTCATGAGGTAGGCTTGGCGATGAGTCCTACGGGATTCTCGCAACCAGAACCTTTGCTTTTGGCTTTCTGGACTGAGCTATGTGGAAGGACAGAAGATGCTTTTTCAAAAGACTTTGCTTTTTCCCTGAAGATGTTTCACTCCTCATCCTTCCATGGTTAAGGTGATAAGATTAATCATCAGATCCAACAGCCGGGAAGAGTATGATTTGAATGGATGGGTTAAAAATCAGAGATTTTTTTTTTTTTAATGCACATGATATGTGACAGCAGTGAGTTTATAGGAGTTTTAGTTTTTGGGTGGCGCAGTGGTTAGAACGTGGTACTGCAGGCTACTTCTGCTGTCTGCCAATTGCCTGCAATTTGGCAGTTCGAGTCTCACCGGGCTCAAGGTTGACTCAGCCTTCCATCTTTCCGAAGTCGGTAAAATGAGGAGCCAGATTGTTTGGGGGCAAGAGGCTGACTGCAAACCGCTTAGAGAGGGCTGTAAAAGCACTGTGAAGCGGTATATAAGGCTAAGTGCTCTTCCTTCCTTCCTTCCTTCCTTCCTTCCTTCCTTCCTTCCTTCCTTCCTTCCATATGGTACAATGGTCAGAATGCAGGATTGCTGACTAACTCTGTGAAGCGGTATATAAGGCTAAGTGCTTTTCCTTCCTTCCTTCCTTCCTTCCTTCCTTCCTTCCTTCCTTCCTTCCTTCCTTCCTTCCTCTCTTCCTCCCTCCCTCCCTCCCTTCCTTTCCCTCCTCCGTCCCTCCTTCAGCCTTCCCTCCTTCCGAGGTGGGTAAAATGGGGACCCAGATTGTTGGGGGGCAAGAGGCTGACTCTGTCAACCGCTTAGGGAGGCCTGAAAAAGAGCCATAAAGCAGTCTATAAGTCTAAGGGCTACTGCTATTGCTAATTACTGATTCATCTTGCAAGGTCCTTAAGGTGGCTGCAGGGGGTTGCTAAATTCACCTTTCCTTTTTGAACCCAAAACTGTGAAACTGGCATTTATTTGTTTTTAGCTTTGCCTGGGAATTTAAAAAGGCCAATCAAGGTGCTTGCAAAAACATCTGTGAATTTGCATTACAATGCGAAATGCAAATAATTCATCTCATTGTGTTTCTTTCCAGGGCTGGTCATTGTTGGAGGGGAAAAAAAAATCATTTCTTTTTATAAACCTCTTATTTTATTTCCCCCCACTCCCTAATACGATCGTGCGTGTTTCTCTTCTTTCCTACAGCCGATGACTCATTTTCTCTCTCTTTCTTCTTTCTGTTTCTGTTCCTTGTTTGTGTGTCGTCTTCTTCCCCTTTTCCTGCTGAATCATGCCATCCAATCGACGTCCAAAAACACACACACACAAAATGAGACACCATCATCATGTCTACATCTGTCTGTTGCCTGCCTCCTGTTCCAAAATAAATGCTTCTTTTTTTAAAATAATAATCATAATAATCATAATGCTAAACTCAAAAATCTTTGCAAAATCACAATTCATCCATGAAAACATCTCGTATAGAACACGGTTGGTTCCATTGAATTTTTTTTTTTTAGAGGGAGGGGGGTGTTAAAAAAAATCATTCAACTTGCTCAAGGAAATTTTGTTGCCGTCGTTCTGCTTTTCAGTTGCTTTCCTTTTCTTTAATTTGAGATCATTTTGGGGGGGACTCTGGCCGCATCAACAGAGGAGGAACCGAACCGTTGCCTGCTTGACGTTGTTTGTGACTTTCCTTGTGGTGGCGTTTTTCATTGTCAGTCGGGACTCTTGAGTTGAACCCCCCCCCCTTGCTTCGTTTGAGAACCGTGGGGAGGGGGCTGTGTTGTTGTGGGGTGGACTCAACCAACCCTGAGCTGCATCTGTTGCCGCCGCCCCCTTTTTTTTCCTTTCAAACCGCAAGCGAAACAAAATGGCGGCCAAGCCGATTGCATGCCTTGTGGCTGAACCCCTTGCCGCCCCCAGAATGCAGCATGGTTGGCTTCTTGGATGCTCCCGGTGGTTTAAAGCAATGACTGGATAATGAATTAGGATTTTGTTTGATGAAGAGAAGGACCAGGGGAGACATGATAGCAGTGTTCCGATATCTCAGAGGGTGCCACAAAGAAGAGGGAGTCAAACTATTCTCCAAGGCACCTGGGGGCAGGACAAGAAGCAATGGGTGGAAACTAAGCAAGGAGAGAAGCAACTTAGAACTGAGGAGAAATTTCCTGACAGTGAGAACAATTAACCTCTGGAACAGCTTGCCTCCAGAAGTTGTGAATGCCCCAACCCTGGAAGTCTTTAAGAAGATGTTGGATAGCCATTTGTCTGAAACGGTATAAGGCTCCTGCCCACGCAGGGGGTTGGACTAGAAGACCTACAAGGTCCCTTCCAACTCTGCTATTGTATTGTATTGTGATGGTGGGGATGGGTCAGCCTTTCATGCGGTCAAGCATCTTTTAAAAGATGGGGAGGGAAGGGTGGAAAGGAAAGTTTTGGCTGCTATTTTATACCTACAACAGTGATGGCGAACCTTTTTGATGCCAAGGGCCAAAAAAGGGAGGACATCATTCACACATGTTCATACTTGTGGCAGCCCCTGAGATATTGGATAGCAGTGTTCCAGTATCTCAGGGGCTGCCCCAAAGAAGAGGGAGTCAAGCTATTCTCCAGGGCACCTGAAGGCAGGACAAGAAGCAACGGGTGGAAACACATCAAGGAGAGAAGCAACTTAGAACTGAGGAGAAATTTCCTGACAGTGAGAACAATTAATCAGTGGAACAGAAGTTGCCTCCGGAAGTTGTGAATGCCCCAACACTGCAAGTCTTTAAGAAGATGTTGGATGGCCATTTGTCTGAAACGGTATAGGGCTTCCTGCCTAGGCAGGGAGTTGGACTAGATGACCTCCAAGGTCCCTTCCAACTCTGCTATTGTATTATTGTATTATCTGGAAGAGGAGCTGCCAAGGGGACATGCACGTGCTGGAAAATGTACTTCCGGTTTTTGCCATGGGCATGCGTGCCAGTCAGCAAGTCTTCCGGTTAGTGCCGTGCGTGCGCAGGCGCCAATCAGCTGGGAAACTCCCTCTTCCGACTCCCGGCATTGCCGCACACCCAAAAGTCAGCTGACTGTCCCGTGCGCATGCCCGCCCGCCAGAAATCCAGAAAAGCAACGGGCAACACCGCATGCGCCAGGCAACATGGCTCCTCCGCGTGCCATGCACTTTGCGCACGGGTGCCATAGGTTCGCCATCACGGACCTACAAGGTCCCGCTCTCCTCCGATGTCGTTTGCAGAGGCGGCTTCCCTCTTTCGCGCCCTTTCCCCGTAGCCGAAGGAGGGGCCCGTGGGGAGAGAGGGGGATTCCTCAAGTGCTCTGCACGAGGAGGGACTCGCCCTGACAAAATCTTCTTTTCCGAAAGTTATTTTTGGGCAGCCGAATTCAATTTCAATTTCAATCTATTCGGATTTGTATACCGCTCTTTCTCCCTTGCGGGACTCAGGGCGGTGAACAGGCAATGATAAAAAAAACAACAGTAAAAACATCAATATAAATACCTATGCTAAAAATAAATTAAATACTAAGCCCGCTCTAAAATGCACGATAAAAACCCCAATAAAACCAGATTAAAAGCTACACCAGGCCGGCCGCACGAAAAAGATGGGTCTTCAGGGCTCGGCGGAACAGGTGCAGGTCCGTAGTTGTGCGGAGGTCGGGGGGCAGGTCGTTCCAGAGGGCAGGAGCTGCCACAGAGAAGGCTCTCCCCCTGGGGGTCGCCAGCCGACATTGACTGGCTGACGGCACTCTGAGGAGGCCCTCTCTGTGGGAGCGGACTGGTCGAAGGGAAGTATTTGGTAGGAGGCGGTCCTGCAAATAACCAGGTCCCGTGCCACGGAGCGCTTTAAAGGTTGTTACTAGCACCTTGACGCGCACCGGGAAAGCCACAGCCAGCCAGTGCAGCTCACGCAGGAGAGGTGTTGCATGGGAGCATCTCGAGGCCCCTTAGAATCCCCCGCGCGGCCACATTCTGAACTAGCTAGAGCCTCCGGGTGCACCTCAAGGGGAGCCCCATGTAGAGGGCGTTGCAGTAGTCCAGGCGGGAGTGGAATTTGCCGCTTAGAATGCAAAGGCGGTAATTCCCCCCTCCTTTTTTTTATTGGGGAGGGGTTGCACTTTCCGATCCCGCCTGGTGTCTGAACGATGCATATTTTTTTTCTTTTCTCTGCAGGATAATTTCATCAACTTGAGCTTTCTCCGACTCTTCCGGGCAGCCCGACTGATCAAGCTTCTCCGCCAAGGCTACACCATACGGATTCTGCTGTGGACTTTTGTTCAGTCCTTCAAGGTGAGGGCTTTGCACTGGGCAGTTGGGGAGCACGGCAGTGGTGGAATTCAGCCAGTTCTGACAGGTTCTGGAGAACCGGTAGCAGAAATTTTGAGTAGTTCAGAGAACCGGTAGCGGAAATTTTGAGTAGTTCAGAGAACCGGTAGTGGAAATTTTGAGTAGTTTGGAGAACCGGTAGCGGAAATTTTGAGTAGTTCAGAGAACCGGTAGTGGAAATTTTGAGTAGTTCAGAGAACCGGTAGTGGAAATTTTGAGTAGTTCAGAGAACCGGTAGCGGAAATTTTGAGTAGTTTGGAGAACCGGTAGCAGAAATTTTGAGTAGTTTGGAGAACTGGTAGCGGAAATTTCGAGTAGTTCAGAGAACCGGTAGCGGGAATTTTGAGTAGTTCAGAGAACCGGTAGTGGAAATTTTGAGTAGTTTGGACAACCGGTAGCAGAAATTTTGAGTAGTTTGGAGAACCGGTAGCGGAAATTTTGAGTAGTTCAGAGAACCGGTAGTGGAAATTTTGAGTAGTTTGGAGAACCGGTAGCAGAAATTTTGAGTAGTTTGGAGAACCGGTAGTGGAAATTTTGAGTAGTTCGGAGAACTGGTAGCAGAAATTTTGAGTAGTTCGGAGAACCGGTAGCAGAAATTTTGAGTAGTTTGTAGAACCAGTGGCAGAAATTTTGAGTAGTTCAGAGAACCGGTGGCAGAAATTTTGAGTAGTTTGTAGAACCAGTGGCAGAAATTTTGAGTAGTTCAGAGAACCGGTAGTGGAAATTTTGAGTAGTTCAGAGAACCGGTAGTGGAAATTTTGAGTAGTTCGGAGAACTGGTAGTGGAAATTTTGAGTAGTTCGGAGAACTGGTAGCAGAAATTTTGAGTAGTTTGGAGAACTGGTAGTGGAAATTTTGAGTAGTTCGGAGAACCGGTAGCAGAAATTTTGAGCAGTTCGGAGAACCGGTAGTAGAAATTTTGAGTAGTTCGGGGAACTGGTAGCAGAAATTTTGAGTAGTTCAGAGAACCGGTGGCAGAAATTTTGAGTAGTTTGCAGAACCAGTGGCAGAAATTTTGAGTAGTTCAGAGAACCGGTAGTGGAAATTTTGAGTAGTTCAGAGAACCAGTAGTGGAAATTTTGAGTAGTTCGGAGAACCGATAGCAGAAATTTTGAGCAGTTCGGAGAACCGGTAGTAGAAATTTTGAGTAGTTCGGGGAACTGGTAGCAGAAATTTTGAGTAGTTCAGAGAACCGGTGGCAGAAATTTTGAGTAGTTTGCAGAACCAGTGGCAGAAATTTTGAGTAGTTCAGAGAACCGGTAGTGGAAATTTTGAGTAGTTCAGAGAACCGGTAGTGGAAATTTTGAGTAGTTCAGAGAACCGGTAGTGGAAATTTTGAGTAGTTCAGAGAACCGGTGGCAGAAATTTTGAGTAGTTCAGAGAACCGGTAGGGGAAATTTTGAGTAGTTCAGAGAACCGGTAGGGAAATTTTTGAGTAGTTCAGAGAACCAGTAGCAGAAATTTTGAATAGTTTGGAGAACCAGTAGCAGAAATTTTGAGTAGTTCAGAGAACCGGTGGCAGAAATTTTGAGTAGTTTAGAGAACCGGTAGCAGAAATTTTGAGTAGTTCGGAGAACCGGTAGCGGAAATTTTGAGTAGTTCAGAGAACCAGTAGCAGGAATTTTGAGTAGTTCGGAGAAGATTTATTTAACAAATGTCTCTTGCTTAGCGACAGGAATTTGGGGCCCAGTTGCGGCTTTAAACCAAGGACTACCTATGCATTGAACCGCTCTGAAACTTGCGGTTGGGCAGATGTTGTGATGTCTTGTGTTCTAACCACCCAACTTTTTTCCCCTTTTTCTCCAGGCCTTGCCATACGTGTGTCTCCTCATCGCCATGCTGTTTTTCATCTATGCCATCATCGGCATGCAGGTAAAAACCTGTGAGGCAGGGTAACCGGATTTGTTGAGCGGCGTTCAGAGCCTGCTTCACCAGATGGGCAGGACAGGTTTAGCGATGGGTGAAGAAGCCATATCCTTTTGTAAATCGTATCTTCCCCGTGGAGATGCTTGGAGAGGGTGGCTGTCTCCATAGTTTGTAGCCTCTTCACGTTGTGGTATATCAAATGCTACGGGCGAAGTGGTCTCTTGCTCAAGGCAGGCAGTACAGAACTAGGATAAGATAGGATAGAAAATAGAATAGAGAATAGAATAGAAAATAGAATAGAAAATAGAATAGAATAAGGAATTGAATGGAATGGAATGGAATAAGGAAAGAATAAGGAAAGAAAGAATAGGGAAGGATAGGATGGGATAAGATAGGATGGAATGGGATGGGATGGGATAAAATAAGGAAAGAATAAGGAACGAAAGATTAGGGAAGGATAGGATAGAAAACAGAATAGGGAATAGAATAGAACAGAACAGAATAGAGAATGGAATGGAATAGAATAGAATAAGGAAAGAATAAGGAAAGAATAAGGAAAGAATAAGGAAAGAATAAGGAATAGGGAAGGATAGGATAGGATAGAAAATAAAATAGAATAGAACAGAATAGAACAGAATAGAGAATGGAATAGAATAGAATAAGGAAAAGATAGGATGGAATGGGATGGGATGGGATAGAATAAGGAAAGAATAAGGAACGAAAGATTAGGGAAGGATAAGATAGAAAACAGAATAGGGAATAGAATAGAACAGAACAGAATAGAGAATGGAATGGAATGGAATAGAATAGAATAAGGAAAGAATAAGGAAAGAATAAGGAAAGAATAAGGAATAGGGAAGGATAGGATAGGATAGAAAATAAAATAGAATAGAACAGAATAGAACAGAATAGAGAATGGAATAGAATAGAATAAGGAAAGAATAAGGAAAGAATAAGGAAAGAATAAGGAAAGAATAAGGAAAGAAAGAATAGGGAAGGATGGGATAGGATGGGATAGGATAGGATAGGATAGAATAGAATAGAATAGAATAAGGAAAGAAAGAATAGGATAGGATAGGGTAGGATAGGGTAGGGTAGGATAGGGTAGGGTAGGGTAGGATAGGATAGGATAGGATAGGATAGGATAGGATAGGATAGGATAGGATAGGATAAGCTGGAAGGGACCTTGGAGGTCTTCTAGTCCAGCCCTCTGCTCAAGCAGGGGAAACTATACTATCTCAGACAAGCGACTGTCTAGACTCTTCTTAAACACCTCCAGCAATAGAACACCCACAATTTCTGGTGGCAAGTGGTCCCACTGATTAATTGTCCTCACTGTTAGGAAGTTTCTCCTTAGTTCCAGGTTGCGTCTCTCCTTGATTAGTTAACCAAAGGATCCCATTGGGCCTTCTGATTTGGGGTACAGCACTTCCATCCCTTATCAACCTACTATGGATGGATTTTTAACTCTCTCTCTCTCTCTCTCTCTCTCTCTCTCTCTCTCTCTCTCTCTCTCTCTCTCTCTCTCTCTCTCTCTCTCTCTCTCTCTCTCTCTCTCTCTCTCTCTCTCTCTCTCTCTCTCTCTCTCTCTCTCTCTCTCCTTGCCCCCAGGTCTTTGGAAACATCGCTCTGGATGATGACAGCGCCATTAATCGTCACAATAACTTCCAAACCTTTCTGCAAGCACTAATGCTGCTTTTTCGGTGAGTCATTCCTAGATCCCGCACAGGAAAAATATTCCTTCTTGGCCCGTGTTTAGGTCTGCCAAACCTATTCATCTCCACCCTCTGCCTTTTATCCCTAGAGCTAGGGTGGGGCTTCGCTAGCAGCAGTGGCTCTTCTGTCCCGAGGACCGGCCCATAGATTTCCACTGCTCTCCTCTCCTCTGCCACATCTATTCATTTCCGCCCCCTGCCGTTTATCCCCAGAGCTAGGGTGGGGCTTCGCTAGCAGCGGTGGCTCTTCCATCCCAAGGACCGGCCCATAGATTTCCACTGCTCTCCTCTCCTCTGCCACATCTATTCATCTCGGTCCCCTGCCTTTGATCCCCAGAGCTAGGGTGGGGCTTCACTAGCAGCGGTGGCTCTTCCTTCCCAAGGACCGGCCCATAGATTTCCACTGCTCTCCTCTCCTCTGCCACATCTATTCATCTCGGTCCCCTGCCTTTTATCCCTAGAGCTAGGGTGGGGCTTCCCTAGCAGCAGTGGCTCTTCTGTCCCGAGGACCGGCCCATAGATTTCCACTGCTCTCCTCTCCTCTGCCACATCTATTCATCTCCGCCCTCTGCCTTTTATCCCCAGAGCTAGGATGGGGCTTTGCTAGCAGCAGTGGCTCTTCCGTCCTGAGGACCAGCCCATAGATTTCCACTGCTCTCCTCTACTCTGCCACATCTATTCATCTCGGTCCCCTGCCTTTTATCCCCAGAGCTAGGGTGGGGCTTTGCTAGCAGCAGTGGCTCTTCCGTCCCAGGGACCGGCTGATAGATTTCCACTGCTCTCCTCTCCTCTGCCTTCTGCGCATCTGCGCATCAGGCACTGGACCCAACTGTTCCTCCTCTTCCTCATCAGCCACCTCTAGACCTGGGGTCTGTTGACTCTCCATCTGAGGGCTGACAGACAGCCCAGGCTCTTCCCCTCCCTCTCTCTTTCTCTCTGCCAGCTCCATTCCCTCTTCCCCCCTCGGAGCTCCCAGGTAGCCCTGATGCTGACCCTGACTCCCACACCTCCTCCTCCTCCTCCTCCGATTTGGCTCCCAGAGGGGCCTGGCAGCCGACGGGCCACAACGCATGTAAGCTACTGAGTCCATTCTGCACCAGTTGATTCCTCCAATTCCTTTTCTTGTCTTTGATTCCAGGAGTGCCACTGGAGAAGCCTGGCATGAAATAATGCTTGCGTGCCTCAGCAACCAGCCCTGTGACGAGCACTCCAACCTCAGCCGAAACGAATGTGGCAGCGACTTCGCTTACTTCTACTTTGTCTCCTTCATCTTCCTCTGCTCCTTCCTGGTGAGACGTTTCTCTCTCCGCCGATCATTGCAATGCCCTAAGGCAGGGCTTTCCAACCTTTGCAACTTTAAGTCTGAAGGACTTCAGCTCCCAGAATTCTAGGAGATGAAGTCCTTCAGACTTAAAGTTGCAAAGGTTGGAGACCCCGCCCTAAGGTATTCAAATAGGGACGCGGTCGCTCGGTGGCGAACACGCTGAGCTCGTCGATCGGAAAGGTCGGCAGTTCGGTGGTTCGAATCCCTAGCGCCACGTAATGGAGCGAGCTCCCGTGACTCGTCCCAGCTTCTGCCAACTGAGCAGTGCACGTAAAAAATGCAAGTAGAAAAACAGGAGCCACCTTTGGTGGGAAGAGAACAGCGTTCCGTGCGCCTTCGGCGTTGAGTCCTGCTGGCCACATGACCACGGAGACGTCTTCGGACAGCGCTGGCTCTTCGGCTTTGGAACGGAGATGAGCACCACCCCCTAGAGTCGGGAACGACTAGCGCAGATGTGCGAGGGGAACCTTTACCTTTTACCTTTAATGTATTCAAGAGTTCCGTCTCTTTCAGGCATAGTTTTCCTTTGATCGTGAAAAGCTACCCTTGTAACAACAGGGGTCTGTGCCCTCCTCCATTTGTCTGAAAAATTGGGAACTCACATCAACAATAACAAAATAAAATTAAGAATCAGAATAGAGCTGGAAGGGACCTTGGAGGTCTTCTAGTCCAGCCCCCTGCTTAGGCAGGAAACCCTACACCACTTCAGGCAAATCCTTATCCAACATCTTAAAGACTTCCAGTGTTGCAGCCTTCACAACTTCTGGAAGCAAGTAGTTCCACTGATTAATTGTCCTCACTGTTAGAAAGTTCCTCCTTAATTCCAGGTTGCTTCTCTCCTTGATTAGCTTCCATCCGTTGTTTCTCACCTTGCCCTCTGGTGCATTGCATTAATCTGGATGAAAGTTAATATCTTTCCTCCCCCCCGTACCCTGATTTCATTTCCACCCTCCCTTTACAGATGTTGAACCTATTTGTGGCTGTCATCATGGACAACTTTGAGTACCTGACCCGAGATTCATCCATCCTTGGACCTCATCATCTGGATGAGTTCATTCGTGTGTGGGCAGAGTACGACCCAGCTGCTTGGTATGTATCTCCTCTTGGTCGCCCACTTTTGGTCTTGTGAAGGGTGGCGTTGGATTGGCTCAGCTGCTTCTCACGTTGGGAGAAGGTCAGCCAAGAAAAAAGGGATTCACTGGCTAGCCTTAAAACCAGCTGCATAGGGTTTCCTCACCTGGCTTCCGAGATGGGGAACTCATCAAATTTGCAGACGACACCAAGCTGGCAGGAATAGCCAACACTCCAGAAGATAGGCTTAAGATACAGAAGGATCTAGACAAACTTGAACATTGGGCACTATCTAATAAAATGAAATTCAATTGTGAAAAAAGTAAGGTCCTACATATAGGCAAGAAAAACCAAATGCACAAGTACAGTATAGGTGGTACCTTGCTCAATAGTAGCAACTGTGAGAGGGATCTTGGAATCCTAGTGGACAACCATTTAAATATGAGCCAGCAGTGTGCAGCAGCTGACAAAAAAGCCAACACAGTTCTAGGCTGCATAAACAGAGGGATAGAATCTAGATCACGTGAAGGGTTAATGCCACTGTATGGTGCCTTGGTAAGGCCACACTTGGAATACTGCATACAGTTTTGGTCGCCACGATGTAGAAAAGACGTGGAGACTCTGGAAAGAGTGCAGAGAAGGGCAACCAAGATGATTAGGGGACTGGAGACTAAGACATATGAAGAACGGCTGCAGGAGCTGGGTATGTCTAGCTTGATGAAGAGAAGGACTAGGGGAGACATGATAGCAGTGTTCCAATATCTCAGAGGGTGCCACAAAGAAGAGGGAATCAAACTATTCTCCAAGGCACCTGGGGGCAGGACAAGAAGCAACGGGTGGAAACTAATCAAGGAGAGAAGCAACTCAGAACTAAGGAGAAATTTCCTGACAGTTAGAACAATTAACCTCTGGAACAGCTTGCCTCCAGAAGTTGTGAATGCCCCAACCCTGGAAGTCTTTAAAAAGATGTTAGATAGCTATTTGTCTGAAAATGGTATAAGGTTCCTGCCCACGCAGGGGGTTGGACTAGAAGACCTCCTAGGTCCCTTCCAACTCTGCTATTGTATTGTATTGTATTGTATTGTATCCAGGACCCATCAATATTTTGGGTGATGGAGATTTGGACGCTGGACCGGCATCCCTATTTCTAATGATACAATGCACCCCTTTCTCCTGTTGTGCATACATTCCAGAGGGACACAAACTCAAAAGAACAATGATGTTTACACCACCATGGCAAAAAAAGCGTAGGGAAAACAACAGTCAATGAAGTGAATGAGGTCCACGAAAGTTGGCTTAGCTTTCATATCTGTTGTTCTACTTATTGGTTGGCGCATGTGCAGAAAACAGATTGCAGGTAGTCCTTGACTTATGACAGTTCATGTAATGACCGTTCAAAGTTACCACGCCACTGGGAAAAAGTGACTTACGACCATTTTTGAAAAGTTTGCCACCTTTGTAGCATTCCCCGTGATCAAACGTGGCAACTGCTGTTGGACTCGGGAATAAATCATAGCAGGTGTCCAAAATGTCTGCCTGCCTTACGCAGAGTTTATTTGGCTTTTATACAGTTTTAACAAGCAAAGTAAGAGCATATTGCAACAGCATCCTATTGGTCTATTCTCCTTGTCAATCTCTAAGAACATCCCACCCAGGGTAGAATCTCACATCACTCTATAGTTCCTGGTACTGCCTGCTTCTACTAATTAGGTGAGCTCATAGGTTAAGAGGTAACCAGTCACTGAGATCATGGCAGTGTGCTGCACATGTCTTTAGGTAACCTTTCCTCTATTCCTACAAACTGCTTCATACTTAGGACCATTGCTGTGTCCCAAAGTCACGTGAGTCCCCTTTTGCAACCTTCTGATGAGCAAAGCCTGACGGGGAAGCCAGATTCACTTAACGGATGCGTTACTAACTTATCAACGGGGGTGATTCACTTAACAACAGTGGCAAGAAAGGTTATAAAATGGGGCGAAACTCCCTTAGCAAATGTCTCACAGATCAACATAAATTCTGGGCTCAATTGTGGTCGGACTTAATTATTAGTTTTTAAGAAGAGACTGTTCTGACCCAGCCTTAGCAGAAACAAGAAACAGACTCCTTATCACGAAAAAAAACCCCTCTTTATTTAACTCCTGTGAATTAATGGCATTCACACATGGAAAAGTCCAAGCAAATAGTCCTTCAAAGAGTTAGTTGCAGTAACAGACCTAATCAGTTCCTTGCGATAATTGCAAGGCCGGGAGCTCCCAGCTGCAAAGCTGCAAATTAAGTTCTGAGCAAAACCTTCAGAAATACGAACTGTTGTCTCCTACGACCACCACTCCCTTTTCCTTCTATTTATTCCCCAGCCAGGAAGGGTCCACGGGTGCTTTGCTTCCCAAGTCGACTCCTTGTCCTCCGTTGTCCTCCTCTCCTAACAGCTCTGCACATACGCGCATCTAGAACAGGCCCCAGCTGTTCTTTCTCCTCACTTCTCTCAGCCTCCAAAGGCAGCTGCCTCTCCAGTGGCTGGGAAATATCATGCGGCCCTGGTTCTATCTCTGCATCTGATGCAGAACATCTATCAGAGCCTTCCCCAGACTCCAGAACTGACCCAAGATCCTCCCCATCCTCCTCATCGTCTGGCAGCTGGCAGGCCAAAACAGAGTCTAGACAGTGACTTATCTGAACCTTGTATAGGTTCTCCTGCTTGAGGTGGGAGCTGGAGAAGAAGACCTCCAAGGTCCTTCTGTTGTGGTCCACCAGTGACCAGTGGAGGTGACAGCTGTCGGACAGTGAGGGGGTTGGGGAGGAACATGGGCCAGTCCTGGAGTCTGGGGAAGGCTCGGATGAGGGCTCTGTGTCGGAGGCAGAGAGGGGGCCAGAGCCGTATGTCAGTTATCAGCTGCCTTCAGAGTCAGACATCAGTGAGGCAGAGGAACAGCTGGAGTCTGTTCCCAGTGTGCACATGCACAGAGTTGCCAGGAGAAGGGAGCAGCTCAAGAACAGGGGTCGACTTGGGAGTAAAGCCACAGGTGGACATTGAATGGCCCCTCCCAGAGGAAAGAAAAGAGGAGCGACAGGGGAGTGGAGTTTGCAGGAGGCAATTAGTTCGCTTCATTGGTTCGTGACTCTCCGAGACTCCTTGGCCAAGTTCTGCAGAAATCAGCCTGGTAGCTCTCCAAGCCAGATAAGGTCTGTGACCGTAAATCCTCCCTCGAAAGACTTTGCTGGATGTGAAGGAGCAGAATTCACGGTCAATTCATAAAAGGTGTTTTTTGTCGGGACCAGGAGTTGGCTTCAAGGCTTTCGGGAAGCCTCGGTCACAACCCCTTCCAGCTCCTCTTCTGTTCTAAAGTTCTTGCTGTTGCTTCATCTCCTGCTTACATCAACTAACAAATTACTTTTATGGGACTTCATCAGAGAGGAATTTTCTAACCCCTGGGTTCTGCAATGTCGTCTTTTTTTTCCCTCCAGTTTTTCTTCTCCTGGTCGTGTCATTGTGGGATGGAGACGAGGCCTTCCAGGATAGACAATTTCTGCTTTAATTTTAATCACGCCTTTTTATTTCTCTCCCCCCCACCCCTCCCTCCGTTGAGTCGCGACTTATACACATGTCTGCTTTCTTTCCAGTTGCCGGATACATTATAAGGATATGTACAATTTATTCCGCGCTATTGCTCCACCCTTGGGCTTAGGAAGGCAGTGCCCTCATAGAGTGGCATACAAGGTTTGAAATTTCGGGGTGGGGGGTTGGGGAAATCCCGGTCCTTTTTTTTGTGTGTGTGTTTTTATTTGGGGGGGCGGGGGTGGAGAGGTTGCCCTGACTTGCAACTGAATGGGATGGGGGGGGGGGTCTTTTGAACCTGCACTGCCAAAGCAATGAGAAAAATAGAACTAACCTTGGAATGAAACTAACCGGTTTGTGTTCATATTAATGATGGACAAGCTTGTTTTCACCCCTACGTGCCTGCTGCATCTCTCCCTCTTCTGCCCCACTTGGGTTTCCTTGCCTGGATACGGAAGCCTTATGAGATTGTCAGCTTTTTAAAAAAAACTGTTTCCTTCTTCTAAACTCAGAATGGGGAGAGGTTTTAGGTTAGCCCGACCTCACCCCAGCTTCTGGGCAGATTTAACAGAGTTAGAAGGGACCTTGTAGGTCATTTAGTCCAACCTCCCTTGCCCAAGCAGGAAACCCCACACCATTTCTGACAAATGGGCACGGGACCTAGCTATCTGCGGGATTGGATTCTGCCCCATACATCCCTGCGGCCGACTCGCTCCCACAGAGAGGGACTTCTCCGGGTGCCGTCCACTAGGCTATGCCAGCGGGCGATGCCCAGGGGAAGGGCCTTCTCTGTGGTGGGCCCAACTCTCTGGAACGACCTTCCCCTCGAAATTAGAACAACTACGGATCTCCGCTCCTTCCACCAAAAATTGAAAACACACTTCTTCCGTTTGGCCGGCCAAGGTTAGTCTGCTGTTTTTAACTGGGTTTAGGGATTTGTAGTTTAATTTTAGCATAGTGGTTTTAGCTCAGGGATAACTTTATTTAATTCTTATTTTATCTATTTATGTATTTTCTATTGTATTTTTAATTTTCCCTGTGCACCGCTCCGAGTCCCTTCGGGGAGAGGACGCGGTTTATAAATAAATTTATTATTAAATTTATTATTATTAAATGGCAGCCCAGTCTCTTCTGGAAAGCCTCCAGGGATGAAGCTCCCACAACTTCCAAAGTCAACTTCTGTTTCATGGGTGGATGGCTCTTAGTATGGGAAAATTCCTCCTCGTTCCCAGGTTTAAGCTTCCACAACTTCTGTTCAATGGGTTGGTTGATCTCACTGTCAGGAAATTCCTCCTTACTTCCAGGTTGAATCTCTCCTTGATCAGTTTCCATCCATTGTTCCTCGTCTGGCCTTCGGGTGCTTTGGAAGATAGCTTGACCCCCTTCCTCCTCTCTGGGGCAGCCCCTCAAATATTGGAAGACCGCTATCATGTCACCTTCACTAGACTAGCCATGCCCAGTTCCTGCAACCGTTCATCTGTTTTAGCCTCCAGTCCCCTCCTCATCTTGACTGCTCTTCTCTGCACTGATGATTTAAAATAAACATTAAAAAGAACAGGCTGGAGGCTAAAATATGTGAAGAACAGTTCCAGGAATTGGGTATGCCTGGTCTACTGAAAAGAAGGACTTGGGGGGTGACACGATATCAGTCTTCCAACATTTGAGGGGCTGCCACAAAGAAGAGGGGGGTTTGTAAGGCCAGGCTTCTCTTCCTTATCCCAGAAAGTATATAAACTCCTGAAACTTGGCATTTCCAAAGGACCCTTTTATTGAACAGGAGCGATAGCAGGATGCGATCAAAGCAGGCCCTGAGGGCCCTCAAGCAACACAGTTAGAATGAAAGGAATCAGAAACCCCTCCCAACAGCCCAATGTGGATTCAGACAACTTTCTCAGGGTCATCGTCTGCCAGCTTTCAAGGGATGCAACCCACATGGCCCTCCCTCCCTGTTTAGGAATGTAATCCTAGTGTTGAGTTGGCAATATATATAAGCCATGAGTGGAATTTGTATCTGTAGCTTTAACTGCTACATTGAGATGTGATTGGCTGCTGCTTCCTCAATCAGCCATAAGAGGGAGCCAGAATCACTGTTAGATGCCGATCTCTTGGATGAAGG
>CM077652.1:13301979-13444479 GCA_039707465.1 Rhabdophis nuchalis | reverse complement strand
TTCTCCCTCCAACGATCAGCTGTGCTATAGAAGCTGTTTTTTTAATCTCCAACCAGGGGATATAAAGCATGCGTGCATGCGTGCGTTCAAAACCAGCAAACATATCTGCTGAAGCTGACCAGACTAAGGACGCTAGCCAGATGAATACTGGTAGACAGAATCCCCCCATCCTATCCCCCTCCCAAAGAAAAACTAAGGTGTGTCTTATACTCCGAAAAATGCAGTATTTTGAAAATTATTTTAAAACAGGGGTGTAAAACTCGATTTCATTGAGGGCCACATCAGGTTGTGTTTGATCTTGGGGGACTGGGGTGGGCATGGCCAGCTTGACATCCCTTAACAGGCTTGACAAACAGGCTCCCAACCTCCGTTTCAGCCGCGACAGCCTCCTGCAAACCTCTGCCACCAAAACTGGAGCTCCGGAGGGCTGAACGCAGCCCTCCCGACCTCCGTTTTCACTGTGCTGTTTCCTGAGCAGCCCCATGGGCCATCTCTGAGCACCCTGTGGGCTGGATCCATCCCCAGGCCTTGAGTTTGATACCCCTGTTTTAAATCATTGAATTGTCGAATTGTCCCCTCAGCAAGTTGTCCTGTGGTGAATCGGCCACGTTGAGTTGTTCTGCAGCCAGTTGTGAATCCGTGGCGAATTGGCGGTGTGAAGTGAATGGTGAGAAGTTGGCTGAATAGCTTTCTCATCCGTGCTGTGATCTGGATGTAGAAGTCTTCCTTCTCATGGAGCAGGTGGCTTGTAGCACAGACCACTGTTACCTCTCTGAAGACATCAACGATCTTTAGGATAGAGAGGGAGGGAAGGAGAGAGAGAGAGAGAGAGAGTTCTGCCTTTCTATTCCTTCTGGCTTCTTGTGATCTCTACATCCCTCCCATCTCTCTTTGTTGTGCCCGTGTCTTCTGGAGATCATAGACAGATGTTGTGGTTGTCGTCCCTGTCCAGTTGCTTCCTTGCTTCCAAGAGCTGGTCCTGCCCACCGTGGTTCTTTGTCATCTCTTTTGCTCTCAGTCGACCTTCTGACATCTACATGGTGTTTCTCCTCCACATGCTTCTTAACGGGCTATAATTGATCCATCCTTCTGTGTGTCTGTAGGGTTGCCTCCGTGGCATGATCCCAGCTATGCATGTGCATGTGTTTGTAGCTGTAATTCTGATATGTCTGAAGGGAGCATTATCTTGAAGAAACCTTAACCTTCCCCCCTTCCCTTTCCTTCCCTTCCCCTTCCTTCCTTCCTGCCCTCCCCCCATCTTCCTTTCTTCCTTCCCATCTTCCTTCCTTCCTTCCTTCCCTCCCTCCCAACTTCCTTCCTTCCCTCCCTCCCTCCCTTCCATCTTCCTTCCTTCCCATCTTCCTTCCTTCCCTCCTTCCCATCTTCCTTCCTTCCCTCCCTCCCATCTTCTCTCCCTCCATTCCATCGTCCTTCATTCCCTCCCTTCAATTTTCCCTCCTTCAATCCCTCCCTTCCATCTTCCTTCCTTCCCTCCCTCCAATCTTCCTTCCTCTCCTCCCATCTTCCTTTCTTCTTTCCCATCTTCCTTCCTTCCCTCCCTCCCATCTTCCTTCCCTCCCTCCCATCTTCCCTCTCTCCCTCCCTTCCATCTTCCTTCCTTCCCATCTTCCTTCCTTCCTTCCCTCCTTCCCATCTTCCTTCCTTCCCTCCCTCACTTCCATCTTCCTTCCCTCACTTCCATCTTCTCTCCCTCCATTCCATCTTCTCTCCCTCCATTCCATCGTCCTTCCTTCCCTCCCTTAAATTTTCCCTCCTTCAATCCCTCCCTTCCATCTTCCTTCCTTCCCTCCCTCCCTCCAATCTTCCTTCCTCTCCTCCCATCTTCCTTTCTTCCTTCCCATCTTCCTTCCTTCCTTCCGTCCCTCCCATCTTCCTTCCCTCCCTCCCATCTTCCTTCCTTCCCTCTCTCCCTCCCTTCTATCTTCCCTTCCCATCTTCCTTCCTTCCTTCCCTCCTTCCCATCTTCCTTCCTTCCCTCCCTCACTTCCATCTTCCTTCCCTCACTTCCATCTTCCTTCCCTCCCTCCCATCTTCTCTCCCTCCATTCCATCGTCCTTCCTTCCCTCCCTTCAATTTTCCCTCCTTCAATCCCTCCCTTCCATCTTCCTTCCTTCCCTCCCTCCAATCTTCCTCCCTCTCCTCCCATCTTCCTTCCCTCCCTCCCATCTTCCTTCCTTCCCTCCCTCCCTCCCTTCCATCTTTCTTCCTTCTCCCCCTCCCATCTTCCTCCCTCCTTCCCTCCCCTGCCTTGCATGACAAAATACAACCGACTCTTGTGCTGAACTTTTCCAGTGCTGAAGGTTTAAAAAAAAACAAAAAAAACACACCCACCGCTCCAAAATTGTGACTGGATCTTCCTCTCCGGCCCATGATGGAAACCATCTCAGCACATGAAAAGTCAGCCTTGTAGGATAGGGTTCTCCTCTTTTATTTTGGAGGGGAGTCGGAGGTGGAGGCTGGGAGTGGGTGATGAGGGGTTGTAGCCTTGACTGGAAGACCTGTCTTTCCTTCAGCGTTTGGTCAGGATGAACATGCCCATCTCAAACGACGATTTAAGCGTCCACTTCACATCCACCCTAATGGCCTTGATAAGAACAGCTCTGGACATCAAACTTGCATCAGGTAAGGGGATGGCCGGCCGTCTAGATGAACCTCCAAGTTGCCCTCCCTCCCAGGTCTATTTCTGGTGGATTGAGGATTTCGCCCCGAAATTAGATCTTGCTTCTTGGCTTTTTAATCCCACAGGTGTGCTCCAACACCAGTGTGATGCTGAGCTAAGGAAAGAGGTCTCGGTGGTTTGGCCCAACTTGTCTTCCAAAAACCTGGATCTCTTAGTGCCACCTCATAAACGTAAGTACTCCAGCGCCCTTCTCTGTCTGTGCAAGTGGAAAGAAGCACGATTGGCATCGACAGGATGACTTAGTGCTACTCAGAGAGTAGAGTATAGTGTAGTAGTTAAAGAAGGCATTGGGTTAGAAATCAAGACACCAGGAGTTCTAGTCCCACCTAATGTTCTGACCTAGGCTTCATCAAATCCCGAAGCAGGCTCCTTGTCCCGACAAAACCCCTTTTTATTAAGCTAATATGGATTCCTCTCAGTCACCTCCCGGCAAATAGTCTTTCAAGGGTGAATTGACAACCACAGACATTATCAGGCTTGGAGAGCTGCCAGGCCGATATCTTCCAAACGCCACACTGTAACAGCAATTCCTTGGCAAGAAGTCAGGAACAGATCTTCACCCTAATGAATGGAACTCATTGCCTCCTGCAAACTCCACTCCCCAGTCGCTCCTCTTTGCTCCCTCTGGGAGGGGCCATTCACCACCCACCTGTGGCTGTACTCTCGAGTCGACCCTTGTTCCTTAGCTGTTCCCTTCTCCTGGCAGCTCTGCGCATGCACACACCGGGAACAGGCTCCAGCTGTTCTTCTGCCCCACTGAGCTCCGACTCCGAAGGCAGCTGATAACTGTCCGATGGCTCTCGTCCCCTCTCTGCCTCCGACACAGAGCCCTCATCCGAGCCTTCCCCAGACTCCAGGACTGGCCCATGTCCCTCCCCGACTTCCTCATTGTCTGAATCTGCCACCAGCTCTACTGGTTGCTGGTGGGCCACAATACCTAACACAAAAAACCAGCTGGGTGACCTTGAGCCAATCCTCTCTTTACAAAGGAGAAGGAAAGAGTGCAGAGAAGAGCAACCAAGATGATTAGGGGACTGGAGACTAAAACATATGAAGAACGGTTGCAGGAGCTGGGTATGTCTAGTTTGATGAAGAGAAGGACCAGGGGAGACATGATAGCAGTGTTCCGATATCTCAGAGGGTGCCACAAAGAAGAGGGAGTCAAACTATTCTCCAAGGCACCTGGGGGCAGGACAAGAAGCAATGGGTGGAAACTAATCAAGGAGAGAAGCAACTTAGAACTAAGGAGAAATTTCCTGACAGTGAGAACAATTAACCTCGGGAACACCTTGCCTCCAGAAGTTGTGAATGCCCCAACCCTGGAAGTCTTTAAGAAGATGTTAGATAGCCATTTGTCTGAAATGGTATAAGGTTCCTGCCCACGCAGGGGGTTGGACTAGAAGACCTCCAAGGTCCCTTCCAACTCTGCTATTGTATTATTGTAAGGTAGTGATGAGAAACCTCTTCCAAAAGAACTATTTCCAGGAGGACCTCAAGGTTGTGTCCAGGTAGTTGCCAAGAATCCATATTGACTTGAAAGCACACACACACACACACACACCAAACCACAATGGAAAACAACCATCAGTCCTCTTTTACAAGTTTATATTTTTTTCCTCCAGCAAAGTATCAGGGAAAAAAAACCAATATCTAATATGTTTCTTGGGTGGAGAACATCTGCTTACAGCTAAGAACATAACAAACATGGAGCAGTTTTACCCAAACCTGGTCCCTTCCAGAGGTATTCACTGCAACTCTCTGTGTACAATGGATAACTTGGAAAGGAGGGTGATGGGTATTGTAGTTACATCCTTGGAGAGCATCAAATTGGAGGACGCCAATTGGAGTTCAGCTGGAACTCTCAAGTGTTTGTAGACTCTCCAACCAGAGTTCGTTTTGTTTCCTTTTGCCTCCACAATATCTTGTGGATTGATTTTTCTGCTCTCTGTGGCTTCTTCTGTCTTCCCTGATTAGCTGAAGCCATGACAGTGGGGAAGGTTTATGCAGCCTTGATGATATTTGATTTCTACAAGCAAAATAAAAACACCCGTGACCCATCTCACTCAGGGACTGGAGGTCTCTGTCAGGTAAATATCCGTCCATCCATTCATCTCTCTCTCTATCATCCATCCATCTATCCATCTCTCTCAGTCATCCATCCATCCATCTATCCCTCTCTCTCTATCATCCATCCATCCATCTATCCCTCTCTCTCAGTCATCCGTCCATCCATCTATCCCTCTCTCTCAGTCATCCATCCATCCATCTATCCCTCTCTCTCAGTCATCCATCCATCCATCTATCCCTCTCTCTCAGTCATCCGTCCATCCATCTATCCCTCTCTCTCAGTCATCCATCCATCCATCTATCCCTCTCTCTCAGTCATCCATCCATCCATCTATCCCTCTCTCTCAGTCATCCGTCCATCCATCTATCCCTCTCTCTCAGTCATCCATCCATCCATCTATCCCTCTCTCTCAGTCATCCATCCATCTATCCCTCTCTCTCTATCATCCATCCATCCATCTATCCCTCTCTCTCTATCATCCATCCATCCATCTATCCCTTTCTCTCAGTCATCCGTCCATCCATCTATTCCTTTCTCTCAGTCATCCATCCATCCATCTATCCCTCTCTCTCTATCATCCATCCATCCATCTATCCCTCTCTCTCAGTCATCCATCCATCTATCCCTCTCTCTCTATCATCCATCCATCCATCTATCCCTCTCTCTCAGTCATCCATCCATCTATCCCACTCTCTCTATCATCCATCCATCCATCTATCCCTCTCTCTCAGTCATCCATCCATCTATCCCTCTCTCTCAGTCATCCATCCATCCATCTATCCCTCTCTCTCAGTCATCCATCCATCCATCTATCCCTCTCTCTCAGTCATCCATCCATCCATCTATCCCTCTCTCTCAGTCATCCATCCATCCACCTATCCCTCTCTCTCAGTCATCCATCCATCCATCTATCCCTCTCTCTCAGTCATCCATCCATCCATCTATCCCTCTCTCTCAGTCATCCACCCATCCATCTATCCCTCTCTCTCAGTCATCCATCCATCTATCCCTCTCTCTCAGTCATCCATCCATCTATCCCACTCTCTCTATCATCCATCCATCCATCTATCCCTCTCTCTCAGTCATCCATCCATCTATCCCTCTCTCTCAGTCATCCATCCATCCATCTATCCCACTCTCTCTATCATCCATCCATCCATCTATCCCTCTCTCTCAGTCATCCATCCATCCATCTATGCCTCTCTCTCTCTATCATCCATCCATCCATCTATCCCTCTCTCTCAGTCATCCATCCATCTATCCCTCTCTCTCTATCATCCATCCATCCATCTATCCCTCTCTCTCAGTCATCCATCCATCCCTCTTTCTGCCCATCCATCCATCTCTCTATTGCTCTTGCTATTCTCCAAAGTCCCAGAGGGCAAGACAGAAAGCAATGGGTGGAAGAGAAAGATCCAAGAGAGGTTAGAGAGAGACCCAAGGAGAAATTCCCTGACAGTGGAGAACAATCAACTAATGGGATAGTTTGCCTCCAAGTGGCTTTCTTGCAAACGTTTCATTATTCAGTTGTGGGCGATCCATCGGTTGAGGTTTTGAAGGAAAGGTTGGGCAGCCATTTGACTGGGACCGGAATAAGGACTTCCCTAAGCAGGGGGTTGGACTAGAAGACCTCCAAGGTCCCTTCCAGCCCTGTGATTCTGTGAAATCCACTCTCTCTCTCTCCTCTCCTCTCTGCTTCTTCTTAGACTGGCACTGTCTCCCTTTTCCATCCGCTGAAAGCAGCCCTGGAGCAAAGCCAGACGGGATTCCCCAATGCTTTCCTGCGTCAAAAGAGCTCCGCATCCCTCAACAATGGGGGCGCCCTGTAAGTACTCCCCCTCCTCTTTTTCATCGCTTCAGCCTAGCTTAAGGCAGCTAGTCATGTCGTGGCCCGCCAATGGCCAGCAGAGCTGGTAGCAGATTTCGGACAGTGAGGAGGGTTGGGGAGGAACCTGGGCCAGTCCTGGAGTCTGGGGAAGGCTCTGAGGAGGGCTCTGCGTCGGAGGCAGAGAGGGGGCCAGGGCCCTCTGACGGTTATCAGCTGCCTTCGGAGTCAGACATCAGTGAGGTAGAGGTACAGCTGGAGCCTGTTCCCAGTGTGCGCATGCACAGAGTGGCCAGACGAAGGGAACGGCTGAAGAACGGGGGGTGACTTGGGAGGAAGGCCACAGGTGGACGATGAAGGGCCCCTCCCATTGGGAATAAAAGAGGAGCGACAGGGGAGTGGAGTTTGCAGGAGACAATTAGTTCATTAGTTTGTTTCAGAGTCCCTTCTCAAGGGAATAGAATAGAATAGAATAGAATAGAATAGAATAGAATAGAATAGTTGGAAGGGACCTTGGAGGTCTTCTTGTCCAACAGCCTGCTTAGGCAGGAAACCAATAGAATGGAATGGAATGGAATGGAATATGAATTAAGAATAGAAGAGAATATGAATATGAATTTAGAATTGAATTGAATTGAATAGAGTAGAATAGAACAGAACATGAATTAAGAATAGAAGAGAATATGAATTTAGAATTGAATTGAATAGAATAGAGTAGAATAGAACAGAACATGAATTAAGAATAGAAGAGAATATGAATATGAGTTCAGAATAGAATAGAATAGGATTAGAATAGAAAAAAACAGAACAATATGAATTTAGAATAGAATAGAAGAATAGAATATAAATATGAATTTAGAATAGAACAGAACAGAACAGAACATGAATTAAGAATAGAATAGAATAGAATATGAATATGAATATGAATTTAGAATAGAATAGAATAGAATAGAATAGAATCTGCAAGGGACCTTGGAGGTCTTCTAGTCCAGCCCCTGGATGCTCGTAAGTCGCTTTGTGGTTGCGTGCCACTGATTCGGAAGGGAACATCTCAACACAAACCCAGAACTTCTACAAAAGCTTCGCTGGATTCCAACGTTGCCACCGAGGCCAAGCGGGCTTGTATGTCCTGGTTCCTCCTTCGCTCTCCCTTGTGCCGCCTTTCTCCTGCGTGGTTTTTAAGCGCCTCTTCTCTTCTCTTTTTGCCACAGGCCAATGCCAGAAGGAGGAGGAGGAGGAGGCATCAAGGAATCTGTGTCCTGGGGGGTCCAGCACACCCAGAACATGTTTTATGAAACCAGGACAGCAGCGTTCGAACGAGGCCATTCGGAGGAAATTCCCGTCCAGCAGGCAAGCAAGAGGGTAGGGATGCCTGCCGCCTGCCAGGGGGACAGGAAAACCGACGGATTTTCCTAGGAAAATCACAGCGCTTTACCTTCTCCACTTCCCTTCTCGGTTTGGCCCTGCGTTCTTAGCGGAAACCCGAATTCGGGGGATTCTTTCGTCGCTTAAGGGAGGGCTGATTGCACGAGCTGGCTCGTTTGCAACAGGGGAAAAAAGGGAGGGGCATTTGGGGTTCCGAGATGTAATACGAATGGGGGAGAAACACCAGGCAGTAAACGGAGAAAATTCGTAGCTCGGGTCCTCTCCAATCTTGGTTGTTTTCTTGCAGACATTTCACTACCAAACGAGGTAACATCATCAGTGCTAGAAGGGAGTGGGGATTGAGGAGAGGAGGAGGAGGATTCTTCTGGATGTAGACAGACAGCCATTGAAACTACTGGGGATGTTTGTAGGCCACAGCTTCTTACTCACTCCTGTTACTCTGCCATTGTATTTTACAGGTGGTAGAAATGCAAGAGATCAGCCCAACTTTAGCCAACGGGGAGCATCAGCCAGGATTGGAAAGCCAAGGGCGAGCGGCATCCATGCCTCGGCTGGCAGCCGAAACCCAGGTACGCGCCATAATCCGGGATCCTTGGTTCCTCATTCAGCTTGGCGATCCTCTGGTGGATGTTTCATGCCCGAGCTAGGTAACCTCATCCGTGCGCATGGGCATCCTAACAGGGAAATGAAAGGCAAATAGGAAAGAGCTATTCAGACCGATCTCCAAGGCATTATTCTGGCTGCTGAACAAAACTCCCCCCTGGCAACAGGGAAGGGCGTCCGGCCAATAAAAACTCTGCTAGCTCCATTCAGTTGCCCAGACTCCGCCTCGCCAGGGATTATGGGGTCGTTAAACGAAGAGGATGATTTCCTTATCTACTAGGGAGTGGTACGGTGGCCCAGAGGTGGAGCTCTCACCATCAGGAATCTGTGAGTTCGATTCTCGGTACAGGCAGATATTTCTCTCTCTGGGCACACCGAGAATGCACCTCCTCAATAGCGACTGGAAGGGCATCAGGCCATTAAAACACTCTGCTAGCTCCATTCAGACGCCCCCTCGCCAGGGAGTATGGGGTCATTAAACGAAGAGGATGGTGAGAAGAAGTGCCTGCCGTTTCATTGCCCAACTAGGTAACATCATCAGGGCTAGCGGTGGTAATTGCCCCTGGCGATGAATGGATCTGGATGGCAGCAGTTGTGGGGACATACCTCGCGAGCTGAGAACCTTATTTCCTTGCAGCCAGGCACTCCTTCTGACCACCATACTCACCCAGCCATCTTTGCTTCATGAGTAACTGCTGACTAACACTCATTTCTGTCTCTTTGTCTCCATTCGCTCCCACCCCCCCCACCGTCCTCGGCCTTCGTCCGCCTCATTCTGTGTCCCTCCTTCCCTGCCTCTCCTTGGTCATCTCGTCTGTCACCTGCCGCCTGGGATGCCTGACTGTTGCTGGTTTGGGACCCCTGCCATTTTTTTCTTGCAGAGGAGCAAAACGCGGTCACCGGGGCGATACCTATCAGTATGTAGCTCGTTCGCACTCCCTTCTTCCTGTAAAATCTAGTCAAGGAAGGGCTTAAGCGGATCCCCTTCAGTGTGGCTTTCTTTAAAAAAAAAAGATGGAAGAAAATACTTAATCTGGAAGCGCTAAGACTTTGTAGCTCAGGGTTGAATGTTGGGGTCCTTGGCGCTCTCTCAGCTTGGTGGTTCTCTTGCAGGCGTTTCATGACCCGACTAGGTAACAGCATCAGTGCTAGGAGGCAGTTTGGTTTAGAGAGAGGAGGAGGAGGAGGGAGAGGAGAAGATGAGAGGGAGAGGGAGGACTGTGGGATCCTTGGTGGTCTCTGAGCTTGGTGGTTTCCTGACCGTGAGAATAATTCACCAGTGGAACGGCTTGCCTCCAGAAGTTGTGGGTGCTCCATCACTGGAGGCTTTCGAGAAGAGCCTGGACAGCCATTTGTCCAGAGTGTTATAAGGTCTCCGGCTTGAGCAGAGGGTTGGACTAGAAGACCTCCAAGGTCCCTTCCAACTCTGTTCTTCTGCTAAAACAAATACCCACAGTCCAGATGTGTGAAGGAAGAGCTCTACATTTAGGCAAGAAAAACAAAATGCACAGGTACAGGATAGGTGGTACCTTGCTCAATAGCAGTAACTGTCAGAGGGATCTTGGAGTCTTAGTGGGCAACCATTTAAATAGGAGCCAGCCGTGGGCAGCAGCTGCCATAAAAGCCAACACAGTTCTAGGCTGCATAAACAGAGTGATAGAATCTAGATCACGTGAAGTGTTAATGCCACTGTATAGTGCCTTGGTAAGGCCTCACTTGGAATATCTGCATCCAGTTTTGGTCACCACAATGTAGAAAAGATGTGGAGACTCTAGAAAGAGTGCAGAGAAGAGCAACAAAGATGATTAAGGGACTAGAGACTAAAACATATGAAGAACAGTTGCAGGAATTGGGTATGTCTAGTTTAATAAAAAGAAGGACTAGGGGAGACAGGATAGCAGTCTTCCAATATCTCAGGGGTTGCCACAAAAAAAGGGAGTCAAACTATTCTCCAAAGCACCTGAGGGCAGAACAAGAAGCAATGGGTGGAAACTAATCAAGGAGATAAGCAACTTAGAACTGAGGAGGAATTTCCTGACAGTTAGAACAATTAACCAGAGGGACAGAAGTTGCCTCCAGAAGTTGTGAAGGCCCCAACCCTGGAAGTCTTTAAGAAGATGTTGGATAGCCATTTGTCTGAAACGATAGAGGGCTTCTTGCCTAGGCAAGGAGTTGGACTAGATGTCCTCCAAGGTTCCTTCCAACTCTATTGTATTAAGCTGCTACCTTTTGATGGTGCACATCCAATCAACTTCTCTTTCTTTTCTTCCCTCTGTCCCTCCTTCTTGCCACAGCCCATTCCAGACACCAGTCCCATGAAGCGCTCCGTCTCCACGCTCAACCCACAGCGTCCCCGCACCACACATCTTTACGAACATCCCCGGCCAGCTGAACACACCCATCACCACCATCACCATCGCTGCCACCGGCGGAGGGAGAAGAAGCAGAAATCGGTTGACAAGCCACCCAATCATTTAATGGACGGTGAAGCTCCTGGTAAGGGCACTGTGATGACCCGAGGCATGGCACAAAAATAACACAGGCAGCTGGTTATTTCTCCAGATGTTCCCCAAACGCTCCCACATTTCTGGCAAGTCCCAGAGCAAAGTGATCACACACACACACAGTCACACACCAGATGTGCCTTGTGAAGAGGGGCAGGACACTGTCCTCCCAAGTAGCCAGGTTAGTCTGTGCTGTTTTCGCCTTTTCTCCACTCTGCGTGCTCTTGGATCAGGAGCGGGTGATTCTTGCTCATCGCCTGAGCTCTGTCTCTCGTGTTCACTGTTTAGCCTCTTTTCCCTTCCTCCCTGCCTACAATCCTGAAAGGGCCTGGCCTGATTGGGCCTGCTCCTCCCCATTTTCCTCCCAAGCCAACGAAGCCGCCCCCTTGATCTTCGTTGGCTCCAATTCCCGGCTCGGATCTGGCCCACAGGTGTTGAGTTTGACAGCCCTGGACTAGAAGACCTCTGAGGTCCTTCCCACCTCTGCTAGTCTGCATTCTGTATTCTATATCTCTTGTTCGTGTATCTCTTCATGCTTACGGATGCTTAGGAGGCGAGCCTTGTTTGATGATGACTTTCTGACAATGATTTGAATCCCGTGTCTTCTCGTTGTCTCCCTCAACAGGAGAGGCCACCTCCAAGCCCAAAAGGCAGGAGCGGGGCCGGTCCCAGGAACGGAAAGTCCATTCTTCCTCTTCCTCTGAAAAGCAGCGCTTTTACTCCTGCGACCGCTATGGGAGTCGGGATCCTTCTCAGCCCAAGTCCACTGAATGCAGTAGGCCTCCGTCTCCCGGTGGAGGGCAGGACCACGAGACACAGAAACAGGTGAGAATGGGGGATGGAGGGCGGAGAGAGAGAGAGAGGATGAGAAAGAGTGTTTCCCTAGGACAGGGGTCGGCAACCTTAAACACTCAAAAAGCCACAAAGGTCCTACTCTGAACCGTCCTGCCCCCCCTTCAATTCTGAACCAGAAGTCTGGTTCCCCCACCATAGAGTCTCCTCCTAGCACGGTGTCCTTTTTCCTCTGCCAAACTGGAAGTCCAGTTCCCCAACCATAGAGTCTTCTCCTAGCACAGTGTCCTTTTTCCTCTGCCAAACTGAAAGTCCGGTTGTCCTTTTTCCTCTACCTGTCCGAACCGAAAGCTCTTATCAATTGCGGAGCCAACTGGAAAACCCGCTCCTTGCCATAGAATGTCCTCCTGGCACGCCGTGCTTCCCACCCCCTCAAACCGGAAGCTCCTCTCAAAATTATGGCACCGACCGGCAACAGGGAGCCACAGCAGAGGGGATGAAAGAGCCACATGCGGCTCCGGAGCCACAGGTTGCTGACCCCTGCCCTAGGACCTCTGATCAACATGGTGGCCTTTGGGTGTGGTTGGACTCAAGCTCCCTCATCCTTAGAGAATGACGGCCCCATGGTTGCCTCTCCAACTAGAGCAGAGAAGAGTCGTGACCAGATGGGCTAATTGTAGCTACGTGAAATAGGATCTTGCAAGTCTGGGGAAAAAAAAGACTTGACGTTGATCTGGAAGCATGTGGTGGATCTCTTGACTTTTCCAAGGTGGATCACTTAGCTCTCCGTTCTGCTAGATTGTCTGCTTCCCCAGTATTGCCTTATTGGTTCTCTTCCTTTGAAATCCTTTCTCCTCCCTGTTGGTTCCCTGTATTCCTCCTTCAACTGGCTCTGGAGTAGCCTCCCTGTCCTTGACTGTGCATGTCTAAACTCTCTCTTTTCCTTTTTTGTTTTGTTTTCTGTTTTTTATCCTACGATACATTCCTCTGTTCATGTCATTCATCCTTCCGTCCATTGCGTTTTGCCACTCTACTCCAACATGTGACTCTGTGTTCATCTGGTATTCTTATTATTGCTCACTCTCCTCCTCCTCTTCCTTCTCGGTGTCTTCCTTCTCGTCCTTCTCTTCCACCTCCTCCTTCTCCATGTCTTACTTTTTCTCTTTCTCCTTCTCTTCCTTTTCCTTCTCCTCATCTCTGAGTTTTCCTTCTCCTTCTCTATATCTTTCTCTTCCTCCATATCTTTCTTCTCTTTCTCCTTCTCCCTCTCTTTCTTCTCCCTTTCCTTCTCCTTCTCTGCCTCCTCCTTCTCTACATCCTTCTCCTTCTCCGTATCTTTCTTCTCTTTCTCCTTCTCCTTGTCTTTCTTCTCGCTTTCCATCTCCATCTCCTCCTTCTCCAAATCTTTCTTCTCCTTCTTCCTCCTTCTCTTTCTTCTCCTTTTCCTTTTCCTTCTCTTCCTTTTCCTTCTCCTCTTCCTCCTGCATCTCCTCCTTCTTCAAATCTTCCTCCTTCTCCTCCTCCCTCCTCCTCCTCCATATCTTTCTGCTCATTCTCTTCCTTCTCCTTCATATCTCCCTTCTCCTTCTCCATATCTTCCTCCTCCTGGTTTTTGTTTTGTTCATTTACTTTCTTCCAATCTTCATGTAGGGCAGTGGTTCAGTTAACGGGAGCCCCCTGCTGTTGACCTCTGGTGCTAGCACCCCATGCCGCGGTCGGAGGCAGTTGCCGCAAACTCCGCTGACTCCGCGCCCCAGCATTACCTTCAAGACTGCCAACTCCTCGCCTGTGCATTTCTCCGGGTTCCAGACTGGCCTTGCAACCTTCTCCCCGGGACGCTTGAGCCGGGGTCTCTCTGAGCACAATGCTTTGCTGCATGGCGACTCCCAGGGACCCTCACCAACCCTGATGGCACGCATCGGTTCGGACCCTTACCTGGGACACCGAGAAGAGAGTGACAGTCCATACCATATGATGCCTGAGGACACGCTCACCTTCGAGGAGGCTGTGGCCACCAATTCAGGGAGATCCTCCCGGACCTCTTATGTCTCCTCTCTAACATCCCAGTCCCATCAAATCCGCCGCGTTCCCAACGGGTACCATTACGTCTTGGGACTAAGTGCCGGCTCCGGCACCAGCACTCGGGCGCGTAGTTATTACCACGAGCGAGACGAAGATGATTGGTGCTAGCAGGAGAAGAACCCCAAGTCGCACACTGGAGGTCGATGAGTTTTATCATCCGGACAACCGCCGTGTCGAGGTGCGTCTGTCTTTGCATCCAGCCCTGTGACATCAAGGCTGCCGGGTGTGTGTGTGTGTGTGTGTGTGAGAAAGGAGATACAAGCCGCTGCCTCTCCGTGGGAACAGCCCTGCCAAAAATGGTCCTAGGTCCATGGACCACACCATTGGGAACGACGCCTGGCCTCCCTCTGTCCCCGGGTTCCTCTTTTGCACTAGAGAGCGAGCGATCCGTCAGGAAAGGCGCCTGGCTCGGAGGGTCTGAGCAGAGCAGATGTCCTTCTGTTGTGCTCCCGGTTGCCATGTCATGGGAGAGACCACCTTTCGCCCCCCAAGTTACGAGGCTACCACAAAAGCCCAGGGAGAAAACCCTAGACTTACAAGACTGGAATCTGCACAGCTGGGGTGTGTGTATGTGTGAGCAGGTGGGGAAGACAAAAGAAACCCACCCACCCCCACCCTGATGTACAAAGAACCAACCTAAGTTTTCTTGTGTCCACATTTTAAGAAGGGAGTTTGTCCAGCTGGATCTCAACCCGTGGCCAACGGTGACCCCTGACCAAGCGGCATGGAAACCTCCAATGGATCCGAGCACCCCTACGGCTACGCCTAACTTCTTGGTTCCTCCTTTTGGTCTCCACATTTTGATTTATTTCTGAGTCCTTCCCACCAGTGGTTTTTTTTTGGGGGGGGGGGGAAATCCCTTCAGAGGGAGGAGGTGGTTTTGGCAAAGACAACATCTCCGATCCCGATGTTGAACTTGTTCTCCTTGGACCAGCACGTCGGTGGCTCCCCCACCTTAATGTTCCCCTTGTTTACAAATCTGAGCTGAGGAGGGGGATGAAGCAGATGAAGGAGGAGGAGAAGGAGGGCGAAGGGGGTGGGGTGGAACTGTCGTGTTTTCTATTGAGCTATTGGATAAACCTTTCCTTTTCATTGTGTCCACTTTATGGGGGGCGGCACGGGAGGTCAATTGTACAGCGAAAGAAAGCAAGGCGAGAACACAGCCGAAATGCAGAGAGTCCCCTCCAGTGGATAACCAATCTACTGGCCATTCCAAGGTTGGTTTGTTCCTTCCTAAAGCCGCCCGTTCTTTACTTCTAAGTGCCTAATCTTTGGGAACTTCTTGTGGCAATGATGCAGTTGTGTTTTTATTCCCCACCCCAAAAAAAGAATAGAGTAAGAGGCAGGAGGGAGGGTCGAGGAGAGAAACTTCTCTGATCTTCCTGGCATGGCGTTCCTTTTAGTGGGCTCTCAACATCACCCAGAGGGACGTGGCGGCTCAGTAGTTCAGAGGCTGAGCTTGTCGATCAGAAAAGGTCGGCAGTTCGGCGGTTCGGATCCCAAGCGCCGCGTAACGGAGGGAGCTCCCGTGATTCGTCCCAGTTTCTGCCAACCTAGCAGTTCGAAAGCACGTTAAAAATTGCGAGTAGAAAAATAGGAAACCACCTTTGGTGGGAAGGGAACAGCGTTCTGTGCGTTGAGTCATGCCGGCCACATGACCACGGAGACGTCTTCGGACAGCGCTGGCTCCTCGGCTTTGAAACGGAGATGAGCAGCGGCCCCTAGAGTCGGGAACGACTAGCACATGTTTGTGAGGAGAACGTTTACCTCTAGCTTTACAATGTCACCCAGAGCTCGATTGGATCTCTTCACTTCACAAAGGATGGGAGGACCATTTTAGGAAGTCAAATCAGTTCCGGTTTTGCTTTCGGGACATTTGATCGGTTCCCGAAAGAAGCCTCCTGTGTTGGGATGGAAGCTTTTTGCAAAAAAAAACACACACACCCTCCAAAAACCAATAAAAGCGAAGGGGGAAAGGAAGGGATGCTTTAACCTCTTCGGATTTAAATCCGTGTCTTGGAGACTGAATCTCGGGTGGGAGGGCGCAAAATCCTTCACCCAGACATTTGGTTGGAGTTTATTCCGATTCTCAGGGATGAGATTCCGTTTTTATTTTATTTTATTTTTTTATTTCTCAACCCCCTGGTTCTGGGTCTGTGTGCTTGTCTGTATGTCTGTGTGGTTTTTATTCATTTATTTTAACGTCCCGCACACACGGGGATGAGGGTGCCTGCGGGCACACGTTCCGAATTCAGGTAGTGTTGCTGGGGAGCCGATACAGGGGTGGGCTTCCAAAATTTCAGCACGGAGCTCTCTGCCCGTCGATGTGGCCATGGCATGGCCTAGATAGCCTCTTGCACCACCACAGCGAGGGCATTTTTGCCCTCTCCAGCGAGGGCATTTTTGCACCACCACAGCGAGGGCATTTTTGCCCTCTCCAGGCTCCTGATCCTCCGGGAGAGCGAAAACGGCCTCCCCAGATTCCGGAGGCCCATTTCCAGCATTCCCAAACTTCCTGTAGCCCCCATGCATGGCCTGCCCTTAACTGCATTTAAAACAGGCCGCATGGGGGCTCCTGCAAGGGGAGGGATGGCTTGGGCATGGCCAGCCAGGAGTGGAATTCGGGCATTCGCTGAACTGCACAGGATCTTAGCTAGAGGTTCTCCCGAACCCCTGCGTATCCCCAGCGGCCCACCCCTTTTAAAGCCAAGCCGCTGCTTTGGAAGATGTTTAGAACACATGACCCATTTCGTTGACGGATGATACATTCATCCCAAAGCAGCTGATGTCCAGGGCACAGAGGCGGTTAAGAAGAAAGAAGGAACAGAGCCAAAATAATTATCCGATAGAGCGGGGGGAAAACCAGAGTCTCTTTTGACATGACGCTACTTTCCACGTAGCTTAAAATGCTTTATTTAAAAAAATGTAACGTGTGAAGGCCCCCCCGGAGTGCTATTAGAAGGACAGGCTCCTACTTTGCTGACCTAGGTTTCCCCAGCAGCACGAAGCCCGAGTCCTCATCCCGATAAACCCCTTTTATTTAATCCAGCAAAGTCCCGGGCCACCGTCTTTCAAGAGAGTTCACAATGACCGACCTTGATCAGGCTTGGAGAGTGGCCAAGTCGATATCTTTTCAGATACTACCCTACTTGGCAAGAAGGGAGGAATGAATCTCAACGTAAGGGGGAAGGTATTAATTTTTTTTCCCCAAGCAAAAATTAGCTGCAAAGAAGCACAGGGACGTGGCAGCTCAGGGGCTTAGACGCTGAGCTTGTTGATCCGAAAGGTCGGCAGTTCGGCGGTTCGAATCCCCAGCGCCGCGTAACGGAGGGAGCTCCCGTGCCTTGTCCCAGCTTCTGCCAACCTAGCAGTTTGAAAGCAGGTCATAAATACGAGTAGAACAATAGGGATCACCTTTGGTGGGAAGGGAAGAGCGTTCTATGCGCCTTTGGCGTTGAACCATGCCGGCCCCATGACCACGGAGACGTCTTCGGACAGCGCTGGCTCTTTGGCTTTGAAACGGAGATGAGCACCGCCCCCTAGAGTCGGGAACGACTAGCACAGATGGGCAACTTTTGCCTTTTTACTGGATAAATAAGGACAAAGAAGAAGCTTAACAACTTAACCTAGAGAACACAGACGAGGCGAAACGGAATGCAAAGAGAGCGTTAAAAAGCCGTTTAATTCTTGAACTGGGAAAATGTTTTGGGGAAGAGCAGACAATACACCATTTTGCTTTTAAAACATTCCCCCGGGCGTTTGTGAGTCAGAGGTTTTAAGCGAACACGCTTTTAAAAGTTGAAAGCTGGCTCCCTCAATCTTCCAAAGTTCCTTCTTCCCCCATTAAAGCAGCAGATTTGAGGGAGACCGCTGTTCAGTGAACCCTTCCCTGTGGTGCCAACTTGCTTGTCACCGTTGTTAAGCGAATCCCCGCAGTTGTTGAGGGAGGACGCAGAGTGGTTTCGGGGAATCTGGATTTCGCCCTTCGACTTCCCCCTTGCCAGATGGTCGCAAAAGGGGATTGTGTGATCTCCCGGGGGAACCCTGCGGCCGTCATAACTAGGGGTCACTGGACAAGCAGCGTGAATTTTGATCATGCAACCAGGGGGATACGGCAACGGGCGTAGGTGCGAAAAACGGTCGTCAGTCCCTTTTTTCTTTCAGGGCCGTGATGACTTTGAACGGTCACTAAATGAAGTGTTGCAAGTTAAGAACTGCCTCTCTATCCATCCCATTTATTTTTAAAACAACAACAACATTTTTTAAGTTTAAAAGCATTTTCCATGCTCAACCACTTTTAAAGAAACCCGGCACGCCCACAGTAGTTAATCGTAGGCTAATTATTCCACAGGGTAATATATTATATGCATATATCTATAAAATTAAATACTGTAGAGTGGATTACACACAATATATATATATTTTGTAGGGCCCACGTAGTTTTCTTTAGGCAAAAGTGGGGAGCGTGGATCTTATCCCTAAAAATATTCCTTCCCGAGAAGATCCGACACCCTAATACCGTTATGGCCAACCTATGGCATGTGGAGCCATGTTGCCTGCCATTGCGTGGCATTGCCTGTTCTGCTTCTGGGTTTCCGACATGCATCTGTGGCAGTGGTGGGTTTCTGCAGGCTCGCACCTACTCGCGAGAGCCGGTTGGTGAAATTTAGAGAACCGGTGAGAGGGGGTTCCACCGGCGTACCTGGAAGTAAATCTGGCCCGCCGCTGCCAGTGACCCAACGGGAAGGAAAGGAAAGGAAAGAAAGAAAAGAAAGAAAAGAAAGAAAGAAAGAAAGAAAGAAAGAAAGAAAGAAAGAAAGAAAGAAAGAAAGAAAGAAAGAAAGAAAGATCATCACAATTGAGTCCACAATTTTGGTTGCTAAGCAAGAGCGTTGTTAAATGAGTTTCACCACATTTTAAAAGGTGGCCACTCCCACCCTGTCACATGACTGCCAAGCCACGCCCACAAAATAGGCCACACCTACAGAGTAGGTTCTAAAAAATTTGAAACCCGCCACTGATCTGTGTGTTTTAAAGAGAAAGTTTAAAAGTTGCTCTTAGATTGAGGATAACTCCAGAGGACTGGAGACTAAGACATATGAAGAACGGCTGCAGGAACTGGGTATGTCTAGTTTGATGAAGAGAAGGACCAGGGGAGACATGATAGCAGTGTTCCGATATCTCAGAGGGTGCCACAAAGAAGAGGGAGTCAAACTTTTCTCCAAGACACCTGGGGGCAGGACAAGGAGCAATGGGTGGAAACTAACCAAGGAGAGAAGCAACTTAGAACTAAGGAGAAATTTCCTAACAGTAAGAACAATTAACCTCTGGAACAGCTTGCCTCCAGCAGTTGTGAATGCCCCAACCCTGGAAGTCTTTAAAAAGATGTTAGACAGCCATTTGTCTGAAATGGTATAAGATTCCTGCCCATGCAGGGGGTTGGACTAGAAGACCTACAAGGTCCCTTCCAACTCTGCTATTGTATTATTGTATTATTGTAACTATAAAAAACATGATCTTTTCACATACGGGGGTCATCCCGTATTTTATATGCAAGCTGCCACAAACAAAATCCAGGAAAATTGAAAAAAAAACCAACCCAACCCAAAATGTGCCGTCAACAAGTCGAATCTCACTAAAATCCAATCCTACTTCCTTTCTTCCACCCTTTTTTTTGGTGGTGGGGGGGGAAGGGGGAAGTAACTTGAACTCAAAGCAAAAGGACTTTTTAATTATTGCTTTTCAAAGCCAATTGGAAATGACGAACCTTTGCAAATTTCCTGGGAAATGGCTCATTCTAACTGTATTTCCCTATATTTTTCAACACGGGGCAGAACAGCCTCGAGAGCGACACCTACTGACAGATCACGGGCATTACAAGTATTACAACGGGAATGTCTTTTTTTTTTTTTTTTTGAAATGTGATTGCTAAGAGAAATGACCTCCTTTGATCTTGGAGCCTCCTGAAATGATCGATTGGACGACATATCCAAGGGGATCAGTAGATTGGAAACAAAAATATCCAAGAAGCGGAGCTGAAGTACCGTGTTTCCCCCAAAATAAGACAGGGCCTTATTTTCTTTTGATTCCCCAAAATAAGCACCTGGCCTTATTTTTGGGGAGGTCTTATTATTTTTGAGGTGCAGGAGGTGGTGAGTGTGGTCACCTTGTGGCTACTGCTGTGTTGCAATATTTTTGGGGAGGGCTTATTTTCAGGGGAGGGCTTATTTTAGTGCATGCGCTCAAAAGCACAATTGGGCTTATTATCGGGGAGGTCTTATTTTCAAGGAAACAGGGTTTTAAGTCCTAAAAATTGTGTGTGTGGGGTGGTGGTGGTGGAGGAATAGAGACCAAACCTTTGGGAATGCAAGTTAAGACATCAGAAAAAGATGTTCTTTTTTCTTTTAAAAGATGCATTTTCCTGTCTCCAGGTAATCTCATCCCTAGAGTGTGTGTTTGTGTATGGATGCGTGCGTGTGTAACATCTTTCTTTATTACCCTTTTTGAACACCTTAAATAAGGAGCACTGTTAAATTTGACTTTAGGCCCGAGAATCTTTCGGATGAGCCATCCAACAGAAGTGCAGCTGAAATGGTGGAGGTCATAAGAATAGAATAATAACAATAATAATATGAAGACATTTTCTGAACTGCCAGAATTAGCACGCAGGGCAACAAATCTTTTTATTGATAGTTTTCCCTTTAGCATGGAAACTAGTCCTCAACGTAAGACCACAATTGAGCTCGAAATTTTTCCTGCTGAACCAGGAAGTTGTTAAGCGAGTCTTGCCCCACTTTCATGACCTCTTCCTGCCTACAGTTGTTAAGTGAATCACTGCGGGGGTTGAGGGACTCCTGCAGTCCTTAAGTGAATTTGGTTTTCCCCATGAACTTTGCTTGTCAGAAGATGGCTTACAGAGGTTGATCACACAACCCTGGGACATGGCAACAGTCATAAGTACATGCCAGTTGCTAATCATTCTGAAGTTTGGTCCTGTGATCGCGAGGACGCCGCGACGGCTCTACACCGTCCTCTTTCCATTGTAACGTCAAACGGTCACTAAACAAACAGATGGAAGTCGATGTAGGGAATCTCTATTTAAAATGCCAATGGCTCCTTCTTAATTTGCATTTTGGCATACAAATTAGCCTAGGCAAATTGTACGGTGGTGAACAGAGGTGGGATTCAGCAGGTTCTGACCAGTTCTGGAGAACCGGTAGCGGAAATTTTAAGTAGTTTGGAGAACCGACAAATACCACCTCTGGCTGGCTGCGCCCCCATGTATTCTCTGCCTCCCAGTTGATCAGGAGGGAATGGAGATTTTGCAGTAACCTTCCCCTGTCAAGCCACGCCCACTAAGCCACGCCCACAGTTAAAAAAAATTGAATCTCACACTGGTGTTCTCTCATCCGGGGTGGAGATCCCTTTTTAAAAAAAAAACAAAATGGATACAGGCGGAAAACCGATTAATCCTGGGGGGACGCGGCGTTTCTTTTTTTCTAAAAAACAAAAATTGATTCTTTTTTTTAAAAAAATGCAACAAAATAAAAAACGAGGGCTATGCAACGATAGCGGTACTTCTTCCCTAACCCAGAACTCCAGCCGAGAGAGAACGGGAAACGAAAGTCACCAAGCCATACGAGGCCCTTCTGCGTTTTGCAACTTCACAACCGGTTGGCATTTCTTCCTGCTCCCTATTCCAGCCAAAAAATAAAAAATAAAAGCATGACCGTGACCAAATCTTTTCTACGTTTTACCAAATAGGAAGGCACAAATACTTTCTGCGGGGAGGGGAATCGTTTAAGAAATAAACAAATAAATTTAAAAAAAAAGGGAAGGGGAGCGGTTTTAGAAATATATATTCTGAGATACGGAGAACGAACTCCACCGGGAAAAAAAAAATCTGTTTTCCTCCCAACTTTGTGAATGGGTTGGTTGGTTGGTTTTAATTCTGTAACCGCTGTCTTGCGTTTCCCGTTTTTTTTTCTTCTTTTCTTATTAAACCATGATCTAACAACCCTGTCAAATTGTAAGTGCCATCTGCAGCTGCTAAATTACAGTTTGAATACCCGATTGGCAACATTTGGGGAGGTTGATGTCATTTAGGCGTGCGTGTGAAAGGATGGTTCACAAATATCACCCCTGTTGAAATGTGTGTACCAAGCCAGCTTTGGTCAACTGGCTTTCCACTGGTTCGGAGAATCCACGCTACTCCCTTGTCAAGACACAAATTGAGCATCAGAAATGAGCCCCTTCCAGAGAGGGAGGTGGCCATCGAGGGAGGACTTTCAAAGAAATGCTTGGGACCCAGTGAGCAGGCACTTCCCGTAGAGTGGAGAACTGGTTTTATCAAGCGTTGAAGGAAGCTACAGACTACAGTCTACAAGGGAGAAAGGAGGTTGCTGAGAATTCATACTCTAGGTGGGAGAATTGCCGTCGTTGAGCAAAGTTGGGTCATCAACCTGACCTTGACATAGTCTTCAGTCTTTTTTGGAAGGTTGCCCATGACATAGTCAACAGTCTTGCTTTTAAGGTTGGCTTTGAGATAGTCTTCAGTCTTCCCTTGACGGTTACCCATGAGATAGCCAACAGCCTTGCTTTGAAAGTTGCCCATGAGCTTTTCTTTGAAGGTTGCCCATGAGATAGTCAACAGTCTTTCTTTGAAAGTTGACCTTGAGATAGTCAACAGTCTTTCTTTTAAGGTTGACCTTGAGAAAGTCAACAGTCTTTCTTTGAAAGTTGACCTTGAGATGGTCAACAGTCTTTCTTTTAAGGTTGACCTTGAGAAAGTCAACAGTCTTTCTTTGAAAGTTGACCTTGAGGTAGTCTTCAGTCTTTTTTTGAAGGTTGACCCTGAGATAGTCTTTTCTTTGAAGGTTGGGAGTCTTCACCCTTACATTAGGGTCGTTCTTAAGCAACTGGCAACACTTAGCTAACCTTGGAGGATATCAAATAAAATTTTTTAATCAAAGTGGGAGTTGGTTAGTGTTTGCACAAGTGAGCACCAGAAAAACCCAGAGTTATGGAAGCCACACCAAAAATTTGAAGGTCAGCTCAAACCACTTCTGAACTGTTTAGACAACCCCACAGGCAGGTCAACAAAGACACCAGAAGTTCAAGGGCTCAGAAGTTTCCCAGAATTCTTCTAGCGAGTTGCCAAAACACAAAAAGCACCCATCATTTTTCTGTTTTCTTTTCCTTTTTGCATCCCAAATCAGTCTAGTGGTGGCTATACTTTGAATAAGTAACGTTTGCATGTAAAATATATACATACGATATAAATATATACCGACCTCTATATATATATATATAGTGCAGGCTATATATATATATATAAGGTGCATGGAGGAAAATGTTTATCTTCGTGCTTTTTGATACAATGTATTCACCTGTTGTTAATTTTTAATTATATTTGATATCAATCGGGGGTTTGTTGCAAAACGTTTATATTAAAAAAAAAGCAGTGTTAAAAAAAAAACAACCACAGAAAAGTTCCAAAATGCAACATAAATGGAACTTTTAAGAAGGGGACTGGGAAAAATTAAAAAAAAAAAAAATCTGTGATTGAATGACTTGCTGCCTGAATCATATTTATCAGCCAAACTTTGGATTCTGCCATTGTTTCTACAATTACATTTTGTATGAAGCAAAATCCTTGAATTTAAATAAACCCTTAGGAAAAAAAAAAAAAAAGAGAGAGAGAGAGAGATTTAATTAACCGGGTGTGAACTCAACGGCAAATTTATTGCGCGGCACGCAAGGTTAAGAATGAGAGGTAAGTACATGAAGAATATGTGAAATGAAAATTATTGTCAGTGTTTCAAGTAATGCACTCCTTGAAAACAGAACTCTGAGGCAGATTTAAAAAAAACAATTTTATTGGATACATTCGTTTGGCACAACTGGTGAAAACCAACTCTGAAAGTTCCCACGGTTTTTACCCACCGTATTTTTCAGCGAATAAGACGCACCAGAGTATAAGACACACCATAGTTTTTAGGGAGGAAATTCTGCCTACCAGGCATTCATCTGGCTAGCGCCCTCAGTCTGGTCAGCACATAAGTTTGCTGGCTTTGAGTGTGCATGCACATGCTTTTTATCCCCTGGTTGGGGATTTAAAAAAACAGCTTCTAAAACACAGCTGGTCGTTGGAGGGAGCAGCAATGAGAAAAGCAGGCACAACACGGAAGATCACTTCACTCGTTAGGGCCTCATTAGGACTGGAAAAAAAGTTTCACAAAAGCTACATTCGGAGTATAAGACGCACCCAAATTTTCAGCCTCTTTTAGTGGGGAAAAAAGCGTGTCTTATAGTCTGAAAAATATGGTAATTACAAAGCGAAAGTTCCCCCTTCCCCCCAGGTCATCAGTCACATTGTCCAATAGTGATGCTGGTAGGTTGCCTGGTAACTCCGCTCCTCCTCTTCTCAGCCACCTGTTGGAAGGACCTTGGTTCTCACAAAAAAAACTTTATATTTTGACAGCAAAGCCGAGCTATCTAATTTTCCACCTCCCTTTAGCTCCCCGCCTGCCTTGTGGCCACCATGAAGCCTCAAAGATGGTCTCAGCCAGGTTCCTTTCAGGGTTGGCAATTATTTTATTGGTGGAAGAAATGTATTTAGAATCAATTTATATCTAGAATAACAGAGTCGGAAGGGACCTTGAAGGTCTTCTAATCCAACCCCCTGCTCAAGCAGGAGATCCTATACCATTTTAGACAGGAAGGATGTAAGCACATAAAGATAGGAAGGAAGGAAGAAAGGAAGGAAGGAAAGAAGGAATAATAAAGTTGAAAGGGACCTTGGACATCTTGTCCAACCGCCTACCCAAGCAGAGGACCCTATACCATTTTAGCAAAGGAAGGAAGGAAGGAATAATAGAGTTGGATGAGACCTTCGAAATCTTCTAGTCCAACCCTCTGCTCAAGCAGGACATATAGTGCCTTGGTAAGGCCACACTTGGAATACTGCATACAGTTTTGGTCGCCACGATGTAGAAAAGACGTGGAGACTCTGGAAAGAGTGCAGAGAAGAGCAACCAAGCAACCAAGAGCAACCAAGCAACCAAGATGATTAGGGAACTGGAGACTAAAACATATGAAGAACGGCTGCAGGAGCTGGTTATGTCTAGTTTGATGAAGAGAAGGACCAGGGGAGACATGATAGCAGTGTTCCGATATCTCAGAGGGTGCCACAAAGAAGAGGGAGTCAAACTATTCTCCAAGGCACCTGGGGGCAGGACAAGAAACAATGGGTGGAAACTAATCAAGGAGAGAAGCAACTTAGAACTAAGGAGAAATTTCCTGACAGTTAGAACAATTAACCTCTGGAACAGCTTGCCTCCAGGAGTTGTGAATGCCCCAACCCTGGAAGTCTTTAAAAAGATGTTAGATAGCCATTTGTCTGAAATGGTATAAGGTTCCTGCCCACGCAGGGGGTTGGACTAGAAGACCTACAAGGTCCCTTCCAACTCTGCTATTGTATTGTATCCTAAATTGTTTTAGACAGGAAGGATGTAAGGACGTAAAGACATAAGGAGGAAGGGAGTGAGGGAATGAATGGATGGATGGATGAATAATAAAGTTGAAAGGAACCTTGGACATCTTCTTGTCCAACCGCCTACACAAGCAGGAGACCCTATACCATTTCAGAGAAGGAAGGAAGGAAGGAAGGAAGGAAGGAAGGAAGGAAGGAAGGAAGGAAGGAAGGAAGGAAGGAAGGACAGAGTTGGAAGGGACATTGGAGTTCTTCTAACTAGCCCAACCCTGTCCAAGCAGGAGACCCTATAACATTCCAGTCTCTTAAAAAACCTTCAATGATGGAGCACCCACAACTTCTGGAGGTCAGCGTGACCTCATCATGTAACAGATCATGTGACTGTTGAATGCTGCGTCAATCATACTGGTCGCAAAGTCACTTTTTTTTCCCGGGGCGGATTTATAACTTCAACTACTGTAAATGAATGGTGGTTAAGTCAACAACTGCAGGCTTGAATTTTCCAAGTAGTTAATTCTCAGCAAATCCAGCCTAAGGAAAGAGCTGAGTCAGCTGTGAGACAGAAGAGATTCTTGGGTTGTTGTGTTTTTTAACGGCAATTTAATTCTTGGACACCAGAGAGCAATGCAGAGTCAACTGAAGACTTCCAGGCTCTGAACTATGCATTGCAGTCAAAGATCAAAAGAAGAAATGACATGAAGCCAAAAGACTTACACTCTCTATCTCATCTACCTACCTTCCTACCATATCTACCTATTTACAGTTATCTATCATCTATCTTCTACTTACCTACCTACCTAATATATCTACCATATCTATCTTTTATCTTTATCTATCATCTATCTTTTTATCTACCTACCTATTTTATCTATCTATTTACAGTTATCTATCATTTATCACCTATTTTTATCTACCTACCTACCTACCAACCATATCTATGTCTGTCTGTCTGTCTGCCTGCCTGCCTGCCTGTCTACTCACTCTCTCTCTCTCTCTCTCTCTCTCTCTCTCTCTCTCTCTCTCTCTCTCTCTCTCTCTCTCTATCTATCTATCTATCTCTATAGTTATATCTCTGTATTTATCTATCTATCTATCTATCTATCTATCTATCTATCTATCTATCTATCTATCTATCTATCTATCTACCTACCTCTCTACCTCTCTACCTATCTACCTATCTATCTACCAACCATATCTAAGTCTGCCTGCCTGCCTGCCTGCCTGTCTGTCTGTCTACCCACTCTATCTACCTACCTACCTACTTTATCTATTTACAGTTATCTATCATTTGTCACCTATTTTTATCTACCTACCTACCAACCATATCTATGTCTGCCTGCCTGCCTGCCTGCCTGTCTGTCTGTCTACCCACTCTATCTACCTACCTACCTACTTTATCTATCTATTTACAGTTATCTATCATTTGTCACCTATTTTTATCTACCTACCTACCAACCATATCTATGTCTGCCTGCCTGCCTGCCTGCCTGTCTACCCACTCTATCTATCTATCTATCTATCTATCTATCTATCTATCTATCTATCTATCTATCTATCTATCTATCTATCTATCTATCTATCTATCTATCTATCTATCTATCTATCTATCTATCTATCTACCAACCATATCTAAGTCTGCCTGCCTGCCTGCCTGTCTGTCTGTCTACCCACTCTACCTACCTACCTACCTACCTACCTACCTACCTACCTACCAACCAACCAACCTACCTACCTACCTACCTACCTACCTACCTACCTACCTACCTACCTACCTACCTATCTATCAATCTATCAATCTATCTATCTCCTATTTATGATGGTTGCAGTGTCTTCTCCCCTTTTGCAACTTCCCGACAAGCAAAGTCCCATAGCCACTCTGTTTCTAACTTAACAAACGTTAATGATTCGTTTAACAGCTGTAGCAAGAAAGGTCGTAGAAGGGGACCAAACTCGCTTACCAAGTGTTTCACTTAGCCACATAAATGTTGGCCTCCATGTTGGTCGTAACTCAAGGCGCTTGGGACATCTGCGACATTCACCACGCACTCACCACGCGCCTAGTGAGCGTTGCTTGCCGTAAGGAAACAGCTGCGCAGGCAGATCTTCTCGGGACCTTTGTGGCATCAAACTGGTTATGTTCTCCGCCCTTCTAATTCGGGGTTGCGAATATCTAATTGCAAAGGGGAGCAGCTTATTGTCAATAAACGCGGGTGTTTGTCTCCTCCTCGGGTCTAAACGTTGTTGGTTTTATCACACGTTGTGGGAGCTTCATCCCTGGAAACTTTCAAGACACCATCCGTCTCCTGTTTGAGCGAGGGGATGGACTAGATGACCTACAAGGTCCCTTCCAACTCTGTTATCCTAGCCTAGCCTATCCTCATCTTGTCTATCCTATCCTATCCTATCCTATCCTATCCTATCCTATCCTACCCTATCCTACTCTATTCTATTCCATTCCATTCCATTTCTTCTATTCTATTCTATTCTATTCTATTCTATTCTATTCTATTCTATTCTATTCTATTCTATTCTTATTCTTTCACAAACTTTTTCTTGGACAGGGGGTTGGACTAGATGACCTACCAGGTTCCTTCCAGTTCTGTTATTCGGTTCGGTTAGCTGAGGGTGCCAGATCGGCGAGGCCAACGCTCTCGACCCTTTGGCTGATGGGAGAGCGGCGAAAGCAATCCCCTGGGTCCCTTTTTAGAGTCCCGAAAGAGGGGATACAATCTCCCTTCGCCAATAAACTTTGCAATTCCAAATTGCCATCCTGGCTTCCAATAATACAATACAATACAATAGCAGAGTTGGAAGGGACCTTGGAGGTCTTCTAGTCCAACCCCTTGCTTAGGCAGGAAACCCAACACCACTTCAGACAAATGGTTATCCAACATCTTTTTAAAGACTTCCAGGGTTGGAGCCTTCACAACTTCTGGAGGCAACTTCTGTTCCACTGGTTAATTGTTCTCCTTGTCAGGAGATTTCTCCTCAGTTCTAAGTTGCTTCTCTCCTGGATTAGTTTCCACCCATTGCTTCTTGTCCTACCCTCAGGTGCTTTGGAGAATAGCTTGACTCCCTCTTGTTTGTGGCAACCCCTGAGATATTTGAACACTGCTATCATGTCTCCCCTGGTCCTTCTTCTCATTAAACTAGACCTACCCAGTTCCTGCAACCGTTCTTTTTATTTATTTATTTCGAATTTATACCCCGCCCTTCTCCTTGTTAGGACCCAGGGCGGCGCACAGGCATTTACAGTACAAAACAATATATATCATTAAAACATATTAAATAATTTAGAACCCGTGCTAAAACCCATTTAAAAAACCCTACCAAATTATAATTTACGTATAAAAAGTCAGAAACGGGGGCTATCCTAGGCCGGCTTGTTGGAATAATTACGTCTTAAGGCGTTGGCGGAAGAGGCGGAGGTCCGAGGTAGTACGAAGGTCGGGGGGGTAGGTCGTTCCAGAGGGACGGGCCCGCCACAGAGAAGGCCCTTCCCCTGGGTGTCGCCAATCGGCATTGCCCAGCTGACGGCACCCGGAGAAGACCCTCTCTGTGGGAGCGGATCGGACGAAGGGATGTATGGGGCAGGAGGCGGTCTCATTCTTCCTATGTTGTAGCCTCCAGTCCCCTCCTCCACTTCGTTGCTCTTCTCTGCACTCTTTCCAGAGTCTCCACGTCTTTTCTACATCGTGGCGACCAAAACTGAATTCCGTTCCTCTTTGATTCTTGCCAAGCTCATCCAAAGAATCCGGATCTCCCTCTTCGAATAATTAGAAGGTTTGGGCTCGAAGGACGCACGCCTCCCCATCTGCCCTGTCGAAGAAATGGGCCTTATTTGCTTTCCCTAGCCCTCTCTTTGCCAAGGGTGCAACTGATTCAATTCCAGGTCTTCTGAACCAACCCGGAAGCGTTCTTTGGGGAGACGTGTTTCAACAGGAGGAGGAGGAGGAGGAGGAGGGGACAATCTCAGCCGGAGTTGGCCCAAAATCTCCAGTGTGTTTCTTTGCCTTCGCTTGCCAAGCCAAACAAGGCTGCAGCGAATAAACAGGAGGACTTTTGTGGAGAAGAAGACAGCTTTGCATGGGCTGTGCTTCCCGCCCAGGGAGTTGAGATGGGGGTAAACGTGTCACCTGGGGAGTTGACATTGCAGGGAGGGGGTGTAAACACAGCACTGGAGCAAAAACAAACTGCCTTTAAGTTAGTCCTGCAAAGGTATTGTGGTTAGCGCCTCCCAGTCTTGAGAAGGATGGTCTTTCTCTCTGTCTCTCTCTTTGTGTGGGTGTGTGTCTCTCTCTCTCTCTGTATTTCTCTCTGTGTGTCTGTCTCTCTCTGTGTATTTCTCTGTGTGTCTCTGTCTCTCTCCCTCTCATTCTCTGTCTCTCTCTTTTTCTCTGTCCCTCCCTCCCTCCCTGTCTCTGTCTCTCTGTCTCTCTCTAATGTGTCTGTCTCTCTGTCTCTCTCTCTCTCTCTATTTCTCTCTCTGTCTCCCTTTCTCTGTGTGTCTCTGTCTCTCTCCCTCTCATTCTCTGTCTCTCTCTTTTTCTCTGTCCCCCCTCCGTGTTTCTGTCTCTGTCTCTCTCTCTAATGTGTCTGTCTCTCTCTCTCTCTCTCTCTGTCTATTTCTCTCTCTGTCTCCCTTTATCTGTGTGTCTCTGTGTCTCTCTCTCTCTGTGTCCCTTGGGGAAGGAGGTTGGGGGGAATGCCAGAGGCAACTGCTATTTTCAAAATGCCTCTTTTGGGTGTTTTTGGACCAACATCCCAATAAAAATAAGTCAATAAAAGCAGAGGAACAGCACCCAGCTGTTGCTTTTTTTCACGCCAAGGGAATTCCGGAGTCTGCTGCTCGACTCCTCGGGCTCAACGAGTCAGCAGGTGCAGTGGTTAGAGAGCTGGTAGCCCCCAGCTATCTAGGTTTCTTTTGCAAAGGGCTTCTTGGGCGAAAACAATACTCAGGTTGGTTATTTACCAAGCGGCTATTTATAAATCCTTGAAGCAAGCAATTAACACCAAACCTGCCAGAAGCCAAGGTCACTCACTTACTACAGCGAGGAACCTGTAAACATTGTTTGCAGTCTAATTCAATGCCCTGCCTTGCATGCTGATTACAGGAACTCTTTGCATTAAACAAAAAAAATAAAAATCCAGATGGATGTGGTTCTCTCGGGTTTGTAGATTTCTGAATTCCTGTAGAGTCCTTTTCAAGTTCCACCTTTTTATGAGTTTATCACAGGGGTGAAATCCAGCAGGTCCTGGAGAACCGGAAGTGGACATTTTGAGAAGTTCGGAGAACTGGCAAATGCCACCTTTGGCTGGCCACGCCCCCATCTATTCTCTGCCTCCCGAGTCCCTGCTGATCGGGAGGGAATGGGGATTTTACAGTATTCTATTCTATTCTATTCTATTCTATTCTATTCTGGAATCGATTCCATTCCATATTCTATTCTATTCTATTCTGGAATCGATCCATTCCATATTCTATTCTATTCTATACCATACCATTCTATTCTATTCTATTCTATTCTATTCTATTCTGGAATCCATTCCATTCCATATTCTATTCTATTCTATTCCATTCCATTCCATTCTGGAATCCATTCCATATTCTGTTCTATTCTATTCTATTCTATTCTATTCTGGAATTGATCCATTCCATATTCTATTCTATTCTATTCTATTCTATTCTGGAATCCATTCCATTCTATGGGTTTCCTGCCTAAGCAGGGGGGTTGGACTAGAAGACCTTAAAGGTCCCTTCCAACTCTTGTTAGTCTATATTTGAGTCCCATTGAGGAGAGAGGGCGGTATAGAAATATAATAAAATAAAAAATAAAATAAATATTCTATTTCCCTTTCTTGGGTACCCAGAAAATCTCTCTCTCTCTCTCTCTCTCTCTCTCTCTCTCTCTCTCTCTCTCTCTCTGTGTGTGTGTGTGTGTGTGTGTGTGTGTGTGTGTGTGAACGACTCTCCCTCCCCCTCTCCCTACTTCCCCTGCAAACATCGCAGGGAGGGGGGGGGGAGGAGAAGACAGAAAAAAATAAAATAAAATAAAAACAGGGAGGGAGGGAGGGAGGGAATCCCGTGGAGGGATGGGAAGGGCAGAAAGGCGTGTCGGGCGAGGAGGAGGAAGGAGCCAGCCAGCCAGCGAGTGAGCAAGCTGCGGGCGCCAGCGCGAACCGCCTCGCTGGCTCTTTTCCCCTCCCTCTGGCTCGTCCCCGGCCGCCCCATGGAGTGCATCGCCCGGCGGGGCCCTTCTCCTCTCCTCCTTTAGCCCAGCAGCCTCGTCCTCCACCTCCTCCTCCTCCTCCTCCTCTTCCTCCGTCCGCTCAGCCGCCATGGGCGACGTGATCTCGGCTCACCTGGACGAGAACCGGCGCCAGGCCATTGCAGGTAAGGGGGCCAGGTAGAGCCTGGGGGGGCGGCAGGCGGCTCTATGTGTGTGTGTGCATGTGTGTGTTTTGCACCTTGCCTGCAACCGTCTCCCAGAGGATATTGAGTCGGGGGGCTTCTCCCTTGGGCGAGACTGGAGGGGTCTTTTTCCCCCCCGGGAGTGGAGGGAAGAGATTCAGCTCTTGAAGGGGGCTTTGAACGTTTTTGTGCAAAGCAGCGCGGAGAGGAGGAAGAGGAGGAGGAGGAGGAGGAGGGGTGGGTGGGCTTGTCAGTCTCCAGCCTGGCCTAGCCCCCTCCCCACTTCCTGGTGGGAGGGAGTGGGCGGCTTGGCTTCCTGCTTCTTCTTCTTCTTCTTCTTTTCTTCTTCTTTCTCCTTCTTTCTTTTTCTTTTTTTGTTCTAGCTAGCTTTGCGCGCAAGGCGTAAGATTGCCTCTTTCTTTTAAGGGGAGGGGGCGGGCAACAATCCCAGCCAAAGAGAAGGAAAGACCCCCCCCGCCCCCCGCTTTTTCAAAAACCCCGCGTGGGTTGTGTTGTTGTTGTTGTTGTTGTAGTTGTTGTTGTTTTTGGCAGGTTTTGTGTTCTAGGGGAAACTTCAGGCATGTTAAAAATAAATGGGGTTTTTTGGGGGGAGGGGGTTGGTTTGTTTCCAAGATTCTTTCCTGCCCCTTCTCTTCCCTTCTTCCTTTTTTTCCTTCTTTCTTTCCACGTTGCCACTCGTTGTTTTTTTCCGCCTTGCCCTCTCCTAGGCTGGGACTGGGAGGGAAGGGCAAGGATATGGGGTAGTTGTTGTGAGAGTGGAGGACTGGAGTAAGTTGAAAAGAGAAGGTAGAGAGTAGATTGGGAGGAAGGTGGGTGTAAGGGTTCAGGGTTAGTGAAGAAAAAGGTGTCTCTCTCTCACACACACACACACTCTCGCAGGCAGACACACACACACACAGACACACACACAAACAAACAATCTCCCTCCCTCCCTCTATTACACAAAATCTCCCTCTCTCTCACACACACAATCTCCCTCCCTCCCTCCCTCTATTACACAAAATTTCCCTCTCTCTCACACACACAATCTCCCTCCCTCCCTCCCTCTATTACACACAATCTCTCTCCCTCCCTCTATTACACAAAATCTCTCTTGCGCACACAGTCACACAGACACAATCTCTCACACAGACCCAGTCTCTCTCAAACCATCTCTCTCTCTCTCTCACACACACACACACACACACAATCTCCCTCCCTCCCTCCCTCTCCCTCTATCACACAGTCTCTCTCTCTCTCACACAATCTATCTCCCTCCCTCTCCTTCTCTCTCCCATACACAATCTCACACACACACAATCTCTCACACAAAATCTCTCTCTCACACACACACACACAATCTCTCACCTCCCCCTCTCTCTTACAAACACACACAATCTCACACATATACACACTCTCTTTCACACATTCTCCCTCTCACACACAATCTCTCCCTCCCTCCCTCCCTCTCTCTCACACACAATCTCTCTCTCTCTCACACCCACACAATCATCCTCTCTCACACACACAATTTCTCTCTTTCACACACACAATCTCTCTCCCTCCCTCCCTCCCTCCCTCTCACACACAATCTCTCTCTTACACACACACAATCTTTCTCTCTCACACAATCCCCCTCCCTCCCTCTCACACACAATCTCTCTCTGACACACACACACACACACACACAATCTCTCTCTGACACACACACACACAATCTCCCTCTCTCCCTCTCACACACAATCTCTCTCTCTCACACACACACAAACCCACAATCTCCTTCCCTCCCTCTTTTTTCTCTGGCTGGAGTTCTTCTTTCTTTTCGCTTTCGCTTCGGGGAAGAGAGGCCTGGTGTTTCCAGGAGCTTCCCCTTCCACAACGGCCCCTGGGAATCCGGGAAGGAGAAGCTGTGAGAAAAGGGCTTTAGGTTGCAAGGAGGTGGAGGGTTGGTTGTGGATATTTTCCCTCCCTGTCAACAACAATCGCAACTGTTGCCTGGCTTCTGTCAACAGCTACAACTGCTCTTTGATGAAGGGGGGAAAGTCAGGGACCGAAAAATAAAAATAAAAAGTCCCCCCTCCCTCCCAAAAAGAAAATGCCAGGAAATTTCGCTCTCTACACAAATGGACACTGCTATGGACCACTGGTCGTCCTCCATTTACGGCCAAAAATGTATGTGGCTAAGTGAGAAATTGATTTGAAGTGAGTTTTGGGGCGCATTGGGCCACTTTTCCTGCAAGAAATAAGCTCAGAGAGCAGCAAGGACCCCACAGTCTCCTCCTCCTCTTCCTCCTCCTCTCCACACACCCCCTAGCACTGATGGGGTTACCTAGTTGGGCCACGAAATGTCTGCAACAAAACGAGCAAGCTCTGAGAGCACCAAGGACCCCATGGTCTTCCTCCTCCTCCTCCTCCTCCTCCTCCTCCTCCTCCTCCTCCTCCTCCTCTCCACACACCCCACTCCCTCTTAGCACTGATGAGGTTACCTAGTTGGGTCACGAAATGTCTGCAACAAAACGAGCAAGCTCAGAGAGCACCGAGGACCCCACAGTCTTCCTCCTCCTCCTCCTCCTCACATCCCTAGCCAATCCCATTCCTTCCTAGCACTGATGCGGTTACCTAGTTGGGTCGTGAAACAATACTTCAAGGAAAATGCCAAGCTCAGAAGCCCACAATCCTCTCCCTCCTCTTACTTCACCTCCTCCTCATTTCCACATCCACCCACTCCCTTTTAGCCCCGAGGGTGTTACATAGCTGGGTTTGAGCAGTCACTAAATGAAACCCGTCAGGGCTACCCGCACGGATTCGTGGGCCTCTTCTAACTTGTTCTGGATGTAGAGAGGAGCTGGGCGTTTTCGGTGTGTTTGCGTGTTTCTTTTAGCGACCGTTGCAATGGAAAAGCGGTGCGGCTTTTGGTTTCTCCCACCGTATCCAAGGCGAAGAGAAAGAGACAGCTGCATCGGTTGGGTGTCTGCCTGTTTATCGCCTCGCTTGTCTGCAGGGATCCCGAGACACCGCGGGTGGGTGAAGGCTTTTGAAGGTTGGAAGGCTCCATAAAGATTCCTACGGATCTTAGTTTCCTGCTTTTCCCAAACAGCAACTGGACTTTCCCCCCTTTCCTTCTTGAAAACGTTTGGCTTCTCCTCCAAGGAGCTTCCTCAGTTCTGCATTTAGGCCGTTAAGTGGGAAGCAGCAGAGGCTCTCCGCATGTTGATGTGGGGGCGTGCCCCTTTTGTGACCCTCTGAAGTTTGCAACAGCCCTGAAAAAAGCGTTTTTTGTCACCCTTAACGACCGTCGTAGCATTCCCCAGGGCCCCTTGATCAAAATTCGCCCCGCTTGGCAGCCGACTCGTATTTATGACGGCCGCCGCATCCCGGGAGAAGGGAAGGTGTCGTGCGATCCCCCCACCCCTTTGCGGCCCCCATCGACGCGGGAAGCCAGATTCACGTCCCCACGGCGTGACTCTCGGAACGGCGATTCACTCAACAACGGTGGCAAAAGAGGTCGTAAAACAGGGGCGACCCTCCCCTTGAATCCCCGCCTCGATGAAGCCGCAGGAAGTTTGGCTTCTGGGGTGCTTTTAAATTGAGGATTGTGGGTTTTTTTGGGGGGGGGGGTGTTTCGTTTTATTTATTTTCCTCCACCCTTGTGTTGTTCTGCTTTGGGGGAAAAATCTCTTTGGAACCAAAAGTTTTTCTTCTTGGAAAAGAAAGGGGAAAAAGAAAACTCGGGCCTTGCCACAAACACGTGATTCCCCCCACCACCCCCTTCTTCTGCCACGCCTTGGCACACCTTGTTTCTCAGGCTGGCAAGGTGGAGGTTGGATCCTGGGTGGAGCTGAGCCTCGACATTCAGCATTCCTCACCGGCCACCCTCTCAATCCAGAAAAAGGTTTTGGAAGTCCTTTCCTTTAACAGATGAACAGAGTTGGAAGGGGACCTTGCAGGTCATCTAGTCCAACCCCCTGCCCAAGCAGGAGACCCTACCTCTGCCTCTACCTAGGATCGAACTCACCAACCTTTAACAGATGAACAGAGTTGGAAGGGGACCTTGCAGGTCATGTAGTCCAACCCCCTGCCCAAGCAGGAGACCCTACCTCTGCCTCTACCTAGGATCGAACTCACCAACCTTTAACAGATGAACAGAGTTGGAAGGGGACCTTGCAGGTCATCTAGTCCAACCCCCTGCCCAAGCAGGAGACCCTACCTCTGCCTCTACCTAGGATCGAACTCACCAACCTTTAACAGATGAACAGAGTTGGAAGGGGACCTTGCAGGTCATCTAGTCCAACCCCCTGCCCAAGCAGGAGACCCTACCTCTGCCTCTACCTAGGATCGAACTCACCAACCTTTAACAGATGAACAGAGTTGGAAGGGGACCTTGCAGGTCATCTAGTCCAACCCCCTGCCCAAGCAGGAGACCTTACCTCTGCCTCTACCTAGGATCGAACTCACCAACCTTTAACAGATGAACAGAGTTGGAAGGGGACCTTGCAGGTCATCTAGTCCAACCCCCTGCCCAAGCAGGAGACCGTACTTCTACCTCTACCTAGGAAGGAAGGAAGGAAGGAAGGAAGGAAGGAAGGAAGGAAGGAAGGAAGGAAGGAGACTAAGAGAAGGAAGGAAGGAGACTAAGGGAAGGAAGGAAGGAGACTAAGAGAAGGAAGGAAGGTAACTTGGAAGGGAAAAGACTGAAGAAAGGAAGGAGACAGAAGGAAGCTAAGATACTAAGAGAAGGAAGGAAGATAACTCAGAAGGAAGGAAGTCAACCTTGAGCTGGACTCAACGTTGACTTGAGTCAGGTCAGGATTGAACCCCATCACCTGAATTTTGATCATATCATTTTTTTCAGCACCGTTGTAATGTTGAACGGTCACTAAACAAACCACTGTAAGTCAAGGACTTCTTGTATGCTATCCCACAGTGCTTTACAGCATGGGGGAATTAACAACATCAGCATATTGGCCCCCAACAATCCCAAGTCCTCATTTTACTGACCAAGGAAGTCAGTCCGTCCGTCCATCCATCGATCAATTGTCAATCAACTTTGAGCCGGTCAGGATTGGAGTCCAGCATCCGAATGTGACCTGCACCGGTCGTAACTGTGAAAAACGGTCACACGAATCAGGGTTTCCCCCCCACCCCCCCAGTGCCGTCGTAATTTTGAACGATCCCTAAACCAATGGGTTGTAGGAAAGGACTATCGGTAGATCACGGTGGGATGTAACGTCTTGGATGAACGCCGGCTGTTTTGACACAGGCGGATTTGGCACCGCCGTCAAACCGGGAGTGATTTTTATCCAGCTGGGTGTGTTTCCCTCTCTTAATCTGGCCTGCTGGCAAAAAAAAACCCCTCTCAGATCCTTCTGTTCTCTGGCTTTGGGGGATGGGGTGGGGTATTGAGAAGGGTGGGGTCCCCTCCTACCAGACGGGAGCTCTGGCTTCGGCAGGGTTTGCACACCCTGATTGCACCCCGAGGAGAGAAATGGGAAAGGCCAGGCTAATTGCTCCTCTCAATTACCGACTTGATCCCAGGGAGGCCGAAGAAGGCCTCGATTGTCAGAAATGCTGGGTTCTGTATCTTTTCGGGGGGGGGGGTTTCTCTCTCCCCTTCTCTGCCCTCTTCCCTGATGGCCAGTTAGCTGACTGCCCCTAGGGGCCGTTCCTCTGTCTTCTGTTAAGCCCCACTTCCTTTCCCCCTCCTTTTTCATTCTGCCCTTAATGTGGGGAAGGGTCCATGGGCAACACAAATCTCAAACTGGCACCGAGAAGACCACCTGGAAAGATTCGTCGGAGCGCGTGGTTTTCCCTTTGCCTGTTACGCACAAGTATAATCTTTATTGTCGTACGGAAACACAACGAAATTGGTTGCAACTCTCGCTGCAGCTCCGTTCTTGGCAAGGCGCTTGACGCCCAGCGCGCAACACGAAGATTTGTGGTTGCGGGTTGCCAGTAGAGCGAAGGGCGTCTTGGTAGATAACCGGTAGATTTCGAACAGGGGTGTCGAACGCAACTTCATTGAGGGTCGCAGGAGGGCGGTGGTTGACCTCAGGGCCCAGGCGGGCGTGTCTGACTGGGTGGGCGTGGCCAGCTTGAGGCCACTCACTGAGCACGGCCGACAGGATGGGCGTGGCCAGCTTGAGGCCACTCACTGAGCATGGCCGACAGGGTGGCGTGGCCAGCTTGAGGCCACTCACTGAGCACGGCCGACAGGGTGGGCGTGGCCAGCTTGAGGCCACACTGAGCATGGCCGACAGGGTGGGCGTGGCCATTTTTGGGATGTTTTAAGGCCATTTTTGGGCTGTCTATGGAGCCATTTGTAGGATGTTTATTGTGGCTGAAAAAGGCCCCAAAACGCCGTGTAAACATCCCAAAAAACAGTCCAAAACAGTCAAAAAACAGGCATGCGTGCACCGGCCAGGTGGTCTTCCTGTTTTCGGCGCACGCTTGTGCATTCACAAGCGTTCCGGTTTGGGCACTTGGTGCTGAAAAAAGGTTTGCCCTTTGCCACCGCCCTATGCCAGGGGTCTGCCAAGATGGATCTTTGAAGACGGGTGGACTTCAACTCCCAGAATTCCCCAGTCAGCCTGGCTAGTTGGGGAATTCTGGGACTTGAAGTCCGCCCGTCTTAAAAGAGCCAACTTTGCAGATCCCTACAGCCTATGCCATATCGGGCAAAACAATCGTCCCATCTCTTCTTAAAAACGCCTCCAGCCTTTTGAGCACCCACCGCTACTTGGAGGCCAGCCGTTCTGCTGATGTTCTCGCTGTCAGGAATTTTTTAAGCATGGAAGTGAAGGTTTTCCCCCCCTCCATCCTCGCCAGACCGTCTCCTTTGCCAAGTTTGCTAAATGTTGCAACGGAAGGTTTTCGCGGATGACTCAAGCGGTGGAAGGAATGAGTCGCCGGCTTAGTGGGAAAGGATTGGTCATTTGAAGATCTCCTGGCGTGGGTCTGACTCATTCTGTGCAAGAGGGCATTCTCTCTCTCCCCTCCCCCCCCCCCCCCTGTTGACTCCAGCCAGCAGAGCTGGCTGGAGATTTCTGGGAGTTGAAGTCCACAAGTCTTAAAGTTGCCAAGTTTGGGAACCTCTGCTCTAGCTGATCGGATGTTGCATTTAGGAGCCGTGGTAGCCCAGTGGTTAGAATGCAGCATTGCAGGCAAACTCTGCCAACTGCCAGGAGTTCAATCCTGACCTGCTCAATCCTGTTGATTCCTTCTTCCATCCTGCAGTGGTCGGTAAAATAAGGAGAGGATCCAGATTGTTGGGGGAAAGAGGCTGACTGTCAAGCGCTTAGAGGGAGCTATAAAAACTCGATGAAGCGGTAAATTGGTGCTATTGCTACCGTAGACCAGTAGATTTCCAAATGGCTCATAAGCCTTTCCTTGTCCAGCAGTGTGGCTTGTGGCCATCTGTGACCCCTTGTCCTAGTAAGGTCATGCAAATCAATCATTGCCTAGTTGAAGATTCCCTGACCTGGGACTACATGGTTTCCAGGTAGGGCTGCCAGCTCCTGCTTGCTATTTTTCTTCCCCACCCCGTCCTCTCCTTCCGTGTCCGAACAAGCCCCGTCCTCAAGGGAAGGAGGGACTACGCTCCCATTAAGGGAGCCTGCTTTATCTGCCACTCTTCTTTGCACACATGGAGCTCCAGGGCGCAGCTCGAAACGCTGGGCGGTGAACGGGAACCGGCCCAGCACAGCAGTGCAGACGGGCAGGGAGCAGGTGGGTGATACGGCTGCCAATTTCAGGTGTTGCAACCTTCTTGACATGCAATTTGGAATTTACCTGTCATGCATCAAAGAGAAATGTTTATGAAATGCCTCCACAAACCTGACTCCCGTACGTGTCAGAAAGCACAAGACATATTGATGGAGAAGGGCGGGGTATAAATCCAATAAATAAAATAAATAAAATAAATATTACCCATATACACCCCCTGCTCGGTGATTCGGTCTAAATGTTACTTTACATTAGGAAAATGGCTTACGAGCATTTTACAATACAATACAATACAATACAATACAATACAATAGCAGAGTTGGAAGGGACCTTGTAGGTCTTCTAGTCCAACCCCCTGCGTGGGCAGGAACCTTATACCATTTCAGACAAATGGCTATCTAACATCTTTTTAAAGACTTCCAGGGTTGGGGCATTCACAACTTCTGGAGGCAAGCTGTTCCAGAGGTTAATTGTTCTAACTGTCAGGAAATTTCTCCTAAGTTGCTTCTCTCCTTGATTAGTTTCCACCCGTTGCTTCTTGTCCTGCCCCCAGGTGCCTTGGAGAATAGTTTGACTCCCTCTTCTCTGTGGCACCCTCTGAGATATCGGAAGACTGCTATCATGTCTCCCCTGGTCCTTCTCTTCATCAAGCTAGACATACCCAGCTCCTGCTCCTACTTAATAATTTTGCTTATTAAGTGTCTTTTTCTGCCTTGGGATATAGAATCATGTAGAATGGTGAAAGATTCCTTGAGCAAGGGGTTGGACTAGAAGACCTCCAAGGTCTCTTTCCATGCTAGGATTGTATCTTCTAATGAAAGAAGGCAACGTAGAATAGAATAGAGTTACAATTGGAATGGAATGGAATAGAATAAGGAATAAGAATAGAATGAAGAATGGGAATAAAAATAAAGAATAGAATAGAATAGAATGGAATGGAATAGAATTACAATTGGAATGGAATGGAATAGAATAAGGAATAAGAATAGAATGAAGAATGGGAATAAAAATAAAGAATAGAATAGAATGGAATGGAATGGAATAGAATTACAATTGGAATGGTATGGAATAGAATAAGGAGTAAGAATAAGAATAGAATAAAGAATAGGAATAAGAATAGAATAAAGAATAGAATTGAATTGAATTACAATTAGAATGGAATGGAATAAAATAAAATAAGGAATAGGAATACAAATAGAATAAAGAATAGGAATAAGAATATAATAAAGAATAGAATAGAATAGAATTACAATTGGAATGGAATGGAATAAAATAAGGAATAGGAATAAGAATGGAATAGAGTAGAAGTAGAAGTAGAAGTGAGCTTGGAGGTCTTCTAGTTCAACCCCCTGCCTAGACAGGAAAACCTACACCATTTCAGGCAAATGGTTGTCCAACCTCATCTTAAAAACTTCCAGTGTTGGAGCATTCACAACTTCTGGAGGCAACTTCTGTTCCACTGATTAATGGTTCTGTTAGGAAATTTCTCCTTAAGTTCCAGGTTCTTCTTCTCTCGTTGATGAGTTTCCACCCGTTGCTTCTTGTCCTGCCGTCAGGCGCTTTGGAGAATAGCTTGACTCCCTCTTCTTTGGCTCAGCCCCTGAGATATCGGAAGACTGATCGATTTTCAGTAGTAGTGAATTATCCGCCAACCACCATTTCCTGGTTTAAACCGCGAAGCAAATGGCCATGTCAATTTTTAATCCAGGACTACGGTTCAGGCACTGTGTGTCTTTTGAGCCAATGGTGAACCTTCAGAGATGGATGCTCCGTGCTGATGCTACGAAGCAATTAAAAATTACGAGCTGGCATCTCGTTTGCCAGTTGTCCCCAAACTCCCCCATCGTTTTGGCACGTGGACAAGGTTTCTTTCACATGGACTGGCCTGCACCACCCAGGGTTATGAATTTCAGATGGGTGGCCCTGTAAATCTTGCAAATAAAATAAATGAGGCTGAGCTGTCCGATGATTTGCTGAAAGCTTGAGGCGTGATGTGAACTCCACCGTGGCTCGCTCGCGGTTAAGACAACTTCCGCGTGGAGCCCGATGCAGCCACAGCCTCTGACTGTCGCCCGGGCATTGTTCTCAATCATAATGGTGTTCATTTGGTTAGGATTTAGTATATAATGTAGGAACCCAGCCCTGAAATGTATGAATCATGGTCATGCTTGAACAGAATCCTGGTACGTAGATAAACATTTCACTTGGGGAAGAAATTAACCCTCAACGTTGAGGGTTCAAAATGGCAGGACTGGTCTCTGCTTTGGGCCTGGCTCGGTGGCTGAAGACGCTAAGGTCCTGATGACCATCTTTAAAGCGCTCCATGGCTCGGGACCTAGTTATATGCGAGACCGTCTCGTGCCCCATACATCCCTTAGACCGATACGCTCCCACAGAGAGGGCCTTCTCAGGATGCCGTCGGCCGGACAATGCTGACTGGCGACACCCAGGGGAAGAGCCTTCTCTGTGGCGGGCCCTGCCCTTTGGAACGACCTACCCCCTGAACTCCGGACCATCACCGACCTCCGCCTCTTCCGCCAATGTCTAAAGACATACTTTTTTCATCAAGCCGGCCTAGCCTAACCTCCCATGGGGACTTCTAGAAAAGTTTTAAATTGGGTTTCAATTAATAATTGGTTTTAGCACAGGTTTGGGATCTAATATATATTTTAAATTATTTATTTATGTTCTATTTTTGTATGTTTTTAAATTTCCTGTGCGCCACCCTGGGTCCTCTGCGGAGAAGGGCGGGATATAAATGTAATAAAATAAAATAAAAATAAGCTTGTCGATCAGAATACTCGGCGGTTCGAATCCCCAGCGCCGCATAACGGGGTGAGCTCCCGTGACTAGCAGTTCGAAAGCATGTTAAAAAATGCAAGTAGGAAAACAGGAGCCACCTTTGGTGGGAAGGGAACAGCGTTCTGTGCGCCTTTGGCATTGAGTCATGCCGGCAACATGACCACGGAGACGTCTTCGGACAGCGCTGGCTCTTCGGCTTTGAAACGGAGATGAGCAGCGCCCCCTAGAGTCAGGAACGACCGGCACATATGTGCAAGGGGAACTTTTACCTTTTAAAAAAGTTAGTGCACCTGAAGGCAGGACAAGAAGCAACAGGTGGAAACGTATCAAGGAGAGAAGCAACCTAGAACTTAAGGAGAATTTTCCTGACAGTGAGAACAATTAACCAGTGGGCCGACTTGCCTCCAGAGGTTGTGAACGCTCCAACACTGGACGTTTCTAAGACTGGACAACCAAATGCCTGAAATGGTATAGGGCAGTGATGGCCAACCTTTTCCAGACTGACTGCCCGCAGTGCCCAAACACCCCCAAAATGCAATGCGTGTGCAGCTCCCATGGATCTACCCCAACTCTCATCCATAACTCTGTTCCCTCCACAGGCCCACACTGTAAGGTTTCCTGTTTGGGCAGCTGGGTTGGACTAGAAGACCTCGAATGTCCCTTCCAAGTCTGTTTTTTCCTCCCCCTATATTGGTTGTATCTCTGGCTACATGCCGTGTATCTTCCTGCACATGTGATGAGCAGAGAAGGACAAAGGTCCCAGCTGTGGTTGAAGCCCTTTCTTAAAAGAGAGAGAGAGGGAGAGGGAGAGAAGAGGAAGAAGAATGGACTTATTTTTTGCTTCTGTAAAAGCTGCCACAGCTTTTTTGTAAATGTCAAGCAGAATGTGTCCCAGACTTGCTCTTTAATCCCCAAAGTTGGGAGAGGAACAGGCAGCCTTCCAGCCCATAAAACTAGAGAGGCCTTTGGCTCGTTTTTGTGTTTACTAAAGGAAAATGTGTTCTTGTGTTGACTCGAGTCCCTTCGGGGAGAGAGTCCCTTCGGGGAGAGAGAGCGGGTTATAAATTAAAAATTATTATTATTATTATTATTTTATTATTTTGTGGCTATCGCTCTCTTTCCATGGCTCGGATCATCCCGTGTTCCACTTGCATTGAACTGCAAACTCTGATTTAGGGCTGATCCTAGCCAGCTTTTTGCTGTCTGGTCATGTCGGTTGTGACTTCCAGAATCGGAACACCCCCCCCCCCCAATAATGCAGTGGGGATTACCGTGCTTATTCAAATCTATTTTTTTTATTTCCCGAGAGCAATTTAACAGAATAACAGAGTTGGAAGGGACCTTGGAGGTCTTCTAGTCCAACCCCCTGCAGAAAATCGTATCAGGAGGAATTTTTCTGACAGGGAGAGCAATCAACCCATAGAACAGAAGTTGCCTTGGGAAGTTGTGGGAGCTTCATCCCTGGAAGCTTTCAAGAAGAGGCCGGGATGCCATCGGTCAGAAATGATGTCGGGTCTCCTGCTTGGGCGGGGGCGGGGGGTTGGACTAGATGACCTACGAGATCCCTTCCAACTCTGTTCATCTGAATCTGTCTCAGATGATCAAAGGCCTGGAGACTAAAACATACGACGAAGAATTAACGATGAAGGCCAGAGAAGGAATAACAGATGGAAACTGTTCAAGGAAAGAGATTCAACTTAGAACTAAGGAGACATTTCCTGACAGTGAGAGCAATCAACCCATGGAACAGAAGTTGCCTTCAGACATTGTGGAAGCTTCATCCCTCGAAGCTTTCAAGAAGAGACTGGACTGCCATCGGTCAGAAATGGTATAGTGTCTCCTGCTTGGGTGCTGTGGGGGGGAGGTTGGACTAGATGACCTCCAAGGCCCCTTCCAACTCTGGTATTCTATGTTCAATGGAGCAAAAGTTGCCTTCGGAAGTTGTGGGAGCTTCATCCCTGGAAGCTTTCAAGAAGAGACTGGACTGCCATCGGTCAGAAATGATGTAGTGTCTCCTGCTTGGGTGTTGTGGGGGGGGGTTGGACTAGATGACCTCCAAGGCCCCTTCCAACTCTGGTATTCTATTTTCAATGGAGCAGAAGTTGCCTTTGGAAGTTGTGGGAGCTTCATCCCTGGAAGCTTTCAAGAAGAGACCGGACTGCCATCGGTCAGAAATGATGTAGTGTCTCCTGCTTGGGTGTTGTGAGGGGGGGTTGGACTAGATGACCTCCAAGGCCCCTTCCAACTCTGGTATTCTATTTTCAATGGAGCAGAAGTTGCCTTCGGAAGTTGTGGGAGCTTCATCCCTGGAAGCTTTCAAGAAGAGACCGGACTGCCATCGGTCAGAAATGGTGTAGTGTCTCCTGCTTGGGTGTTGTGAGGGGGGGTTGGACTAGATGACCTCCAAGGCCCCTTCCAACTCTGTTATGTCGGACAAACGGTTGCTCAATTTCTTTCATCGTCGTCAAATTGTGATCAGATGTAAAGGTTTGAGTTAACAGTAGCTAGGAATACCGAAAAGGAAAAAAAAAAAAAGAGTATTTGAAGAGTTTTCTTGCCTTACTATGCTGGCTAAGTTTGGGGTCATCTCCGCATCCAGGACACTTGGAAAGGCGTTTCTGGGCATTGCCAAGTCGTCAACTCTTGCGTTGAACTCTTTCTCGCTTCGAAGACCCTGTTTGGAAAGCTTTCGTTAACCCTCCGCCCCCTTCTGCCTTCGTTCTTCCTCTCCTTCTCTTTCGCAGCTCAATTCTTAGCATGGCGTAGGGCGGACAGCCGCCTTGCCTCCTCCGTGGAGGGCTTCAAATGTTGCCTCTTACAAAAGAGCTGGGAATTTCTGGGCGCCAAACACTTACCGTTTTGTCCCCTTCCTTGCGAGGTGGATTCTCCCAGCCTTCCCCTTTGGATTCGGCCCCAACGGCCTCCCCTTGCTGCAGTCAGGAAGGAGACAATGATGGATTTTTTTTGCTCGTGCAGTTTCAAGACTTTTCAAGAAAGGCGTGAGAACAAGGCTTGTTTTCTAAAGGGGATGGTTAGGTCCTTTCTTAGCCAACTAGTTTCAGCGTCAGACGGCTGCTTTTGAGGCCAAGAGCGACGCCATGAATTCATGGAGCTTGGCTAAGATTCTCTACCGGTTAAGGGGACTGTTGTGGCAGCCGATTCAGACAGTGAGGAGGGTTGGGGAGGAACCTGGGCCATTCCTGGAGTCTGGAAAAGGGTCTGGTGAGGGCTCTGTGTCAGAGGCAGAGAGGGGGCCAGGCCCATCTGACAGTTTTCAGCAGCCTCCAGAGTCAGACCTCAGTGGGGCAGAGGAACAGCTGGAGCCTGTTCCCAGTGTATGCATGCGCAGAGTGGCCAGACGAAGGGAACAGCTAAAGAACAGGGGTCGACTTGGGAGGAAGGCTACAGGTGGAGGATGAATGGCCCCTCCCAGAGGAAATAAAAGAGGAGCAAAAGGGGAGTGGAGTTTGCAGGAGACCATTAGTTCGCTTCATTGGTTCGTCGCTCTCCGAGACTCCTTGCCGAGTTTTGCAGATCTCAGCCTGGCAGCTCTCCAAGCCAGATAAGGTCTGTGACCATAAATCCTCCCTTGAAAGACTTTGCTGGAGGTGAAGGAGCAGAATTCACAGTTTTTTGAATGGGGAAGGCTCTGCGTTGGAGGCAGAGAGGGGGCCAGGGCCGTCTGACAGTTATCAGCTGCCTTCGGAGTCAGACATCAGTGAGGCAGATGAACAGCTGGAGCCTGTTCCCAGGGTGCGCATGCGCAGAGTTGCCAGACAGCTAAAGAACAAGGGTCAACTTTGGAGTAAGGCCACAGGTGGACGATGAACGGCCCCTCCCAGAGGAAATAAAATCTGTTTTGCCAACTCTTTCTCCGACCCCCACAGAAAGACCCCAAAGGGGGGAGACTCTCTGCAGCAACACAAAAGCATCCATTGCACGTATTTCGAGGGTCAAAACACAAGAAGACCCTGTCTGATTTTCAAGGAAACACAGGAGTTGTATCAGCAGTTTGGATGGGAATGAATGTTTGCACCTTGAACGGAAAAAGGGGAATTAATTCAGGGACATTGCCCTGGCTTTATCAGTAAATGTTGACAGTTAGCAATTAGCAAGTTGATTTTTGTTCCTTTGTATTCTGTCTCCCACCTTTCCCACAAAAGCTGAAGACAGCTGCATCCCAATTTTACTCCCATAACAACAGCCCTGCCAGGTTGACTAGACTGGAAAAAGAATCAGAATCAGAATCAGAATCCCAGAATCAGCCACAATATTCTAGATCTCAGGTCTCCCCAGAATCTAGTCCAAAACTTCAATCATCATCCTGATTTGTTATATTGAACAGGGTAACAGAGTTGGAAGGGACCTTGGAGGTCTTCTAGTCCAACCCTCTGCTCAAGCAGGAGACTCTATACTGTTTCAGGCAACTGGTTGTCCTGTCTCTTCTTAGATACCTCCAGTGTTGGGGCATTCACAACTTCTGGAGGCAAGTCGTTCCATTGATTGATTGTTCTCATGTCAGGAAATTTCTCGTTAGTTCTAGGTTGCTTCTCTCCTTGGTCAGTTTCCAAGAGCAGAGTTGGCAGTGATCTTGGAGGTCTTCTAATTCAACCCTCTGGTTCACCTATTCTCCAAAGCACCAGGAGACCCGCTGTCTTCTGGTGCTTTAGGGAATAGGTGAACCACCTCTTCTTTGTGGCAGACCCTGAAATGTGGTTGTTAGTTGCGAAGTTGTGTCCGAGCCATCGCGACCCCATGGACCACGTTCCTCCAGGCCTTCCTGTCCTCTACCATCCTCTGGAGTCCATTGAAGCTCACACCGACTGCTTCAGTGACTCCATCCAGCCCCCTCCTTCTCTGCCGTCCCCTTCTTCTTCTTTTGCCCTCCATCGTTCCCAGCATGAGGCTCTTCTCCAGGGAGTCCTTCTTCCTTCTCATTAGGTGGCCAAAGTCCTTGAGTTTCCTCTTCAGGATCTGGCCTTCTAAGGAGCAGTCAGTGGATCTCCTCTAGGAAAGACCGGTTGGATGGCCTTGCAGTCCAAGGGACTCAATGCAGGAGTCTTCTTCTCCAGCACCAGAGTTCAAAGGCCTCCATTCTTTGGCGCTCAGCCTTCCTTAGGGTCCAACCTTCACAGCCATCCATTGCAACTGGGGAAAACCACAGCCTTGACTAGACGCCCTTTTGATTGGCAGGGTGAAATATTGGAACACCCCTGCCTAGGTCACTGTCCCTTCTTTTCGTTAAATGCTGCTTCTGACACCCAGCAACTCGGGTCGGTTTCCAAACTGTTAAAGGCTTCTAAAAACAAGTCACAATACCCAAAAGAAGCCCACAAAAAACAATGCAACGGAAGAGAGCGGGCCAAGAAAACAAACCCAGGAACAAGGAAGAGGAAGAAAAGGAACTTTTAATTGTTCTTGCAAATGATCTGGGCGCGGGGCCAAGCAGCCTGAACCTTTCAAAATTACCAGTCGGATAGGGGCTGTTTAGATTGGGGGGAGACCGGGGAGACGCCGCCTTCCAGCTGCTGCAGCTGCACAGAAGGCTGGCTTCCAAATAAAACCGAGTTGGAAGGGACCTGGGAGGTCTTCTAGTCCAACCCCCCTGCGCGCAACTTGACTCGAAAGTGATTGGAGCGCCGAAACAACTTCTGGACGCAAGGCGTTGCGTGGGTTTGTCGTTCTCCCTGTCGGGAAATTTCTCCGTAGATGGATCGTGGAGCGTTCCCCCAAGCGTGCCGGATCGAACCAGGCGGGCAGAGGTGATAGGAGGCGGGCTCCCCGGCTGCGCCACGCGGGAGTCGGCTGTGTGAATGATATCGAGGCCTGTTTGAGTTGCAGCTCTCAGAGATAATTCTTAAGTGCTTTGGCTAAGTCAGGGCATTATTTTTCCCACAGATCTGCATCAAGGGTGGCTCTGTTCCATGACTGCACCAGCCGAACGCTTGGCATTCATGGCGTATTGCACAATTTATTCCTCTCTCGTAATGCCACCCTGTTTCTCTCTATCTCGCTCCCTCCCTCCCTCTCTTTCCTTTCCTTTCTCTCTCTCCCTCTCTCTCCCTCCTTCCCTTTCTCTCTCCCTCCCACTCTCCATCTCTCTCCCTCCCTCGTCTCACTCTCCCTCCTTTGGTTTCTCTCCTTCCCTTTCTCTCTTCCTCCCTCCTTCTTTCGCTTTCTCTCCCCCTCTATCTTTTCCTCTTTCTCTCTCTCGCCCTTGCTCCCTCCCCCTCCTCCTTTCCTCTCTCCTCCTCCCTTTCTCGCCTTTCTCCCTCTCTCTTTCTCTCTCTCCTTCCCTCTGTCTCGTTACCTCTCCCTCTCTCCTTTCCTCTCCCTCTCCTTCCCTCTCTTCTTCCCCCTCTCTCCCTCCTTTCGTTTCTCTCCTTCCCTTTCTCTCTTCCTCCTCTCTCCCCCTCCCTCCCTCTCTTTCCCTTTCTCTCGCCCTCTCTCTCCATCCCTCTCTCTCTCCCTCTCCCTCCTCCTCTATCTTTTTCTCTTTCCTTCCCTCTCTTTCCCTTGCTCCCTCCCACTCCTCCTTTCCTCTCTCCCCCTCCCTTTCTCCCCTTTCTCCCCCCCTCTCTTTTTCTCTCTCCTTCCCTCTCTCTTGTTACCCCTCCCTCCCTCCCTCCCTCTCTCTCTCCCCCTCCCTCCCCTTTCTCCCTCCTTTCGCTTCTCTCCTTCCCTTTCTCTCTCCCTTTCCCCTCCCTCTCTCTTTTTTTCTCTCTCCTCGCTCCCTCCCCCTCCCTCATTTCTTCTCTCTCCTTCCCTCTCTCTCCTTTCCCCCTTCTCCCTCCCTCTCTCTTCCTCCTTCTTTCTCTCCTTCCATCTTCTGAAATGGAGCTTCTGAAACACGGGATTGGGTTATTTGCAAGGGTAGAAATGATCTTTGCGGGAGGAGGGGGCTTCACAAAACGGGGACGTCCAACCCCCATCCTAACCCCGGCCTTTTTTCAGTGCGGTTGTGACTTCAAACAGGCCCCTAAACAAATGGCTATAAGTCAAGGATTTCCTGGCTTGTCTTTCTGCTGGGTTCTTCTCAGCTGGGAAGCAGTGGGGCCTGTCTTAGAAGGACAGATCCGAGAAAAGGAACCTACTTCAACTCTGCAGGCGACTGGAAAGGGCTGGGCGTTTCCTTCCAGTTGTGTGTGTGTGTGTATGGGGTTTGTGGTGCAGAATATCATCAGAAAACATTGCGGTATTTGCATCGCAAATCCAGGGGAGGCACCCCACCATTCCGGGGCGGCTCTCCGGCTTCGGAGGGCCACGCGTTCTCCACCCACCCCTGCCCTACACATCAGACGAAGCTGGCGAGGAAGGTCTAATGGTCGGGGCGGGGTGTGTCATTTTTCCAGCCTGCTCGGTGAGCGTTGCAGCCTGCAAAATATCCTGACAAATCTTGTTTGGCAGGAAATGCCGAGCATTCCAGCGTCTTGGTTATTCCCAATTTGTTTTTGTTTTTTTTGGACAAACATGGGCAGTCTCCAAAAGCCTGGGTAGATATGGAGACCAGGAGACCGAGTGTCATCCTCAGCCCCTGAGTCTTGGGACTTTGCTTCGTTTTTGCAAACGAACACAATGGCCGGGAATTGGATAGCTGGCTGTATTTTATACAATACAATAGCAGAGTTGGAAGGGACCTTGGAGGTCTTCTAGTCCAACCCCCTGCGTGGGCAGGAACCTTATACCATTTCAGACAAATGGCTATCCAACATCTTCTTAAAGACTTCCAGGGTTGGGGCATTCACAACTTCTGGAGGGAAGCTGTTCCAGAGGTTAATTGTTCTAACTGTCAGGAAATTTCTCCTCAGTTCTAAGTTGCTTCTCTCCTTGATTAGTTTCCACCCATTGCTTCTTGTCCTGCCCCCAGGTGCCTTGGAGAATAGTTTGACTCCCTCTTCTTTGTGGCACCCTCTGAGATATCGGAACACTGCTATCATGTCTCCCCTGGTCCTTCTTTTCATCAAACTAGACATACCCAGCTCCTGCAGCCGTTCTTCATATGTTTTAGCCTCCAGTCCCCTAATCATCTTGGTTGCTCTTCTCTGCACTCTTTCCAGAGTCTCCACGTCTTTTCTACATCGTGGCGACCAAAACTGGATGCAGTATTCCAAGTGTGGCCTTACCAAGGCACTATACAGTGGCATTAACACTTCACGTGATCTAGATTCTATCCCCTTGTTTATGCAGCCTAGAACTGTGTTGGCTTTTTTGGCAGCTGCTGCACACTGCTGGCTCATATTTAAATGGTTGTCCACTAGGATTCCAAGATCCCTTTCACAGTTGCTACTATTGAGCAAGGTACCACCTATACTGTACCTGTGCATTTTGTTTTTCTTGCCTAAATGGAGAACCTTACTTTTTTCACCATTGAATTTCATTTTATTGAATTTCATTTTAGTTCAGCGTGTGAGGCCAGACCTTCTTGGGCCCCCATATCATGGTTTGCAAACCCCAGGCCTGTGGCTGAACCTGGTCTCCAACAGTAGGGAGCAACCTTCTCGGCGCTGAATGCCAAAATGGGAGTGTGTGCAGGCGTGCATGGGAAGGCCAGGGACCGGAAGAGCAGTTCCCCGGCACGCACTGAGCTTCTGGTTTCTGCCTCGTGCATGCGCCCTGCTTACCTGGTCTTCCAGTTTCTGGCATGCATGCATGCGCAAAGACCAGCTGTGCATGCTGGAACCCAGAAGACCCGACAGGCGACAGCTGGCCTGCCCGGAGAGATGGCTCAGTTGTGCCACTTCTGGCACGCGTGCCATAAGTTCGCCATCCCGAGTATAGAGTGTAGCCTTTGTAGTAAAGTCAAAAGCAAGGGCTGCCCCGAAGAAGAGGGAGCCAAGCTATTCTCCAAAGCACCTGAAGGTAGGACAAGAAGCAATGGGTGGAAACTAATCCAGGAGAGAAGCAACTTAGAACTGAGGAGAAATTTCCTGACAGTAAGGACAATTAACCAGTGGAACAGAAATTGCCTCCAGAAGTTGTGAATGCTCCAACACTGGAGGTTTTCAAGAAGAGACTGGGCAGCCATTTGTCTGATACGGCATAGGGTCTCCTGCATGAGCAGGGGGTTGGACTAGAAGACCTCCCAGGTCCCTTCCAGCTCTGTGATTCTTTTTTTCCCTTCTTGAATCGACAGCTTCCTCCCAGCTGAGCCAAGAATCAAAAGTTGGTAGCATCCCAATGATGTTCTGGAATCCGCCCACTTGTCATTCATAAATTAGCCGTGCTTAATGAGGTATCATAAATTCAAGCTGGGGAAGCTCCTTCCAAGGTCTCGACAACTCCAGAAGTTGTGGATGCCCCAACCCTGGAAGTCTTTAAAAAGATGTTAGATAGACATTTGTCTGAAATGGTATAAGGCTCCTGCCCACGCAGGGGGTTGGACTAGAAGACCTCCAAGGTCCCTTCCAACTCTGCTATTGTATTGTATTGTATTGTATTACTTGACAAAAAACTAAAACTAATAAACTAAACTAATAAACTAAACTGAACTAAAAAGAGACGTTCTTATCTCTAGAGATCTTTGCGATTGGGTCCCTTGGAGCATTTGACGCTTTGGAGGTCCAGGTCACCCATGAACATTCTCAGGTTGATCTGTCAGTTATGTGAAATGGGAAGGGGTCTTTTACCGAATCAAACCAATGGTTATCTAGCCTAATTTGGCTAACCCTGATAGTCTGTTGTGGTCAGCGGCCATCAGAGCTGGAAGCAGAGTTGGACAGTGGGGAGGTTGGGGAGGAACCTGGGCCAGTCCTGGAGTCTAGAGAAGGCTGTGATGAAGGCTCTGTGTTGGAGGCAGAGAGGGTGCCAGAGCCGTACACCAGTTATCAGCTGCCTTCGGAGTCAGACATCAGTGAGGCAGAGGAACAGCTGGAGCCTGTTCCCAGTGTGCGCATGCGCAGAGTAGCCAGACAAAGGGAACAGCTAAAGAACAGGGGTCTGGAGTAAAGCTGTTTTATGGGAGCTTCTAGGTTCTCCCATGTAACACCGCTCCTGCGCGAGCTGCACTGGCTGCCTGTCGTCTTTCGGGTGCGCTTCAAGGTGTTAGTTACCATCTTTAAAGCGCTCCATGGCACGGGACCTAGCTATCTGCGGGATCGCATTCTGCCTCATACATCCCTGCGGCCGATTCGCTCCCACAGAGAGGGACTTCTCCGGGTGCCGTCCACTAGGCTATGCCAGCGGGCGACGCCCAGGGGAAAGGCCTTCTCTGTGGCAGGCCCGACCCTCTGGAACGACCTTCCCCCCGAAATCAGAACAACCACGGACCTTCGCTCCTTCCGACAGCTATTAAAAACTCACTTCTTCCGTTTGGCTGGCCTAGGGTAATTTTAATCTAAATGTTAAATTATTAAGGGTTTTTTAGGGATAGTTATATTTTTATAGAAGTTTTAGCGCAGGGTAGGTTTAATTTGATTTTAGCTTTGTATTTTGTTTTTGTTTGTTTTTAATTTCCCTGTGCCCCGCCTCGAGTCCCTTCGGGGAGAGAGAGCAGGATATAAATAAAATTTATTATTATTATTATTATTAAAGCCACAGGTAGACAGTGAATGGCCCCTCCCAGAGGAAATAAAAAAGGAGCCATAGGGGAGTGGAGTTTGCAGGAGACAATGAGTTCATTTCATTCGGGTGAAGATGAACCGCCCTGAGTCCTTCGGGAGTAGGGCGGTATAAAAAACAATAAACTCTAAACTCTTAAGATCTATTCTTGACTTCTTGCCAAATAATGGCTGCTACAGCATGGAGTTTGGAAGATATCAGCCTGGCAGTTCTCCAAGCCTGAGAAAGCTCCTTAGATGTGAAATTTCTTGAAAGACTGTTCGACGGGACTTTGCTGGAGAGGAATTCCCTTTAAACTAAATAAAAGGGGCTTCATTGGGAGGAGGAGGAGGAGTCGGCTTCGTGCTTTTGGGAAGCCTAGGTCAGAACACAATCCACTGTTTTCAGTGAAGACAAGCCAAGTTGATTAAAAGCACCGAGGCTGGCCGTTCCCAAGCTATGTTCCTGGTGAGCATTATCCGTAGATGGAATCTCCACCCCAAATCTGCACCACAGGAATGGGAAGCATTGTTTCTGAACGTTGGGTTGCTTATCTCCTGGGAGATCTTGGCCAGGATTTGAGAAAGGATGGAGAAATCTGAAGGCACCTGAGACACTGGACAATTAATACTCTCGGTGACTCACAAAAGGTGTGGCTGAGAGGTGGAGGAGAGGCTGGGCTGACCACAGGGTTGTCAAACAGGTTGTTTTGGGTGTCTTTATCTGGTCCACAGTTTCATCCATGGCCCTGGGGCATTTGCAGCACTGAGAAGAAGGGAAATGCTTGTTTCTCCTTCAGAAATAACATCCTGGGTAGCACTGACCAGCAAAGATATTTCACTTCAGAGTGGTGAGAATGATCTTCAGAGCCGTGGTGGCCCAGTGGTGAGAATGGAGTATTGCAGGCTAATTCTGCCGACTGCCAACAGTTTGATCCTGACCAACTCAAGGTTGACTCAGCCTTCCGTCCTTCCGAGGCTGGTAAAAGAGGGACCCCGGATTGTTGGAGGGCAAGAGGCTGGCTCTGTAAACCGCTTAGAGAGGGCTGTCAAAGCACTGTAAAGTGGTATATAAGTCTAAGTGCTATGGCTACAGTATCACCTAGCAACTCATTTAACCACTGTTTCACTTAGCAGCATCAATTTGGGGCTGTACCATGGTCGTAAATCAAAGAATACCTGTGCAACCTAACAGATTAAGCGGTCTATAGTGGGACTAATGGAGTGTCCATCAAATTGTGCACTTAACAGTGAGACTGGGGGCTGTTCTTTAGTCTATTTCCAAATATCCAGTTTCCTGATTAAATGTGAAGGTATATATGGAAGGTAAGTAGGTAGGTAGTTTAGATAGATAGATAGATAGATAGATAGATAGATAGATAGATAGATAGATAGATAGATAGATAGATAGATAGATAGATAGATAGATAGATGAGAGAGAGCTGATGGATGGATGGATTGATGGATGGATAGATAGAAGAGAGATGGATGGATAGATAGAAGAGAGAGATGGATGCATGGATGGATAGAAGAGAGAGATAGTGGATGGATGGATGAGGGAGAGGAATGGTGGATGGATGGATGGATGGATGGATGGAAGAGAGATGGTGGATGGGTCAATGGATGGGTGGATGGATGGATAGATAGATAGATAGATGAGAGAGAGCTGATGGATGGATGGATAGATAGAAGAGAGATGGATGGATAGGTAGAAGAGGGATGGATGGATAGATAGAAGAGAGAGATAGTGGATGGATGGATGAGGGAGAGGGATGGTGGATGGATGGATGGATGGATAGAAGAGAGATGGTGGATGGGTCAATGGATGGGTGGATGGATGGATAGATAGATAGATAGATAGATGAGAGAGAGCTGATGGATGGATGGATTGATGGATGGATAGATAGAAGAGAGATGGATGGATAGGTAGAAGAGGGATGGATGGATGGATGAATGGATAGATAGAAGAGAGAGATAGTGGATGGATGGATGAGGGAGAGGGATGGTGGATGGATGGATGGATGGATGGATAGAAGAGAGATGGTGGATGGGTCAATGGATGGGTGGATGGATGGATAGATAGATAGATAGATAGATAGATAGATAGATAGATAGATAGATAGATAGAAGAGAGAGAGATGGTGGATGGATGGATAGGTAGGTTGATAAGTAGATGGGTAGAAGATGAATGGATGGACGGACAGATGGACACCCTGCCATTTAGGCGTGTGGATTCTCCATCCCTGGAAGTTTCCAAAAATAGACTGGACAACCATTTGACCAGGATGCTATACGTTCTCCTGCCTGGAGCAGGAGGATTGGACTAGTAGACCTTCATGGTCCCTTCCAGCCTTAAGATTCTAGGTTGGGGGAGATCATCCTGCCGTTTAATTGGGGGTGGAGTCTGAACGGGCAGCGGCATTGGGCTGAGTCTTTCGGGGGGGGGGGAGACCCTTGTCCATAGTCCTCACCGAGAATCAGATCGACCAGCCTCTGGAGCCAAGAGTGGACTGGTACGCTGCCTTCCTCGGTTGTTTGCTCACGGAAGTGGGGCGGCCTCGGGAATCTGGGAAAGGACTCGGTGTGACTTTTGTGCGGCTGTGTTTGCCCCAGGATGGAAAAACCGCTTCCAGCTACTCATAAAACCGCCGATAAGTGTATAAACTGAAGGCTTAGGGTGGAGATAATGGCCTTTGCTTAGCCTTAAGGAGGGGACCACGCGGTTTCCATAATGCCAAGGATCTCTGGCCTATGTCTGGCTTCCTAGTTCCCATTCAGCCAGAGTGAATTGCCGTCCGATTAGAACCTGGCTAATCATTGACTCAAATCGAAAGATTTTAACTAACTCTTGTTGGGAGTGACGCTCAACCACTTTCTTAGCAGGGAAAAAAACAACACTTGACATACAAGTTCAAAAAGTGGATCTTATTTCTGGATCCCGTGATGGGGTTTCTCTCTCTTTTTCTCCCAAAAATGGGCGGGTGGGACGTTTCCAACCTGTCCCTTGATCCTCTTTGACACCAAGAGAGGCTCCCGCTCGTTCTTGGGCAATTCCCACCGAGGACCTTGGGCGGAGGGGTTGGGCTAGATGACCGGCAAGGTCCCTTCCAGCTCTGTTAACCTGTACCCGCCCTCTTCTCCTTCGAAGCAGATGTCACCAATGGGGGGGCAGAAATTCCGACTTGGGGTCTGCTTTAGCCTCCTGGTGGGGGGATTTGGTTGAAGGCTGGAGGGAAGCGCCGCTGGTGGAGAAGAGCCGGAGGGCCTCCTTTCCAGTGGGACTGCCTGGAACTGGCTGACCATCTCAGCCCGCTGAGCCTCCAGGCGCCAGCACCTGGCCTTGCCCTCCCACAGGTCTTCCCTCTGCTTGGAATGCCTAATGCTCCTAGTCCTCAGTGAGGTGCTTCTGCCGAGCCTCCTTCTCGTTTTGCCAACTCTTTCTCCAGCAACGGCTTCCTGTTGAGGTCCTAAGGAGCCCGGGCGGGCAGGGGAGGAGTGGCTGGGAGGGGAGGGGCGAGTAGAGGCCGGCAAGGCGCCCCTCGACGTGAGTGACATTGAGTTGGCCACGCCTACCCAGTCACATGACTTCCTCTTGCCACGCCCACCCAGCTGTTCATTAGGCCGATCATATTCGTGGTCCGCGGGATTTAACCTTATGAATTAAGGGGTCCCTGAGGTCCAAAAGGTTGGAGACCCCTGCTTCGAAGGATGTTTTGCCAAACTTCTCCTCTTTCATCCCACTGAAAGGAAACCGGAAGAGGGAAAAACAATGGCCGAGAAAAATGCACTAAAAATAACGGCTTTAAAAATAAACATAAAAAACCGGCTCCTTTTATACCAACCTCTCCTCGCTCTAGTATTTGAAATGCAGCTTGTCCTCGACTCGCAGTGGTTCATTTAGTGACTGTGTGAAGAAAAAAAGGGACCGTTTTCACACTTAACGACCGTGGTGGCACCCCCCTCCGTGGTCAAAATTCGGATGCTTGGCAACTGACTTATCTTTAAGACCGTTGCAGCATCCTGGGGTCCTGTGATCTCCTTTTGAGACCTTCCAACGGGCAGATCAGATTCATTTAATGACCGCAGGACTGATTTTAACAACTGCAGCAATTTGCTTAACGACGGTGGCAAGAAAGTTGTGGTCAAATTGACGTAACCATTGTCTCGCTTAGCCACCGAAATGTGTGGGTCATAAGAGGAGGACTACCTGTATGAATCCTGGCCACCGAAAGGTTGCAGAGTTTCCGTCTAGATATGATTTCTAAGAACTGGGCTGCCATCTGTCAGAAATGGCGTAGGGTCTCCTGCTTGGGCAAGGGGGTTGGACTAGATGACCTACAATGTTCCTCTCAACTTTGTTATTCTGTTAATTCAGATGTTGTGGGAGCTTCATTCCTGGAAGCTTCCAAGAAGAGACTGGACTGCCATCTGTCAAAAATACCGTGGGGTCTCCTGCTTAGGTGGGGAGTTGGACTAGATGACCTCCAAGGTCTAATCTGTTTTAATCTGTTAAAAACTGCTCTTCCTTTCGGTGAGAGACACAAACCTCTTCAATACAATTGGTTTTCTGTAAGCCTAGTAGGAGCAGTTCTGTCTCCAGTTTGTTTTTTAACTTCTAAGGTGAATCTCTCAGCTCCAGGCTATTCACCTGTCCGGTTGTTGTCTGGAGGATAATGCCAAGGAGTTTCTACCACAAAGCTAGCATTTAGCTTTGAATTATAGCTATAATTTTTTAAACTCCACCCAGCCTTTTTTCCCCCTTCTGTTTCTTGGTCTCTAGGAATGGAGACATTCCACTCCCGAGCGAAAGAGCGAAAAGAGGGGAAGGAGGAAATAGTGAAAATAGCTGAAGTTCTGAAAATAGCTGGAAATCTTTACATTTTCCCCTTGGTTCCCTTGACTCTAGCCTACAGTCTGTATTATAAATTGTTTTAATTGGGTTTTTAATGGATTATGTTTTAACTTTTTAAATTTTAGCACGGGGATAACCTATTTAATTTGATATTAATTATTTATATTTTGTATTGTTTGTTTTAACTTCCTGTGCACCGCCCCGGGTCCCTTCGGGGAGAGGGTGCGGTTATATAAATTTGACTAATAAATAAAATAATAAATAAATAAACATTGGAATACTATGAAACATACTCGGGACAGCAAATAATAATTTTTATTATTTTTATTATTTTAATCAGGGTTAGTTTGGTTTCCCCCCCCACGTTTCAGCCAATAGTTTAATTATGTCTTTTAAAAGCCTTCTTTTAACTTTTATATATTTTGTTTTTATTCTGGCTGTACACCGCCCTGAGTCCTTCGGGAATCGGGCGGTATATAAAAACCCAATAAACTCTAAATGGGGTTGATCTTTTTAGATGCACAGAAAGCTTTTGACTGTGTAAATTGGCAATTTATGATTCAACAGAACAGGGGTCCCCAACCCCCGGGCCACGGACCGGTGCCGGTCCGTGGCTGGGTGGGAGCCGGACCGCAGGGCTGGAGAGGAGGAGGAGGGAGGGGGGGCAGACAGAGAGAAAGAGACAGAAAGGAAAGAAAGACAGAAAAAGATACAGAAAGAGAGAAAGAGAGAGAAAGAAAGAAAGAGGGAAAGAGAAAAAGAAAGAGAAAGAAAGAAAGAGAAAGGGAAAGAGAGAGAAAGAGAGAAAGAAAGAAATAGAGAGAGAGAAAGAGGGAAAGAAAGAGAGACAGAGACAAAGAAAGAGAAAGAAAGAGAGAGAAAGAAAGAAAGAAAGAAAAAGAGAAAGAAAGAAAGAAAGAAAGAAAGAACGAACTTATGACCACAGTTGAGGCCAAAAGTTTGGTTGCTAACCAAGATCATTGTTAAGTGAGTTTCACATTTTCCAAGTTGGCCACGCCCACCCAGTCACATGACTGCTGAGCCACTCAGCCGGTCCGCAGAATTTTCTTTAAAATGAAACCGGTCCCTGGTGCAAAAAAGGTTGGGGACCCCTGAGTTAGAATACATGGATCCCTGCGAATTTTAAAAAAAAATGTGATTAAGGCAGTATATTATAAGCAAACAACAAAAGTAATAGTTCGTGGGGACTACACAGATAATTTTAATATAAAAAAAGGGGGCACAAGACAGGGATGTCCGCTCTCCCCATTATATTGATATTAGCATCGGAAGCATTTGCAGATGATCTAGTATTGATTTTAGAAGAACCAATGGAATCTGGCTAAGTTAATGGAAAAAAAATAGAAGAATATAGAAAAATGGCGGAACTGAAAATAAATAAAAGATTTCTGCCTCTGTGTGAGAATCCAAAAAGCAGAACACAAATTAGCAAGAAATTGGGGAGGAGGGGAATTTCAGAAAGAAAATGCTTTTTGAGATTCTGAGTGCATTGCAAATAAAACAGATGCTGCATCGTTGCCTCTTTTGCACATGGCTCATCTTTTTAAAAAGGTTGTGTTGACACTGGAAACGGAGTCACAAGCCTGATGTAAGAATAAACAAAAGGGCGTAGTGTAAATTTTGGGGCGTGCAGGCAATTAATTGCTGGTTTGTAAATTTTAATCGGGAATTATTATTCAATGCAGATCCGGAGCATTAATTCGATTTGAAATGCAATGCTGTGAATCAAATTGATTTTAATTCCGGTCACGTGTTCCCTAGTATTCTTTAGAGCCATGGTCGGCAACCTTAAACACTCAAAGAGCCATTTGGACTCGTTTCCCACAGAAAAGAAAACACAGGGAGCCACAAAATCCTGACTTATTTCCTGAGCGGCCACAAAACTAGCATATGTCGTTGAATTAAACATCCTGTTTTCTTCTGAAACTTTTCTGTTCTTGGATTTATCCATGGTTGGCCTACCGGGGGTTGAAAAGCTCAATAAATTGCTTGCCAACAAGTATCGCACATTGGCGATTGTGACGCGTATTTTGAGCGGCAGGGAGCCGCAGCAGAGGGATGAAAGAGCCACATGCAGCTCAAGAGCCACAGGTTGCTTTAGTTTAGAGCAACATTTCTCAACCTTGGCAGCTTGAGGAGGCCTGGACCTCAACTCCCAGACTTCCTCAGCCGTTCGGCTGGAGCATTCTGGGACTTGAAGTCCCACCTGCTGCTTTGGAGAGTGGCCTCCAAGAAAATGCCATCTCCTCCAAGTGTCCACTTGGCCTTGTCTTGGTGTCTCCTCCTCGCTGGGGGAGGCGTGTAGTGTAATTGTAGCATCAGGCGAGTATGACAAATTGCCAGGTTATTTGACATGTTAATTATTTCCTGTCTCATTGAAGACCAACTTGAAATAAGAATAATGGATAGTAAGGAATGTAAGTGGGACTGTTTTTCTAAGCAGGTGGATCTGTGTTTGCACAGAATATCCCTCCCTTCCTCCTTCCTTCCTTCCTTCCTCCCTACTCACTCACTCATTCATTCATTCAAAACCACCTCAAAATTATAGCATGTAGTCTCTGTCCTCTGTCCCTCCCTCCCTCATTCATTCATTCATACATACATGCATACATTCCTTGTTCAAAAGCACCTCAACATTATAGAATATGTTACTTTCTCCCTTCCTTCCTTCCTCCCTCCGTTCCTTCCTTCCTCCCTCCGTTCCTTCCTTCCTTCCTTCCTTCTCTCCTTCATTCATTCATTCATCCATTCCTTGTTCAACAGCACCTCAAAATTATAGAATGTGTTACTTTCTCCCTCCCTTCCTTCCTCCCTCCCTCCGTTCCTTCCTTCCTTCCTTCTCTCCTTCATTCATTCATTCATTCATCCATTCCTTGTTCAACAGCACCTCAAAATTATAGAATGTGTTACTTTCTCCCTTCCTTCCTTCCTCCCTCCGTTCCTTCCTTCCTTCCTTCTTTCCTTCTCTCCCTCATTCATTCATTCGTCCATTCCTTGTTCAACAGCACCTCAAAATTATAGAATGTGTTACTTTGTCCCTTCCTTCCTTCCTTCCTTCCTTCCTTCCTTCCTTCTCTCCCTCATTCATTCATTCATCCATTCCTTGTTCAACAGCACCTCAAAATTGTATTGTTAGTGTTTGTCCTTCCTTCCTTCTTTCCTTCCTTCCTTCCTTCCTTCCTTCCTTCCTTCCTTCCTTCCTTCCTTCCTTCCTTCCTTTTATCCTTGCGTCTGTTTTGCCTACTAGCCACAGTTGCCTTGCCTAAACAGCCAAACATGACCAGCGCTGGGTTAAAATAGTAGACAAGGGACCACACAGGTCTCTAAAGTTTCATTGGGGCGACTAGAAGGAAACGAGGATCGGCCTCAATTGACTTGGAGCAAGTAGACTTTTCAGGATCAGCAAGAGGCCATGGGGGCAGGAGTGGAGCATGGTGTGCACCAGTGGCAATGGACAATGGGGAAAGAGGCTATTTCCCGAGCTTGTGGGCTTCCTAGAAGCATCTTCTTAGCTGATGAACGTGTAAATAAATTGTTGAACTGGAGGAATCTTTGCTCTTGTTGATTTGAAGTCCACTGTGGCTCTCTAGTTCCTCCCCTCATTAATTTCATTTCTGGAGATCCAGAAACAACCTCGATTTCATTCATGGAGATCCAGAAACAACCTCGATTTCATTCATGGAGATCCAGAAACAACCTCGATTTCATTTATGGAGATCCAGAAACAATCTCGATTTCATTTATGGAGATTAACATTTCACGTGATCTTGTCTTAATGGAGATTAACACGTGATCTAGTGTTAATGCCACTGTATAGTGCCTTGATAAGGCCACACTTGGAATACTGCATACAGTTTTGGTCGCCACGATGTAGAAAAGACGTGGAGACTCTGGAAAGAGTGCAGAGAAGAGCAACCAAGATGATTAGGGAACTGGAGACTAAAACATATGAAGAACGGTTGCAGGAGCTGGGTAGGTCTAGTTTGATGAAGAGAAGGACCAGGGGAGACATGATAGCAGTGTTCCGATATCTCAGGGATTGCCCCAAAGAAGAGGGAATCAAACTATTCTCCAAGGCACCTGAGGGCAGGACAAGAAGCAATGGGTGGAAACTAATCAAGGAGAGAAGCAACTTAGAACTAAGGAGAAATTTCCTGACAGTGAGAACAATTAACCTCTGGAACAGCTTCCCTCCAGAAGTTGTGAATGCCCCAACCCTGGAAGTCTTTAAGAAGATGTTAGATAGCCATTTGTCTGAAATGGTATAAGGTTCCTGCCCACGCAGGGGGTTGGACTAGAAGACCTACAAGGTCCCTTCCAACTCTGCTATTGTATTGTATTGTATTGTATATTAAATTTAAAGATCCAGAAATGGAAATGGAGGCCGTTTCTGGACCTGTTTTAAAGATCTCTCTTGCCCAAGGAGATCCTTCTCGAAACTGGAAGAGGAAAGGTCAACCACCCAGTAGCTCCTTCGCTCTGCTCATACGTCTTATGAAAAGTTGGCTCTCGGTCTCTTCTACATTGCAAAATCATTGATCTGGTTTAGCTGGAAACTTTCAGGGGGGAAGGATTATAGTTTTGGCCTACGGCGAGGTGCTAATCCTTCCTTGAGGCAAAGTGAAACCATTCCATACAGAAAGTCCTCAAGTTACAACCTTTCATTTAGTGATCTGTTGGAAGTTAGTGTTGTGGCCTGCCAGCAGTTGGCAGCCGATTCGGACAGTGAGGAGGGTTGGGGAGGAACCTGGGCCAGTCCTGGAGTCTGGGGAAGGCTCTGAGGAGGGCTCTGTGTCGGAGGCAGAGAGGGGTCCAGGGCTGTCTGACAGTTATCAGCTGCCTTCAGAGTCAGACATCAGGGAGGCAGAGGAACAGCTGAGATTCACGGACAGATCTTCACACTCCTGAAATGACTGAACGAATGAATTGTCTCCTGCAAACCCCACTCCCCAGTCTCTCCTCTTTTATTTCCTATGGGAGGGGCCATTCACCGTCCACCTGTGGCTTAACTCCCGAGTCGACCCTGATTTCTTGGCTGTTCTTTTCTTTTGGCAGCTCTGCGCATGCACACACTGGGAACAGGCTCCAGCTGTTCCTCTGCCTCACTGATGTCTGACTCCAAAGGCAGCTGATAACTGTCAGACGGCCCTGGCCCCCTCTCTGCCTCCGACACAGAGCCCTCCTCAGAGCCTTCTCCAGACTCCAGGACTGGCCCAGGTTCCTCCCCAACCCTCCTCACTGTCCGAATCGGCTGCCAGCTCCACTGGTGGGCCACAACAGGGGGGAAGAAAATATTCCCCATTCGTTTGATTTCATGGACGTTTTGCCAAAGTGAATATGCAAATATCTGCATTTCTGCAGCTCTTCCCTCAGACAAGCTGACGAAAACTTTAGATTGGGGCTGGGGCAAATGAGAGATTTGTAAGAAAATGCCAGCGTGGTTTAAACATAAGTAGCGTTTTGTTTTAAGGAAGAGGGAATCTTTTTTTTGAAAAAAAATTCGATGGACGGTTCTTGGAAATGGCATATCTTTTGGGGAACCTCTGGGGACTGGTTAATAGAGATTGGGCGAAAAGGAGTTTTTCCTCCCCTTTGCTTCGATCTGGCTCCTAATCTAGAACCACCAGTCAATCTGATAGCATTTTCTTCTTCTTCTTCTTCATATCTTGCTGTTTTCAACCAGATCAGCTGATTGCATGGCAATGCCTCAGTATCTATTTAAAGAGTGTGTTCATTTTCACATGACTGTTCTTTTTTTGAGAGGGGGAAGGAGGGAGGGAGGGAAGAGAGAAAGAAAAGGGGGAGGAGAGAGAGAAAGACAGACAGAGAGACAGACAAAGGAAGGAAAGAAAGAAAGAAAAAGGAAGGAAGAAAGGAAGGAAAGAAAGAAAGAAAAAAGAAAGGGAAAGGAGAGAAAGGAGAAAAGCAGGAGAGAAAGGAACAGAAAGGAAGGGAGGGAAGAAAGAGGGAAGAGAAAGGAGATAAGGAAAGCAGGAGAAAGGAAAGAAAAAGAAAGAAAGAAAGGGAAAGGAGATAAGAAAGGAAGAAAGAAAGAAAGAGAAAGAAAGAAAGAAAGAAAGAAAGAAAGAAAAAAAGGGAAAGGAGATACGGAAGGAAGGAAAGTAGGAGAGAAAGGAACAGAAAGGAAGGAAAGAAAGAGGGAATGGAAAGGAGATGAAGAAAGAAGGAAAGTAGGAGAAAGAGGAACAGAAAGGAAGGAAGGGAAGAAAGGGAAGGGAAAGGAGATAAGGAAGGAAGGAAAGCAGGAGAGAAAGGAACAGAAAGGATGGAAGGGAAGAAAGAGGGAAGAGAGGGATAAGGAAGGAAAGCAGGAGAAAGAGGAAAGAACAATAAAGAAAGAGGGAAAGGGAAGGGAAAGGAGATAAGGAAGGAAGAGAAAGCAGGAGAAAGAGGAAAGAAAAAGAAAGGGAAAGGAAATAAGAAAAAAGGAAAGCAGGAGAAAGAAGAAAGAAAAAAAGAAAGAAAGAAAGAAAGAAAGAAAGGGAAGAGATACGGAAGGAAGGAAAGTAGGAGAGAAAGGAACAGGAAGGAAGGAAAGAAAGAGGGAATGGAAAGGAGATGAGGAAAGAAGGAAAGTAGGAGAAAGAGGAACAGAAAGGAAGGAAGGGAAGAAAGGGAAGGGAAAGGAGATAAGGAAGGAAGGAAAGCAGGAGAGAAAGGAACAGAAAGGATGGAAGGGAAGAAAGAGGGAAGAGAGGGAGATAAGGAAGGAAAGCAGGAGAAAGAGGAAAGAACAATAAAGAAAGAGGGAAAGGGAAGGGAAAGGAGATAAGGAAGGAAGAGAAAGCAGGAGAAGAGGAAAGAAAAAGAAAGAGGGAAAAGGAAGGGAAAGGAGATAAGGAAGGAAAGCAGGAGAGAAAGACAGGAAGGAAGGAAAGAAAAAAAGGAAAAGAGAAGGGAAAGGAAGGAAGAAAGGAAGAAAAGCAGGAGAGAAAGAAAAAGGAAGAAAGGAAGATCAATGGTGGCTGTTTTTGTCCTTCCGTTGATAACTTTGACAAAGTTATCTAGCCAAGTTCACAGGTGTTGAAAGGTGTCTGGACTTCCCTGGATGCAGGGAAGAAATCTGGCCTACTTGGCAACCGGATTTGCCTAGATCCCAAGGTGGGATCCTCCTCTGGATTGGAGGAAGGACTTTGCATCAGCTTTCCTTCCCTCCTTGCTTGCCAAGTCTCCTTGCCCTTCGCAGAAGAAGCCAGGGGAGAGAAGAAAGCTACGTCCCAAGAGAAGAGCCTATTTGTAACTCAGGGTTGAACTGGTTGCTTTGCAGACGTTTCATGACCCAACTAGGTCACGTCATCAGTCGTAGAAGGGGGTGGGGGTTCAGTTCTAGATCCGGATATTTAGGGAAGACACACGGCCCACCCTGAGAGCGAGCAACACTGGCGCACGCAGGCATGATGTCATAGGGGTCACTTCTGCTTGCAAAGAGTGTAGCTTACTCACTCCTTCCGTGGCCACCAACTGCCGCCCCCTCGCCCTCCCCGAGAAAGAGCGAAGGCTGCATTCCTAACTCCAAACGGACGTGGTGGTGGAGGAGGAGGACTGTGGAGGGGGAGTGGATGCTCTCAGAACTTACAATACAATACAAGAGCAGAGTTGGAAGAGACCTTGGAGGTCATCTAGTCCAGGGATCTGCAAAGTCGGCTCTTTTAAGACTGGTGGACTTCAACTCCCAGAATTCCCCAGCCAGCCAGCCTGGCTGGCTGGGGAATTCTGGGAGTTGAAGTCCACCAGTCTTAAAAGAGCCGACTTTGCAGACCCCTGATTTCTAGTCCAATTCCCTGCCTAGGCAGGAAACCCTATACCGTGTCGGACAAATGTTACCGGAGGAGAAGCCGTCCCTTCTCACGTAGGTTTCCCTTCTCTCTTTGCAGGGAAGACAGACAAGATCCTCACGGAGTTTAGCCAGTTCTACCAGGAACAATATGGCCTCGCCCTGTTTAACAGCGTCCGCTTTGAGATCGAAGGGGGAACGGCTCCACAAGCGCAGCTCTTGCATCGCAAGGTAAGCCAGATGTCAGGGTTCCAAGCGACACCCGCAACGCGAGAAGTCTCCGGGGACTCAAAGTTCCTCAAAGTTCCGTTTTATTAGAGACTAGCTGTACCCGCCACACGTTGCTGTGGCCAAGTATGGTTAAATGAAAAAGTTTCCCCTCATAGACCCTCTCAGCGACCCTCTCCCTTCTCTGCCTTGGTTTCCCCTCCCTCTCCCTCCCCTCCCTCTACCTACCTACTGTATTTTCCCTCTCTTCCTCTACCTACCTACCTACCTACCTACCTTATTTCTCCCTCTATCTACCTACCTACCTACCTTATTTCTCCACCTACCTACCTACCTACCTACCTACCTACCTACTGTATTTCTCCCTCTCCCTACCTACCTACCTTATTTCTCCACCTACCTACCTACCTACCTACCTACCTACCTACCTACCTACTGTATTTCTCCCTCTCTCCCTCTACTTACCTACCTACCTACCTACCATATTTCTCCCTCTCTCCCTCTATCTACCTACCTTCCTTATTTCTCCACCTACCTACCTACCTACTGTATTTCTCCCTCTCTCCCTCTATCTACCTACCTACCTACCTTATTTCTCCACCTACCTACCTACTTACCATATTTCTCCCTCTCTCCCTCTACCTACCTACCTACCTACCTACCTACCTACCGTATTTCTCCCTCTCTCCCTCTACCTACCTACCTACCTACCTACCTACCTACCTACCTACCTACCTACCTACCTACCGTATTTCTCCCTCTCTCCCTCTATCTACCTACCTACCTATTGCTGTCGTTTCGAGTGGCGAGGTGGGGGGACGGAAGGAGGCAGAGAACAGGGGAGCATTGCAAGCTCCGGCTTTCGAGTGGCCGGGGGGCGGGGCGGAAGGAGGCGGGGGAGCGTTGCGAGCTCCGGCGTTTCGATCGGCGAGGTGGGGGGGCCGAAGGAGGTGGGGGGGCGAGTGAGCAAGTGAGGAAAACACAGAAGAGCTGCAGTTGTACATTTCTGTGGCATTTACCTGGCACCCGTGTGCCATATCCACACAAACTGTACGTATCATTGGTGCTGCACTTGGAAGGAATGTTGCGTGAAAATTTGGTGGCGATTGGTGCAGTAGTTTCTGAGATTAGCGGTTTTGAACAAACTCATAGTTAGCTTTTTATTTATATATAAGATGTCACATGGGCACGTCTGGGGAAACCCCAACCTGAAAGCTTCCAGGGTTTCCCCACCCCCAGCGGAAGCGCAAGTCCCTGCCCAGTACCCACCTGTCCATCCCATGGCCCAATCCATGCATTGTCGCAACTGGAGATGCTTCCCAGTCACACTCCTCCAGCTGCAGGGCCGAGTGGCCTTGACTCTCGGAGAAAGGAATGTTGTTTTGGCCAGCTGTCACCAACTGGTGGTGCGTGAGAAAAATGATTGGTGTTTTTTATATCGCACTCAATCCTCCAACTACGGCCCCTGGGACAGATACATGCAATGGATGCTTGCTGCAGAGAGTCTCCCCCTTTGGGGTCTTTTTGTGGGGGGCAGGAATTCCCACTTGGGGTCTCCTTCGGCCTCCTGGTGGGGGGCTTTGGGCGAAGGCTGGAGGGAAGCGCCGCTGGTGGCCAAGAGCCGGAGGGCCTCGTTCCAGTGGGACTGCATCCTGGCCTGGAACTGGCTGACCATCTCAGCCCCACTGAGCCTCCAGGGGCCGGCACCTGGCCTTGCACTCCCGCAGGTCTTCCCTCTGCTTGGAAAGCCCATGCTCCTAGTCCTCAGGGAGGTGCTTCTGCTGAGCCTCCTTCTCGGTCAGATCCAATTGGAACTGAGCTGTTTAGCCAACTCTTTCTCATGGGGGCTGCTCAACTCCAGCAACAGCTTCCTGTTGGGGCCCTAAGGAGCCCGGGCGGGCAGGCGAGGAGTGGCTGGGAGAGAAGGGGGCGAGTGGAGGCCGTCGAGATGCCCTTTGACGTGAGTGACATCAAGTTGGCCACTCCCACCCAGTCACATGACCACCTAGCCACGCCCACCCACCTGGTCATCAGGCAGATGGTATTAATGGCCCGCGGGATTCAACATTATGAATGTAGTGGTTCCGGAGGAGGGTTGGGGACCCCTGATTTTAACTGTATGACTCCCCAGCTCCATCCAATCCCTCCCTCCCAGTTTCCCACAGCACTCAATGTGTCCAACGCCCAAAATGGCTTCCAGGACCGACGTCAGACTTGCCACAACCTCGAGCAACCTGTTGAGAAATAGGTTCTAAAGCTGGCCCCTTCCCCCACCCCCAAAAATCTAGTTCTTCTTCTTCATCATGCAGGTTCCTCAGGGAGGTCCTCGGGCAGAGCAGGAAGGATTGGGAGGCGCCCCACGTTTTGTCATACGGGAGGGAGGCGACCGTGTTTTTCCGATAACGATCGGAGACATTGTCCTGAGGGTCTTCGGCGAGATAGCACAGGCGGGTGAGGGTGCAGATGGGGGGGGGGCGTGTGTCGCCAGGAGGCAAAACAAGAGGGAGCGGGAAAGAGACACGCAAGGGGGAAAGAGAAGGGCTTCACCAGTGTTGCTGAAAACAGTGGCACCTGTTGACGTAACCCGCGTTTTAGAATAGTTCCGGACTTCGGATCAACTTAACTTCTTTGGTTGACTCACGGTTCAGCATTCGGAGAACCGGGGTGGGCTTCCAAAATGTTAGCGGTTATTTGCAGGGTTGCTGAGTGGGCAGGGCCTAGTAGGCCTCCTGCACCGGGAGGGGAAGAGGTTTGCCCTCCCAGGGCTCCGGAGGCTCAAAAACGGCCTCCCCAGGCTCCGGAAGCCTACCGGAAGTCGGAAACATCCCGTTTCTGCCCTTCCCGAACTTCCGGTTGTCCTGTTTTTCGCCTTCCCCGAGCCTCCGCGGAGGCCCTGCACTTACCTGCCTCCAAAGCGGGCCGCGTGGGGACTCCTGGGAGGGGAGGGATGGGGTGGGCATGGCCAGCCAGTAGTGGGATTTAGGGGTTCTCTGAACTACATAGCAACTTAACTGAGGGTTCTCGAACCCCCTGCCTCCGGGGGCGAACCCAGCAAACGAAATAGTTGTAAAAAGAATTCTGTTCTATTATAGGCCTGAGCGGTTGGATGGCCTTGCCGTCCAAGGGACTCAACGCAGGAATCTTCTCCAGCGCCAGAGTTCAAAGGCCTCCCTTCTTTGGCGCTCAGCCATCTTTACGGTCATATGGGTTGAAATTACAGCCGGCTAAACAGATTTGGCTGTTCCGTTGTTTGTATTGTCGGCCGGATCGTTTCCCGCCCCCCCTCCCCTTCCTTCTCCCCCCCCCCCCAAAAGGAAAAAATAACAGAGGCGGTGATTATGCTCCCCAGCTGATCTTCCTTCTTTTTTGCAAATGTAAACAGGCTAAGTGCTTAATTGCAACTCGCCCCGTCTGCCAAAGAACCAGGAGACGCCCAGATGCAGACGGGCGTGCAGGATTCTGTCTGCCCCAAGTTCTTAATCAGGAGGGATGCTCCCATTTTCTAACCCCATCGGATCCGGATGACCAGCCCTTGGGAACAGACAGGCCTTCCAGCATAGGGACAGACAGAACTTGCTCCAAAATAGAAGTTTTAAATCAGGGGTCCCAAAGCCCAGGGGCCTCGGTCTATTCCCGCAAATATTGGGTTTCCACTGATTTAGCCGCAATGGCGCAGTGGTTAGAGTGCAGTATTGCAGCCTATTTCTGCTGACTGCCGGCTACCTGCAATTTGGCAGTTCGAATCTCACCAGGCTCATGGTTGACTCAGCCTTCCCTCCTTCCGAGGTGGGTCAAATGAGGACCCAGATTGTTTGGGGGGCAAGAGGCTGACTCTGTAACCTGCTTAGAGAGGGCTGTAAAAGCACTGTGAAGTGGTATATAAGTCTAAATATTATTTGTCCCTTCTTTCCTTCCCTTCCCTTCCTCCTTGATTTTCTTCTTCCTTCCTTCCTTCCTTCCTTCCTTCCTTCCTTCCTTCCTTCCTTCCTTCCTTCCTTCCATCCATCCATCCATCCATCCATCCATCCATGTGTGCAGTGGTTGGAATGCAGTATTGCAGGCTAACTCTGTCAAGTTCGAATCTCACCAGGCTCAAGGTTGACTCAGCCTTCCCTCCTACCGAGGTGGGTCAAACGAGAAGCCAGATTGTTGGAGGGCAAGAGGCCGACTCTGTAAACCGCTTAGAGAGGGCTGTAAAAGCACCGAAAAGCGGTATATAAGTCTATTGCTATTCCTTCCATCCATCCATCCATCGTGTGCAGTGGTTGGAATGCAGAATTGCAGACTAACTCTGCCAAGTTCGAATCCCACCAGGCTCAAGGTTGACTCAGCCTTCCGTCCTTACGAGGTGGGTCAAATGAGGACCCAGATTGTTGGGGGGCAAGAGACTGACTCTGTAAACCGCTTAGAGAGGGCTGTAAAAGCACCGAAAAGCGGTATATTTTGAGGGCTCTATTTTTTTTAAAAAAAAATTCTTTCTAATCTGCTTATTAAGCCATCCCACGACTGATGAAACTCCGCAAATATTTGAGATTCTCCCAATCTTCCCCCCCCCCTCCCCAAAATCAGGGCAATGATATTTTGGAAAACACTTGACCATTATTATTTTTTTGTGATCTTTGAGCTGTCCCAATATTTGCAGATCATTCGGATTTTGACTCCGACCCTCTTCCCCCCACCCCACAACACAACACAACTTCTTTTCTTTTGGCTTTTAGATTGTTCGCTGCTTTTCTTCCCTGTCGGTGGCTTCAATGTTTACATTGCCTTTTTAAGGCGTGGAAGTTTCAGTTTGGATGTCTTCGGTGGGATCAATAGGACGGCGTTTAAAACAGCATGATTTCCCCCCCCCCCTCGAAATAGATCCGTTTAAAATAAACCAATCCCAAAATAAAATGTGGAACATTACAAAAGGCATCCAAAATGGAAACTTGTTTTCAAGAAAAGGATTGTGAAGGGAAGCAATTTCCACCTGTGTTTTAAGCGTCTCTATACGGGTTGTTCTCTGTGGCGGGCCCTGCCCTTTGGAACGACCTACCCCCTGAACTCCGGACCATCACCGACCTCCGCCTCTTCCGCCAATGTCTAAAGACATACTTTTTTCATCAAGCCGGCCTAGCCTAACCTCCCATGAGGACTGTAGAAAAGTTTTAAATTGGGTTTTAATTAATAATTGGTTTTAGCACAGGTTTGGGATTTAATATATATTTTAAATTATTTATGTTCTATTTTTGTATGTTTTTTAAATTTCCTGTGCGCCGCCCTGGGTCCTTTGCGGAGAAGGGCGGGATATAAATGTAATAAAATAAATAAATAAATAAATAAAGTACGACCACAATAGGGACCAGAAAATTTGCCGCTAAGCAGTGCCGTCGCTCAGTGAGACATCATGGGACTTGTGACCTTCCTTGCTGACTTCTATCTGATTTCTATCTTCTCCTTCATGGTTGTGTGGTGTTAATGGGAGGGGGCAACCCTTTTAAGAGCTGCATGCGACTAAATTTCAGCTGCATGCGACTAAATGAAATTTAGTCGCATGCAACATTCAAAGGGACAGTAATGTTATTCTATCCCCCGCCGATGTTGCTTGTGAGAAGCGAGCTGGGAAGCTCGCAAACGTAACCTCAGGACGATGCGACCGCCGTAAACAGTTGGCAGGTGTCTGAATCACATTCAGGTGGCCATGGGGATGCTGCAGCTGTCTTAAAACAGGAGGACTAGACATAAGTTACTTTTTCCAGCACTTTGGTAACTTCAAACAGTTGCTAAACAAACGTTCAAGAATCAAGGACTCGGAGATACTCAGATTGAACAGCCAAGAAGCAGAAGTAGAAAGAGGTAAAGATAATAGGGAGGAATATGGAAGACAAGTAAAAAAAAAAAGAAAAAAGCAAAGCAATTGAAGTATTGAAGCGGACAAGAGATGATGGATAGATAATTTTACGTTTTGGGTGTACTTTTGATCTTCTTCTTCTTCTTCTTCTTCTTCTTCTTCTTCTTCTTCTTCTTCTTCTTCTTCTTCTTCTTCTCCTTCTCCTTCTCCTTCTCCTCTTCCTCCTCCTCCTCCTCCTCCTCCTCCTCCTCAGCCTTCTCCTCCTCCTTTTTTCTCCTCCTCCTCCTCTTCCTTCTTCTTCTTCTTCTTCTTCTTCTTCTTCTTCTTCTTCTTCTTCTTCTTCTTCTTCTTCTTCTTCTTCTTCTTTCTTCTTTCTTCTTCTTCTTTTCTCTGTCTCTGTCTCTGTCTCTCTCTCTGCAGGCAGGTGACATGATTAGAAGTTAGGCAGGATAGAAAGAAATTGTTTATTTTTAACAAAAGATGACATGATTAGAAGCTAGAATAAGAGACAGAAATAAGAGAAAAGGGGATATTAGTGTACACATTTTTATATAATAAAACAAGAGCAATAATTTAAAAAAAACATGGAATAATGATAGATTGCAACTTTAGATAAAAATGTATTACTATTAGGAATATATAAGTTGGTTGAGAGTAATAACTTATGACCAGTGGTGGGATTCAGCCAGTTCTCCCCACTTCGGGAGAACCGGTTGTTAACTTTCTGAGCAGTTTGGTGAACTGATTGTTGGAAGAAATCTTTAGGGCAGAGAACCGGTTGTTAAATTACTTGAATTCCACCACTGACTATGACTAATGCTATTAGTTGTGTGTGTGGGGGGGTTGTATTAGAATGTATGACACCCAGGTGCCACATCGTTACGCATTGCTATGTTTGTAAACAAACAAACAAACCAACTTAGTTTCAAAAAAGAATCAACAATGGCCTTTAGTGTGCCAAAGTCACCCAAAGCCATTCCAAAGTAGTCAAGAGAATGTCTTCTCCAGCTCAAGGTGTTTCTCCTTCCCTATGTATCTCCAGGTACCTCTGGAAGACCGGATCATCTTCTCAGGCAACCTCTTTCAATACATAGAAGAAAACAAGAAATGGAGGAACCGTTTCAGCGTCGTACCCCTCAATTACGGGCTGGTGCTCTACGAGAACAAACTGGTGAGGTTCTGTTATGGCCCGCCATCGGGGCTGGCAGCAGACTCAGACAATGAGGAGGTTGGGGACTCCTTGCCACGTTCCATGGGTTGATTGTTCTCACTGTCAGAAAAATCCTCCTTATTTCCAGGTTGAATCTCTCCTTGGTCAGTTTCCATCCATTGTTCCTTCTCTGGCCTTCAGGTGGTTTGGAGAATACCTTGACTCCCTCTTCTTTGGGGCAGTTCCTGAGATATTAGAAGACTGCTATCCTGTCTCCCCTGGTCCTTCTCTTCTCTGGACTAGCCCTGCCCAGTTCCTGCAACCATTCTTCATATGTTTTGGTCTCCAGTCCCCTCATCATTTTTGTTGCTCTTCTTTGCGAGAGTCTCAACATCTTTTAGAATAGTGTGGTGGCCAAAACTGGGTGCACTTCTTGAGTTTGCACACTGTCATTCCGTTGCAAGAGAAGACCTCAGGAGAAATACTCATTTTTAATTGTTATTTTGCCTCTGGAGAAGTGCGGGCTGCTGGGGAAGCTATGATAGACCGAAGAGATCCATAATACCAGTAGGAAATATTGTAAATTTGCCAAGGGCGCTGAAAACGAAGACTTGAAAAGGAATTTTCCAACAGCAAGGAAATTAGTAGGCGGTTTTGGACATAATTGCTTTGAACATCTAGATGAAGTTCCATAAAGTATGTTAGCTCTAAGGGAGGTCATTACTATGATAGCTTTAGGGGTTGTGGCAGGAATGTTGACCACATGAAAATTATATGTTTTGTTGTTGTTAGTTGCAAAGTAGTATCCGACCCATAGGGAACCCATGCACAACGTTCCTCCAGGCCTTCCTGTCCTCTACCATCCTCTGGAGTTCATTGAAGCTCACGCTGGCTGCTTCAGTGACTCCATCCAGCCCCCTCCTTCTCTGCCGTCCCTTTCTTCTTTTGCCCTCCATCGTTCCCAGCATGAGGCTCTTCTCCAGGGAGTCCTTCTTCCTTCTCATTAGGTGGCCAAAGTCTTTGAGTTTCGTCTTCAGGATCTGGCCTTCTAAAGAGCAGCCAGGGTGGATCTCCTCTAGGACTGGCTGGTTGGATGGCCTTGCAGTCCAAGGGACTCACGATAGATAGATAGATAGATAGATAGATAGATAGATAGATAGATAGATAGATAGATAGATAGATAGATAGATAGATGTCACCTTCTTCTTCTTTTGCCCTCCATCCTTCCCAGCATGAGGCTCTTCTCCAGGGAGTCCTTCTTCCTTCTCCTTAGGTGGCCAAAGTCTTTTGAGTTTCCTCTTCAGGATCTGGCCTTCTAAAGAGCAGTCAGGGTGGATCTCCTCTGGGACTGACTGGTTGGATGGCCTTCCAGTCCAAGGGACTCAATGCAGGCGTCTTCTCCAGCACCAGAGTTCAAAGGCCTCCATCCTTTGGTGCTCAGCCTTCCTTAGGGTCCAACCTTCACAGCCATCCATTGCAACTGGGAAAACCATCGCCTTGACTGTATGAACAGCCTTGACTAGACGCCCTTTTGTTGGCAGGATGATGTCGCTCCTTTTTAGTCGGCTGTGTAGATTTGCCATCGCTTTCCTCCCCAGGAGGAAGCGTCTTTTAATTTCGTTATATCTTTATATGTTCCCATCTCTAGGCCTACGAAAGAGGTTTACAGCCCAGAATTCTCATCAACAGCGCTGGCTACAAGATCCTCACCTCCCTGGACCAATATTTGGAACTGATCGGCAGTAACGTAACCGGTGAGTTCTGCTTGGTATATCCCAGCTGGGATTGATTGATTGATTGATTACATTTGTATACCGCCCTATCTCCCTGACGGGACTCAGGGCGGTGCACAGGAAGTAGTAAAAGCAGTAATAATAAATACAGTAAAAATAGAATACAAATAGATTACATTTAACACCCCGTGCTAACATTAGATTTAAAACCCTTACTAAAAAATCTAAAAACTATGCCAGGCCGGCCGCATGAAACAAGTGCCTGGCCTAACCTACCTTCCAGCCTTTTCAGTCTGAACATCTAAATTGTTTTAATTGGGTTTTAAGGGGTTTAGTTTTTAAGATTTTAGGTTTTTTTTAGCGCAGGGATAAATTGTTTAATTTGATTTTATATATTTATGATGTATTTATGTTTGTACGCTTTTAATTCCCCTGTGCACCGCTCCGAGTCCCTTCGGGGAGAGGGAGCGGTCTACAAATTAAATTTATTATTATTATTATTAAGTGTGTTTTTAATGTCCGGTGGAAGAGGCGCAGATCTGTGATTGTACGAAGGTCGGGGGGGCAGGTCATTCCAGAGGGCGGGGCCTGCCACAGAGAAGACTCTCCCCCCCCTGGGGGTCGCCAGCCGGCTTTGACCGGCAGACGGCACCCTGAGGAGGCCCTTCCTGTGGGAGCGGACAGGTCGAAGGGAGGTATGTGGTAGGAAGCGGTCCCGCAAGTAACCAGGTCCCATGCCATGGAGCGCTTTGAAGATGGTGCAGGATAGTGACGCAGGATGCAGGATAGTGACATTTAACAAATGAAGCTGATTTTTAGTTGAGGGCAGGGGTGTCAAACCCAAGGCCTGTGCGTAGGGGTGAAAACTCCAGCCAACTCCAGAGATTTGTCGAAGTTCTTCCTGCCTCTTCGGCTGCCCGCTTCGAAGGGAAACTGTTTGCCCTTGGGTTATCTGAAGGCCACTTGAGGACCTGCAGGAAGGACCTGTCAAGGATGGTCAGTAAATAAAACGCACTTCTCCAGTGGCCCTCAGGGCAGCTGAAGTCGTGAGCTTCACAAATTCTTGGCACTGCCCGCACAGAAGGAAATGGAACATGAGACGCTTAATTCTTTCTGAGCTGCGCTGGGAGATTTGGCGTAGAAAGATGGAACGGAGGATTGTTGGCAGTTAGAAAAGATTTGAAGTCACCTCCTCCTCCTAGGGATCCATCCCAATTTCAGTTTTTCCAATGCAGGTACTCCTTGACCCAAAACCGTTTGTTTAGTGACCGTTCAAAGTTACCACGGCGCTGGGAAAAGTGACTTACGGCCACTTGTCGCACAACCATTGGCAATAGCACTAGCACTTAGTCTTATATACCGCTTACTAGTGCTTTTACAGCCCTCTCTAAGCGGTTGACAGAGTCATCCTCTGCACCCCCCCCCCCCCAATAATCTGGGTTCTCATTTTACCCAACTTGGAAGGACGGAAGGCTGAGTCCATTGTGAGTCGGTGAGAATCGAACTGCTGGCAGTGGGCAGAGTTAGCCTGCAATGCTGCATTCTAGCCACTACACACCCTGGAAGGAAGGAAGGAAGGAAGGAAGGAAGGAAGGAAGGAAGGAAGGAGGGAGGGAGGGAGGGAGGGAGGGAAGGAAGGAAGGAAGGAAGGAAGGAAGGAAGGAAGGAAGGAAGGAAGGAAGGAAAAAGACAATCAAGAAGGAAGGAAAGGAAAGAAGGAAGGAATAACACTTAGACTTAGTGTAATATATATATTCTTGGCGAAGGTTGTTGAGAGTGTGGTGGCACAACAGTTTCCCCGTCACCTGGAGGAAGTTGATTATCTAGACCCGCGCCAGTCCGGCTTTCGGCCCGGGCATAGCACTGAGACGGCATTGGTCGCGTTGGTTGATGATCTCTGGAAGGCCAGAGATGGGGGTTGTTCCTCCATCCTGGTCCTATTAGACCTCTCGGCGGCTTTCGATACCATCGACCATGGTATCCTATTGCATCGGCTGGGGGGGTTGGGAGTGGGAGGCACCGTTTTACGGTGGTTCTCCTCCTACCTCTCTGGCCGATCGCAATTTGTGTTGGCAGGAGAGCAGAGGTCGACCTCGAGACCCCTCACATGTGGGGTGCCTCAGGGGTCGGTCCTCTCGCCTCTCCTGTTTAACACATACATGAAGCCGCTGGGTGAGATCATCCGTGGTTTTGGGGTAGAGTACCATCTATACGCTGACGACACCCAGCTGTATATTTCTACCCCAAACCACCCCAACGATGCCGTAGCGGTGATGTGCCAGTGCCTGGAAGCCGTGCGGGTCTGGATGGGAAGTAACGGACTCAGGCTCAACCCGACCAAGACTGAGTGGCTGTGGTTTCCGGCTGCCCGATTCAACCAGCTCACTCCATCGCTGGCCATAGGGGACGAACATCTTGCCCCTGTGGATGGGGTGCGCAATTTGGGTGTCCTCCTGGATGCCCGGCTGTCCATGGAAGATCAAGTGACAGCCGTGGCCAGGAGGGCGTTTTACCAGGTTCGCCTGGTTCGCCAATTGCGCCCCCTATTGGATCGGGACGCCCTTCGCACAGTCACTCATGCGCTCGTGACATCCCGACTGGACTATTGCAACTCTCTCTACATGGGGCTCCCCTTGAGGTGCACCCGGAGACTTCAGCTAGTCCAGAATGCAGCCGCGCGAGCAATTATGGGAACCACTAGGTTTACCCATGTAACACCGCTCTTGCGCGAGCTGCACTGGCTGCCTGTCGTCTTCCGGGTGCGCTTCAAGGTGTTGATTATCATCTTTAAAGCGCTCCATGGCTCGGGACCTAGCTATCTGCGGGATCGGATCCTGCCTCATACATCCTCACGACCGATTCGCTCCCACAGAGAGGGACTTCTCCGGGTGCCGTCCACTAGACTTTGTCAGCGGGCGACGCCCAGGGGAAGGGCTCTCTCTGTGGCGGGCCCGGCCCTCTGGAACGACCTTCCCCCCGATATTAGGACGACCACGGACCTCCGCTCCTTCCGTCTCAAATTAAAAACTCATTTCTTCTGTCTGGCCAGCCTAGGATAGTCTCTCTGTCTTTGGGGTTTTATTGGGGTTTTGTAATATTGCTTAGTTTTAATGGGAATTTTAGCGCAGGTTTGGATTTAATTTATTTTTAATGAAATGTTTATATGTATTTATTGTTTTACTGTGCCTGTGCACCGCCCCGAGTCCCTGTGGGGAGAGGGCGCGGTTTAGAAATATTAAAATTATTATTAAAATTATTATTATTATTATATTGCTTACTAGTGCTTTTACAGCCCTCTCTAAGCCCTCTCTAAATCAGCCTATTTGCCCCCAACAATCTGAGTCCTCATTTGACCCACCTCGGAAGGACGGAAGGCTGAGTCAATTGGGAGTCGGTGAGGATCGAACTGCTGACAGTGGGCAGAATTAGCCTGCAACACTGCATTCTAACCATTACACACCCTGGAAGGAAGGAAGGAAGGAAGGAAGGAAGGAAGGAAGGAAGGAAGGAAGGAAGGAAGGAAGGAAGGAAGGAAGGAAGGAAGGAAGGAAATCAAGGAGGAAGGGAAGGAAAAGGAGGGGAAAGGAAGGGAAGGAAGCAACAGCAATAGCCCTTAAACTTATATACCGCTTCACGGTGCTTTGCAGCCCTGTGACGTAGGCATGGCACACATCTGGTGGAAAGAGAAACTCCTGCAGTGTTAGAGTCCCAGATCCTGCCAGATGTGTTTGCTCCTTGTTTGCTCTTCGCTCCCCGCGTCTCTGGGGAAATGATCATTGGTTTTCCATCTGGAATCCCCATCTGGCTCGCGGATGGGCTTCGACCACACCAAAGAGGAATATCCCGATTCCTGGTTGCAAGCATCAAACTCTGTTTTTGCTGGGCTCGAGTCGTAGCCAGGTTGCTCATCACGTGTCCACCTCGTTCTTTAAAATAATCTTTTATTTTAATACAAGCATGCGCCATCTTTCATTAAACAGTGTGTCGTCGAGGTAGAAATATTTTGTGCAATAATAATTCAAATTAGATATCCATTATTCTATCTATACTTAAGTTAATACTAACACGTAACATGACACGGTGGCTAAAGACACTGAGCTTGTCGATCAGAAAGGTTCGGCGGTTCGAATCCCCAGCGCCGCGTAATGGAGCGAGCTCCCAGGACTTCTCCCAGCTTCTGCCAACCGAGCAATTCGAAAGCACGTAAAAAATGCGAGTAGAAAAATAGGAACCACCTTTGGTAGGAAGGGAACAGCGTTCCGTGTGCCTTTGGCATTGAGTCATGCCGGCCACATGACCACGGAGACGTCTTCAGGCAGCGCTGGCTCTTCGGGTTTGAAACGGAGATGAGCAGCGCCCCCTAGAGTCAGGAACCACTAGCACAGATCTGCGAGGGGAACCTTTACCTTTACTTATCCCTTTTTTTAAAAAAAGTCACCTTTAACATACTATTATAACAATCCCCTTATTTAATGTTATTAATACAATTTTCCTATTTCACTCCTCTGCTTTCATTTCTAATTTTCATATTTATTCTCTAACCATTGATAAAATAACACCCCTATTCTATACTAGTCAGATTCTTCCTTCTCTTTAATTGCAAATTTATTTATTCGAATTTATACCCCGCCCTCCTCCTTGTTAGGACCCAGGGCGGCGCACAGGCATTATTTAAAAACCACAATAAATACAATATACAACATTAAAATATATTAAATTATTTACCCGTGCTAAAACCCATATTTAAAAAACCCTACCAAATTATAATTTATGTATAAAAGTCAGAACGGGGGCTATCCTAGGCCGGCTTGTTGGAATAAATGCGTCTTGAGACGTTGGCGGAAGAGGCGGAGGTCCGAGGTAGTGCGAAGGTCGGGGGGTAGGTCATTCCAGAGGGCCGGGCCCGCCACAGAGAAGGCTCTTCCCCTGGGTGTCGCCAGCCGGCATTGCCCAGCCGATGGCACCCGGAGAAGGCCCTCTCTGTGGGAGCGGACCGGACGAAGGGATGTATGGGGCAGGAGGCGGTCTCTTATATAGCTAGGCCCCGAGCCATGGAGCGATTTAAAGATGGTGGTCAACACCTTGAAGCGCACTCGAAAGGCCACAGGCAGCCAGTGCAGCTCGCGCAGGAGAGGTGTTATTGAGAAATGTTATTCTATTCCTTTCCGCACATTCTAATATTTTCTTAACCACGTTCTCATCCGTAGGGAATGTGTCAGAAGGTAAAAAAAAATAAAAAATTGGACAAACATTTATATGAGGTTGGAGAAGATGATACAACCACGTATTGACTTTAAACCAGAAATATTCTTGTTGGGGATTCTACCAGAAACTTACAGTAAACAAAACGTGTATTGGATTATTCATGTAACAGCTGCAGCTAGAATTCTATTTGCACAAAATTGGAAAAGGGACCTGGGTCATTACTGTTGCCCTTCTTGTTTCTCCTCCAGGTTCTCCATCCAAGTCAAGCCACGCTTCTATCATCAAATGTCCCACCCAGTTTCCCATCATCCTTTGGCATCCTTATGCCCGCCATTACTACTTTTGTGTCATGACCGGCAAAGAGCAGGAGAAGTGGAAGGCCATTTTTCAAGATTGTGTGCGCCACTGCAACAACGGTACGTTGGACAGGACGCCGTTTGTGGATGGTTGTTCTTCTCCTCTCTTGGAAGGGTGTGTCTATTCTGACCGAGGCTTCCCAAAAGCATGAAGCCAAATCCTGGTCCTGACAAAAAAACCCTTTTACTCATTGACCGTGAATTCTGCTCATTCACCTCCAGCAAAGTCTTTCAAGGGAGGATTTATGGTCACAGACCTTATCTGGCTTGGAGAGATGCCAGGCCGAGATCTGCAGAACTTTGCCAGGAGTCTCAGAGAGTCACGAACCAATGAAGCGAACTCATGGTCTCCTGCAAACTCCACTCCCCTTTTGCTCCTCTTTTGTGTCCTCTGGGAGGGGCCATTCATCGTCCACCTGAGGCTTTTCTCCCAAGACTTCCCTTCCCTTCGTCTGGCAATTCTGTGCATGAACACACTGGGAACAGGCCCCAGCTGTTCCTCTGCCTCACTGACTCCGAAGGCATCTGCTAACTGTCAGACGGCCCTGGTCCCCTCTCTGCCTCCGACACAGAGCCCTTCATCAGAGCCTTCCCTAGACTCCAGGACTGGCCCAGGTTCCTCCCCAACCCTCCTCACAAAGATTTTTGGCAAGGTCAGAATAACCAAGTTAGAAGGGGTCTTGGAGGTCTTCTAGACCGACCCTTTGCTCAAGCAGGAGATGCCATCCCATTCCAGACTAATGGTTCTCCTTAGAAAACCTCCAGTGATGGAGCACCCACAGGTTCTGAAGGCAAGCTGTCCCACTGGTTAATTGTTCAAAAAAGTTTTCCTTAGTTCTAGGTTGGCTTTTTTTGGGGGGAATAAACAGTTGGAAGGGACCTTGGAGGACTTCTAGTCCAACCCCCTGCTCAGGCAGAACACCAGACAAAATGGTTGTCCAGTCTCTTCTTAAAGGCTTCCAGTGTTGGAGCATTCACAACTTCTGGAGGCAAGCTGTTCCACTGGTTCATTGTCCTCACTCTCAGGAAATGTCTCCTTAGTTCTAAGTTGCTCCTCTCCTTGACTTCTTTCCATCCGTTGCTTCTCGTCCTGCGTTCAGGTGCTTTGGAAAATAAGTTGATCCTCTCAAGGTGCCCGGACTCCACTTTGCAGGCTGGGAACCTGGCCCTGTTGGCAGAGGGTGGCATTTTGCATCCGATGAGCTCCACCCATCCTGTTCTGTTTGGCAGTTTTCCCGCACTTGGGGCCCTTCTGGAATGCGGTGTGCGGGAGGAAAATCTTCTAAAAACAGCTCTGCCAATAAAGAGCCATCCGTCATTCTCCTTGCTGGCTCCTTAAACAGAACCTCCCTCTTGAAATTTGCAGACTGGACAGAACCTGTCCACCCGGCTCACAATAGCTGCCCTGTTCTCCTCTCTCTCTCTCTCTCTCTCTCTCTCTCTCTCTCTCTCTCTCTCTCTCTCTCTCTCTCTCTCTCTCTCTCTCTCTCTCCCTCCCTCCCTCCCTCCCTCTCCCTCCCTCTCCCTCTCCCTCTCCCTCTCCCTCCCTCCCTCCCTCACTTCCCTCTGGAATTTTGGAGAGGTAAAACTTGATCTTGGAGAAGACTCTTGAAAGCCCCTCCGATGCCAAGGGGATCCAATCAATGGATCCTAAAGGAAATCAACCCTGACTGGGGTTTTTTTGGGAAGAAGTTGGGAGGGACCTTGGAGATCTTCTAGTCTAGCTCAAACATTCTGGACAATCTACTGTCCCTCTTGGACCTTAACAGAATGACAGAGTTGGAAGGGGAGGTCTTGGAGGTCTTCTTAATTAATAATTTAATTAATAATAATAATAATAATAATAATAATAATAATAATAATAATAATAATAATAATAATAATAATAATAATAATAATAATTTATTACATTTCTAAACCGCCCCCTCTCCCCGAAGGGACTCGGGGCCGTCTACAGGAAAAATTAAGAACATCTAAAAACATAACAATACGTACATAATTAAAACCAAATTAAATCATTAACCCTGTACTAAAATTTATAAAACATTAAAACTGTATCCCATTAAAACCTGATTAAACAATTTAAACTACAGACTAGCTCAAACACGCCTTCAGAGTCAGACCTCAGTGAGGCAGAAGAACAGCTGGAGCCTGTTCCGAGAGTTGCCAGACGAAGGGAAGAGCTAAAGAACAGGGAGTAAGGCCACAGGGGGACAGTGAATGGCCCCTCCCAGAGGGAATAAAAGAGGAGCGAAAGGGGAGTGGAGCTTGCAGGAGACGATTCGTTCGCTTCATTGGTTCGTGACTCTCCGAGACTCCTTGCTGAGTTCTGCAGAGATCAGCCCGGTAGCTCTCCAAGCCAGATAAGGTCTGTGACCGTAAATCCTCCTTTGAAAGACTTTTGCTGGATGCGTATGAGCGGAATTCACAGTCAATTAATAAAAGGGGTTTTTGTCGGGACCAGGAGTTGGCTTCAGGCTCAGCCAGAACAGTTGTCTCTGTCCTCCCCCGTGTCCTCCCCCCTCCCATTTCTATGGAGATATGATCCATGCATCCTGCATAGCCAAGGAAGAGAGAGGAAAATAGGTTTTGATGCTCCCAGCATCTGGGATTCTCCTTGTAGTTCCCCCCACACTTCTGTGACTCCCGTTCGTCTCTCTCTCTCTCTCGCTTGGGTGATTAACAGAGATACTAAAGACCCAGAGGATTTATGGGGCTGTCTCAGCCACAGTCTCTCTTCCCACGCTTCCTTTTTTCCTTCGGCTGGGCTGGACCTTCTCGCTTGCTGTCAGCGTGGTATTTTACAGCTGCCTTTGCTGTATTTGCTGTTATCTCTGGTTTTGTTCTTTTGGGTTCCCTGCTGATGCTTTCTGAGGCATCTCCCTGCTGCTTCCTCCTGCAGCATTTGAAAGTCCTTTGCTGGATTCGGCAAAGAAAAGAGGGAAGGAAGGAAGAAAAAGGAAGGGAGGGCATAAAGAAAGCCAAAGAGGAAAGGGAGGACAGGGGAGGAAAAGAGGGAAGAAAGGAAAGGTAAAGAAGAGAAGGGAGGAAGGGAGAAAAAGAAAGAGGAAGGAAGGGAGAAGAGAGAAGGGAGGGAGGAAAGGAAAGAGAAAGAGGGAAGGAAAGAAAGAGGAGAGGAGAGAGGGAGGAAGAAAAGAGGAAAGGAAGGAAGGAAGGAAAGAAGGAAGGAAGGAAGGAAGGAGGAAGAGAGGAGAGGTTGGGCCAAAGTAGCCACCCACCCATTTCTCCATTGCCTCTCCACTTCCCCAATCCTTTCCCCTGAATCATAAAGAAGAAATCCCAGACATGCCCTTGGGAAAGCCTTCTTAAGGCAACCCCTTCCTTCCTTCCTTCCTTCCTTCCTTCCTTCCTTCCTTCCTTTCTTCCTTCCTTCCTTCCTTCCTTCTTCAGGGGTCAATACAGCGATGGCTCTCGCAGACTTTGTTTTTTTTCTGAGGATAATCTTTGCGCCCAAATCATCTCAGCTGTGTCTGAATCCATCATCGCCACGTGGGGTCCCCCAGTCCATTGAATCCTTCCCTTAGGAGTCTCAAAAAGGGGTTTGTGTGTGTAGCTGCCTGTTTATGCATCGAATCCCTTCCAGGAATCCCAGAAGAGTCCAAAGTCGAGGCTCCTGCATTCACCGACGCTGTGCGGATGTATCGCCAGTCAAAGGAGCAATATGGCACCTGGGACATGCTTTGTGGCAACGAAGCCCAGGTGAGCTATGTATCTGGAAAGCCTTAGCTTGGAGTTTCAGGCAGAGGTGGGGATTCAGCCGGTTTGCACCGGTTCGGGAGAACCGGATGTTAATTTTGCATCCGGTTCGCCGAGCCGGTTGTTGTAAGCAGTGGCTGGCCTCGCCCATCCTTCCCACACAGCCTATTCATCATGCCAGGTAAGTACAAGGCCCGCACGAAGAACAGGCCTCCCGGAAGTCTGGAAACGGGCCCCTTTCCCACCTCTGGAGGGGCTCCCGAGCCTGGGAGAGACCGTTCTCGCCTGCTTGGAGGCTCGGGAAAAACCCTCCAGAGCCTGGGGAGGGCGAAAACAACCCCCAGACCCCGCATTCTGTGGTGCAGGAGGCTGAGTAAGCCAGCCCCACCCCTCCCCATGGCCATGCCCACCAACCAGCCAGGCAGAGAACCAGGTTGGTTTCTGAAGCCCCCTTGGCAGCCCTCCTCCAGCTTAAACGCACTTGCCATTTTGAATAACTTTAAATAATTAGGAAAAGGAAGCTTGGATTGACGAACCGCGGGCCAATTTTTCCCTTGCACAGTTGGCGCAGTGAAGCCGACGAGAGTATTGTTGGCAGTTTGGTGCCTTGGGCTGTTGGCTGGCACGAGCGGAAGTTGTTAGCAAGAGGCTTGTGGGCTCGGGCTTGTCATCTCCTCTCTCACCCCGCCCTCTTTATTGGGTTGCACACCCACCCTCGAGGCTCGGTTGGGACAGGAGCAAAAGCCTTCCATGGGAAGCAGTTAGGGGTGTCCTCCCCAGGGAAGAAGGGATGGAACAGAGGTGGATAACTTCCTTTGGCACTGCAAGGGGAGGGAGGGAAGGAAGGAAATTTGGTTTTAAATTATGTAAGTCTGGGTGAATAGGTGGCAATATAAATTGAAGGAAAGAAGGAAGGAAGGAAGGAAGGAAGGAAGGAAGGAAGGAAGGAAGGAAGGAAGGAAGGAAGGAAGGAGCAATGGGTGGGAACTAATCAAGCAGAGATCTAAGGAGAAAGTTCCTGAAAGAACAATTAATCAGTCGAACAACTTGCCTCCAGAAGTTGTGAATGATCCAATACTGCATGTTTTAAAGAAGATGTTGGATATCCATTTGTCTGAAGGGGTGTAGGGTTTCCTGCCTAAGCAGTGGGTTGGACTAGAAGACCTCCAAGGCCCCTTCCAACTCTTCTCTTCTAAAGAGAGAAGAAATAGGGTAGAGGACAGGAGAGGAGAATCCTTGCCCTGTGGGCCTTCAACATTCTCCTTCCCCAGATTTGACTCCTCGTCCTTCTAAGTTGGGATGAGGGCGGAATGAAATAATAAGCCAACGAAGGGGAGAGTTTTCTGTGAAACGGCAGGTCAATGGGGGGGCCTTGGTTGTGACTGACAGGCTGTGTGATTCTTTCCTTGTCCAGATCTTGAGCAACCTGGTGATGGAAGAGCTCCTGCCTGAGCTGAAGAATACGATCGGCCCCCGGCTGAAGGGCAAAGAGCAAGAGAGGCAACGGGCATGGATTCAGGTAGGGGGCCAACTTGCGTTGCGAGAAGCTTGGGGAAGTCTCTGCTAGAAGGCGCATTGGAGCAGGAGGAGATAGAGGGAGGGAGGAAGATGGATGGATGGACGGACGGACAGACGGACAGACAGACAGACAGACAGATAGATAGAAGGTAGATAGTAAGTAGATAGATGGAAAAATAGGTAGATAGAAGATAGTAGGTAGGTAGGTAGGTAGGTAGATAGATAGATTGATCGATCGATCGATCGATAGATAGATAGATAGATAGATAGATAGATAGATAGATAGATAGATAGATAGTAAGATGGATAAATAGGTAGATAGAAGATAGTAGGTAGGTAGGTAGGTAGGTAGGTAGGTAGGTAGGTAGGTAGGTAGGTAGGTAGGTAGATAGATAGATAGATAGATAGATAGATAGATAGATAGATAGATAGATAGATAGATAGATAGATAGATAGATAGAAGATAGTAGGTAGGTAGGTAGGTAGGTAGGTAGGTAGGTAGGTAGGTAGGTAGGTAGGTAGATAGATAGATAGATAGATAGATAGATAGATAGATAGATAGATAGATAGATAGATAGATAGATAGATAGATAGATAGTAGATAGATGGATAAATAGGTAGATAGAAGATAGTAGGTAGGTAGGTAGGTAGGTAGGTAGGTAGGTAGGTAGCTAGCTAGCTAGGTAGGTAGGTAGGTAGGTAGATAGATAGATAGATAGATAGATAGATAGATAGATAGATAGATAGATAGATAGATAGATAGATAGATAGATAGATAGATAGATAGATAGATAGATAGATAGATGGAAAAATAGGTAGATAGAAGATAGTAGGTAGGTAGGTAGGTGGATAATAGGTAGATGGAAGATGGTAGGTAGGTAGTAGTTAGGTAGTAAGTAGATAGATGGATAAATAGGTAGATAGAAGATGGTAGGTAGGTAGATAGATTAGATAGATAGATAGATAGATAGATAGATAGATAGATAGATAGATAGATAGATAGATAGATAGATAGATAGATAGATAGATAGATAGATAGATAATAGGTAGATAGAAGATAGTAGGTAGGTAGGTAGGTAGATAGAGGAGAAATAGGTGGAGAAGAAGATAGACAAGAAAGAGGAGATAGATAAGGAGGAGAAAGGGGAGAAGGAGAAGATAGAGAAGGACAAAGAGAAGAAGGAAAAGATAAGGAAAATGAGAAGCAGGAGGAGATAGATAGGGAGAAGGGGAAGATGGAGGAGGAGGAGGAGATAGAGAAGGGGAAGGAGAAAGGAGAAGATGGAGAAGGAGAAGATTGATAAGAAAGTGAAGGTAGGCAAGGAGAAGGAGAAAGGGGAAGTTAGAGAAGGAGGAGAAGATAGATAAGGAAGAGGGGAAGGAGAAAGAGGAGAAGACAGAGACGGAGGTGAAGATAGATAAGAAAAAGGAGAATATAGAGAAGGAGAAAACAGACAGGAAAAGGGGAAAGGAGAAGAGATTGGATCTAGTAGGGAAATGACGATTGGTTCTCTACAAATAAATTCTCTGTAAATAATTCTCATAGCCTAAAGTTTCTAACACTGTGCCTAAATTCCTCTCGGTGTTCAGCTTCTTCCAACTTGGCCAGGATGATGACCGGGGACATTTGGTTCCTGCCCCTTTGCTTGGGTGTTCTCCCCTCCCGTAGGATTTTTCTCTCTCTCTCTCTCTCTAAAGTTCATTTGCAACTTTTGCAAATGTTTGGAGTCAGGCCAATCCCAGGGAATGCCCAGCTGCTGACATTTTCATGTTGGCAGGGAACGAAATCGTGGCAGTATTGCGGGAATCCGGGACTTCCCTTGTGCCGTTTGCCAGAGGCGAATGACTCTGCTCTAAATATGAATTGGCATGATGTCAGGGGCATGAAATATGCCGGAGATAAATTACCGCTATCGTTTATTCAATTCACAAACTGATCGTTTTGCCCAGAGGTTGGAATAATAAAGACAGAGTACGTTATTATTTCCGGTCTCTTCCTCAGCGTTCAGTAAACCCAACCTCGTTCCTTTGCATTCCATCTCTAAGTGACTAGTCCTCTTGATTGCAAAAGTGAGCTCACCGTCGTGGGCTGGGCCACCCTGGGCAGGAGGGCTGCGCATTCCAGAAGAGAGAGAGAGAGAGAGAGTCATCTGGGAGGAAGAGATGGTTTTTGCGAACTAGTGGGAAATCTCTTCCACCCTTGAAATATCCTGGTGTGGAAATCTTGTGCCCGCAGAGTTGGCCCTGTTCTCCTTTCAATTTTTAACGTGGCTTTGTTGGGATGGATGGACAGACAGATGATAGAAGTGGATTGATTGATAGACTGATGATGGATGGATGGACAGACATGATAGGGTCAGGGTTCCAAATAGCATCCCGAAAGTCAATCAGAGTCCAAAGCAAAGAATTGCTCTAAGTTCCAGTCAGTTGCAGAGGTGCAGAGACAAAGGATGACCTTGGTTTTCTAGAAAGAATTTTGTTATGGCTACATCGCATCTAACTCTATACATACCCCCTCCCAATTCCCCACTAATGAAACAGCATAGTAGAATAGAATATTAGTGTGGCAGACCCCAAGGTCCCAAAAGGAACCAGCTGCAGGAATGACAGATTAATAAATGGATAGATGGATGGATGGATGGATGGATGGATGGATGGATGGATGGATGGATGGATGGACTGTCAGATGATAGAGACTGATAGACAGAAGAAGAATGGATGTGTGGATGGATGGACAGATGATTGACATAGATTGATAGGCTGATGAAGGATGAATGGGTGGATAGACATGATAGAGATATATTGATTAATAAACTGATGAAGGATGGATGGAAAACATGATAGATAGATAGATAGATAGATAGATAGATAGATAGATAGATAGATAGATAGATAGATAGATAGATAGATAAAGAGAGAGATACGAAAGATAGATTAGATAGATGATGGGTGGATGGATGGATGGATGGATGGATGGATGGATGGATGGATGGATTGAAAGAGAGATAGGTGATAGATAGACAGACAGACAGATAGATAATGATAACAGACGGACAGACAGATAGACAGATGGATAGATATAGATAGATAGATGAAAGATAGATTAGATAGATGATGGATGGGTGGATGGATGGAAGGATAGATGATGGATAGATGATGGATGGATAGATGATTCATAGATAGATGATACAGATAGCTGCATACATACATACATATACATAGATACCTAAATACACAGATACATATATACATAGATATTTGCAGGCTGATGTCACTGCAGGCTTTTGACTTTGTAAAAAACAAGGAGTCTCTGTTTTTAATTTTGTTTGTGTGTGGGTTGTCGTTAGGCATGACCTCATTTCGGCATTAAAATTCTTCTTCTTTCTCCCTCCCTGCCTTTTCCCAAAACAAAAACCTGCTCCGGCACACCTTTATATATTTATTTGATCAATATCTGGGCTGCCGGCCAGGTACGGAATTAAAATAAACCCTCACCTTCCAGCCAGTGTCCCTGCTGGAACACCTTGAGGTCTAAAAGCATCAACCAAGAAATGTCTCTGAAAAATACGATAAGGACAGAGAAACAGGCTTTGTGGGTTTCAATTTATAGCTATATGTTGTGGAGCTGGCAGCAGATTCGGACAGTGAGGGGGGTTGGGGAGGAACCTGGGCCAGTCCTGGAGTCTGGGGAAGGCTCGGAGGAGGGCTCTGTGTCGGAGGCAGAGAAGGGGCCAGAGCCATATGCCAGTTATCAGCTGCCTTCGTAGCCTCAGACACCAATGGGGCAGAGGAACAGCTGGATCCTGTTCCCAGTGTGTGCATGCGCAGAGTGGCCAGACGAAGGGAGCAGCTAAAGAACAGGAGACGACTTGGGAGTAAGGTCACAGGTGGAGAATGAATGGCCCCTCCCAGAGGGAATAAAAGAGGAGCGACAGGGGAGTGGAGTTTGCAGGAGACAAATTAGTTCGCTTCATTGGTTCGTGACTCTCCGAGACTCCTTGCCGAGTTTTGCAAATCTCGGCCTGGCATCTCTCCAAGCCAGATAAGGTTTGTGACCGTAAATCCTCCCTCGAAAGTCTTTGCTGGATGGGAAGGAGCAGAATTCACAGTCCATGAATAAAAGGGTTTTTTTTGTCGTGACAATCAGGAGTTTGTTTCATGCTCTTGGAAGCCTCGGTCAGGACACTAGAAGGGCGTCCAATCTCCAGCTATATTTAGCTTTCAGAAAGATTATTCTGTCTCAAAATGCCAGGGTGGGGGAAAACGAAATGCCTTCCTTTAAAAAATAAACAATTTTTTGCCACATGAGCCGTTGCAAAAATTGCCAGCGCAAAATCCTACTTTTAAAAGCAAATATTCAGCTCTTGGTGTTTTGCTCGATGAATGCATTGTAGTTTTGCCTTCCAGGGCATTCCGATCTCTCTCCGCTGATGAGAGAAAAGCCTGCCTCTTTATAAACCTCCCCATTTCCTTGCCCAGGATTTCTTCCCATAATATATAGCATACTCTACATGTTTCTCGATTGTATGCCAAGGCTCCCTGTGGGTGGGTGGGTGGATCCTGCAGGAATGCCAAGGAAAACAAGACTTTTGAGCTGGCTTTCCTGGAAAATTTAACTTTCTTTTTTTTTTTTAATGTCAGTGTTTCTATGAAATTTGGTGTTTGCTTGAAACTTTAGAAAGCAGCGAAGACGAAAAGGATCTGATGTATACAACTCACAATACCAGCATGCCTAGACCTTCCTTCCTTCCTTCCTTCCTTCCTTCCCTTCCTTCCTTCCTTCCTTCCTTCCTTCCTTCCTTCCTTCCTTCCTTCCTTCCTTCCTCCTCTAACGCTTCCTTTCTCCCTTCTCATTCATGTCTCCCTTTCTTCTCTCCTTCCTGTCTCCTTCCTTCTTTCTCTGATTCATAACTCTTTCTTTCCTTTCCTTCCCTCTTCCTTCCTTCCTTCCCTTCTCCCAAATCCCTTTCTTTCTTTCTTTCTTTCTTTCTTTCTTTCTTTCTTTCTTTCTTTCTTTCTTTCTTTCTTTCTTTTCTCTTTCATTTATTTCTCCCTCCTTCCTTTCTTCCTTCTCTCACTTCTTCCTTCCTTCCTTCCCTTCTCCTATAACTCTTCCTTTCTTCCTTCTCATTCATGTTTTCCTCCTTTCTTCTCTCATTCCTCCCTCCCTCCCCCTCCTTTCTTTCTCTCATATTTCCCTCCTTCATTCCTTTTCTCATTCCTCTTTATTTCCTTTCATCCCTCCCTCCCTCCCTCCTTCCTTCCTTCCTTCCCTTCTCTCATATCCCTTCCTTTCTTTCTTCTCTCATTCATGTCTCCCTACGTCCTTCTCTCATTACTCTCTTTCCTTCCTTTGCTCCCTTCCTCCTCCCTTCCTTCTCATTTCTGTCTTCTTTCTTCCTTCTCTCATTCATATCTCCTTCCTTTCTCCCTTCCCCCTTTCTTTTTCTCCTTCCTTCCTTCCTTCCTTCCTTCCTTCCTTCCTTCCTTCCTTCCTGATATTTTTATAACCTCTGGCTTATTCCAGGCTGAAGAACAGAACTGCCTTTCTATACAATAAATATAAACCTGGAATTATTTTCTCCCTCCTTCCTTTCTTTCTTCTCTCACTTCTTCCTTCCTTCCCTTCTCCTATAACTCTTCCTTTCTTCCTTCTCATTCATGTTTTCCTCCCTTCTCTCATTCCTCCCTCCCTCCCTCCCCCTCCTTTCTTTCTCTCATTCATATTTCCCTCCATTCCTTTTCTCATTCCTCTTTATTTCCTTTCATCCCTCCCTCCCTCCTTCCTTCCTTCCTTCCTTCCCTTCTCTCATATCCCTTCCTTTCTTTCTTCTCTCATTCATGTCTCCCTACGTCCTTCTCTCATTCCTTCTTTCCTTCCTTTGCTCCCTTCCTCCTCCCTTCCTCCTCTCATTTCTGTCTTCTTTCTTCCTTCTCTCATTCATATCTCCTTTCTTTCTCCCTTCCCCCTTTCTTTCTTCTCCTTCCTTCCTTCCTTCCTTCCTTCCTTCCTTCCTTCCCTGATATTTTTATAACCTCTGGCTTATTCCAGGCTGAAGAACAGAACTGCCTTTCTATACAATAAATATAAACCTGGAATGTAGAGTGTCTAACAAATCTTCCTTTACTTTTTCATTTTTGCCCGATGAACAAGTTGCCATTTTTGTTGTTTTCGTTGCGTTCTTTGTTGGCTTTTGCTAGATCTTCCTCCCTCCCCAAAAAAGAGTCAAAAAACGTTCCCTGTTTGGGATAATGGGGTGATCTACCTTGAGTTTAACAACCATCGATGGTTCCCTTTTGGGCAGATCTCTGACGCCGTGTATAGGATGGTTTGCGAGCAGGCGACAGCCCATTACGACTCCTTAGTGGCCAAATGCGAGCTTCAGATCCCTGAAATGAGGAGTATCATTCGGACGGATATGGATCAGATCATCCAGTCCAAGGAACATCTGGGCAACAAAATCCGGGGTGAGTTAAAGCGGTGAATTTCGACCGCTGATTGTGGATTTTTTCTTACGTGTAATATCTACACCCAGTCGACCTTCTTGGATAATTCCGGGGGCTGCTATTATGTATAAAAAATGATGCAGGGACTCTAGAAAGAGGGCAGAGAAGAGCAAGGAAGAGGTTGTGGCCCACCAGTGGAGCTGGCAGCAGATTCGGACATTGAGGAGGGTTGGGGAGGAACCTGGGCCAGTCCTGGAGTCTGGGGAAGGCTCTGAGGAGGGCTCTGTGTCGGAGGCAGAGAGGGGGCCAGGGCCGTCTTGACAGTTCTCAGCTACCTTCGGAGTCAGACGTCAGTGGGGCAGAAGAACAGCTGGATCCTGTTCCCAGTGTGCGCATGCGCAGAGTGGCCAGACGAAGGGAAGAGCTCAAGAACAGGGGTCGACTTGGGAGGAAGGCCACAGGTGGACGATGAAGGGCCCCTCCCAGAGGGAATAAAAGAGGAGCGAAAGGGGAGTGGTGTTTGCAGGAGACAATCGGTTATCTTCATTGGTTTGTGACTCTCCGAGATTCCTTTGCTAAGAGAAGGGGCGCAGGAGCTAGGGTTTGCAGGAACGACCTCCGTGAGGCCGTTCCGCATGGATGGCAGGTACATGTGGGGCGCATGGGGTATGTTCCCCTCCTCCCTCCCTCCAGGAAATGGCTGCGCATGCATTTCAATATTTTAGGGCTTATTTTCAGGGGACGGCTTGTTTTAGCACATGCGCTCAAAGCCCGATTGGGCTTATTATCCGATTGGGTCTTATTTTGGGTGAAACAGTGTATCTATTTTACTGGATGGAGCTCCACCACAGTTTCTTTTCTCTTGGGGGCCATCTGGATTGTGCTTGTTGGATTTCCTAAATAAAAATGGACGGTGGGTCTTAGTTGTCCTTCTTCTATTCTTCGCCTCCAGCCTCCGTCTTCTCCAAAGCTGAGCTCTGCGTCCGGAATCATGTCCAACCGTACATCAGTTCCATCTTGGAAGCCTTGATGATCCCCACCAGCCAGGGATTTACCGAAGTCCGGGAAATCTTTTTCAAGGACGTCACTGACATGAACATGAATATCGTCAACGAAGGAGGGATAGAGAAGCTGGGAGAGGTAAGACAAATGTGGATGGGGACAAGAGTCGTTCTTTGGAGGGGCAAAAAGTTAAGAGGCTGGACAACCATGTGTTGGAGGGAGAGTTGATCAAAACTGTCTTCAGAGGGTCTCTCCTTCTCGCTCTGTTTATTGTCTGAAGGTCTCAAATGTAGGGATTTATATGGAGGAATCTGTTGGCCAGTGGCAGATTCGGACAGTGAAGAAGATGGGGAGGAACCTGGGCCAGTCCTGGAGTCTGGGGAAGGCTCGGAGGAGGGCTCTGTGTCGGAGGCAGAGACGGGGCCAGGACCCTCTGACAGTTATCAGCTGCCTTCGTAGCCTCCAGAGTCAGACATCAGTGGGGCAGAGGAACAGCTGGAGCCCGTTCCCAGTGTGTGCATGCGCAGAGTGTCCAGACAAAGGGAAGAGCTAAAGAACAGGGGTCGACTTGGGAGTAAGGCCACAGGTGGACGATGAATGGCCCCTCCCAGAGGAAGGAAAAGAGGAACGACAGGGGAGTGGAGTTTGCAGGAGACCATTAGTTCGCTTCATTAGTTCGTGACTCTCTGAGACTCCTTGCCAAGCTTTGCAGATGTCAGTCTGGCAGCTCTCAAAAGCCAGATAAGGTCTGTGACTGTAAATCCTCCTTTGAAAGACTTTTCTGGAGTTGAATGAGCAGAATTCACAGTCAATGAATAAAAGGGTTTGTTTCAGGCTCTCGGGGAGCCTCGGTCAAAATAGAATCCTTTAAAAAGACCGTAGCAAGAAAGATGTTGGGGGTCTAACTTTGCTGAGATCTTCTCATCCTTCTTTTCTCACCCACCCACCCACCCACCCAGTACATGGAGAAGCTTTCTCAGCTGGCTTTCCATCCTGTGAAGATGCAGTCCTGCTATGAGAAGATGGAGCAGCTGAAGCTGGAAGGCCTTCAGCAAAGGTTTGACGTCTCCAGTGCCTCCGTGTTCAAGCAGCGTGCCCAAATCCTCATGAGGCAGGTAAGGAGCGCTTTGAGAAAGACCTCAACGTCGATAAATGGGCTCCTACGGCTTATGGCCAGCTCAGAAGCCATTGCTTACCTCCAGCAGCTAAAGACAGAAACCTTGGTCTACAAGCCATTGATGGAAGCCAAAAATCCATGAATGGGCCCGTCCATCTTTTCAAGATGTCCAAATTATAAGAAAGAATTCAGTTAGCTGCCCCAAATATTATGGTAACTCCGTTCCTTCCTTCCTTCCTTCCTTCCTTCCTTCCTTCCTTCCTTCCTTCCTTCCTTCCTTCCTTCCTTCCTTCCTTCCTTCCTTCCTTCCTTCCTTCCACCCATCCATCCATCCATCCATCCATCCATCCATCCATCCATCCATCCATCCTACCTTTCCTTTCTTCGCCTTTCTCCTTTCTAGCATAGTCTTTATTGTCATTGTACAAAATAAATACAATGAAATTGGTTTCTCTCCCTCTTTCTTTCTTTTAATTTCCTCCCTCCCTCCCACCTTTCCTTTCTTCTCCTTTCTCTCCCTCTCCCTTTTTTCTTCTTTCTTCCTTCCTTCCTCCCTCCCACCCTTCCTTTCCTTTCTTCTCCTTTCTCTCTCTCCCCCTCTTTTCTTCTTTCTTCCTCCCTCCCTCCCACTCTTCCTTTCCTTTCTTTCTTTCTTTCTTTCTTTCTTTCTTTCCTTTTCTTTCTTTCTTTCTTTCTTTCTTTCTTTCTTTCTTTCTGCCACTTGCCTTCAGAGGTTGTGGTTCAGTGGACTTTCACTGGAGGTTGGACTAGAAGATTTCCAAGGTCCTTTCCATCCTATGTCTGTTCCTCCCTCCCTCCCTCCCTCCCACCCACCCTTCCTTTCCTTCCTTCCTCCTTTCTCTCTCTCTCCCTGTCCCTTTTTTCTTCTTTCTTTCTTTCTTTCTTTCTTTCTTTCTTTCTTTCTTTCTTTCTTTCTTTCTTTCTTTCTTTCTTTCTGCCACTTGCCTTCAGAGGTTGTAGTTCAGTGGACTTTCACTGGAGGTTGGACTAGAAGATTTCCAAGGTCCTTTCCATCCTATGTCTGTTCCTCCCTCCCTCCCTCCCTCCCACCCACCCTTCCTTTCCTTCCTTCTCCTTTCTCTCTCTCTCCCTGTCCCTTTTTTCTTCTTTCTTTCTTTCTTTCTTTCTTTCTTTCTTTCTTTCTTTCTTTCTTTCTTTCTTTCTTTCTTTCTTTCTTTCTGCCACTTGCCTTCAGAGGTTGTAGTTCAGTGGACTTTCACTGGAGGTTGGACTAGAAGATTTCCAAGGTCCTTTCCATCCTATGTCTCTCCCTTCCTTCCTTCCTTCCTTCCTTCCTTCCTTCCTTCCTTCCTTCCTTCCTTCCTTCCTTCCTTCCTTCCTTCCTTCCTTCCTTCCTTCCTTCCTTCCTTCCTTCCTTCTTTCTTTCTTTCTTTCTTTCTTTCTTTCTTTCTTTCTTTCTTTCTTTCTTTCTTTCTCAGTGCTAACCAGAGCTGGACTGGCCCTTCCCAGCTTCTAAGACAAACGGAGCCCTCTAGTGACCGGGGAAAAATTACCAAAAATTCCATTCTTTTTTCTTCTGTTATATTGGCTTCTAGAAGTCTTTTTTTTCTTTAATGAACACATTGTACTGAAGATCTGAAACGATGATATGTCAGCCTCCCCGTTCCTTTTAGATTTCAGATCTTTTATTTCCTTGTTGCCCTTGGCAATAGAAACGCCCCCACTTCATCTCCTGAAACGGCCAAAACTTCTCACAGCAGATAATTCCAAAGCCACCTTCAGATTTCTCTCTCTAGCTTACAGCAGGGTGAAAAATGGTCATGTTACTTTTTCCACTTTTTCGATCCTGACCAGCTCAAGGTTGACTCAGCCTTCCATCCTTCCGAGGTGGGTCAAATGAGGAGCCAGATTGTTGGGGAGGCAAGAGGCTGGCTCTGTAAAACTGCTCAGAGAAGGCTGTAAAAAAAGCACCGGGAAGCAGTATCTTAAGTCTAAGGGCTGTTGCTATGGCTATCACGACAGGGGAAGAAATATATTTTTATTTTTTATTTATTTTATTAAATTTATACCCCGCCCTTCTCCTAAAAAAGGACCCAGGGCGGCGCACAGGCATCATTAAAAAACATACACAGTACAAAATCCAAAATTTTAAAAACTAATTAAATAATTCCCTGTGCTAAAATACTAACACTCTAAAATTTAAAATTATCCCTATAAAATCAGAAACGGGGTTATGCTAGGCCGGCTTGTTGGAATAAGTAAGTTTTAAGACGTTGGCGGAAGAGGCGGAGGTCCACGATGGTGCGCAGATCGGGGGGAAGGTCATTCCAGAGGGCAGGGCCCGCCACAGAGAAGGCTCTCCCCCTGGGCACCGCCAACCGGCATTGCCCGGCCGACGGTACCCTGAGAAGGCCCTCTCTGTGGGAGCGGATCGGTCGAAGGGATGTATGGGGCAAGAGGCGGTCACGGATATAGCTAGGCCCCGAGCCATGGAGCGCTTTGAAGATGGTCGTCAGCACCTTGAAGCGCACCCGAAAGGCCACAGGCAGCCATGTGCCATGTATGTTTTCGTGATGCTCACTGTAATCCTTTGTTCGTGGAATTGCTATTTCAGCCTCTTGATTATTATTATTTTGTTGAAGGACAAAGCTCTCCCATCTCTGATCTAGTGGCCTTCTCTGTAATTATCCCTGACGTTCTAATCATATTTGGCTCAGTCAACAGACGTCGGTAGAACACCAAAAATAATGTCATCGCGCGAATCCTATCATTATATGCTTTGAGTCCCAATGATCTGATGCAAATAACTAAGCAGCGGCATTTGTGCAATGATCCCCCCTCCAACCTTCTACTCCGCCACCCAACCCAACCCAACCCCCCATTCTATGCTAGTCACAACTGTCGTTTCTTCTCCGTTCTTCCCATGGCTTCCTTGTTTGACGCTGTAGCAAATGGATGACACGGTCTACACTTTTGAGACCCTTCTCCACCAGGAGCTGGGGAAGTCGCTGAGCAAAGATGAACTGTGCAAGACAATTCAGCGCATCCTGGAGCGGGTGCTGAAAGTAAGGTCACTACCCTGACTCTTGGGTTGGGTTGGGTTGGGTTGGGTTGGGTTGGGTTGGGTGGGCAAGTGGGTGGATAGTTGGGTGGATGGATGGATGAATGGATGAATGGTTGGCTGGGTGGGTGGATGGGTGGGTGGTCTGCCTCAGAACCATCATGGGTGATTCTGATCCGTTTTGTCCTCAGAAATACGATTACGATAGCAGCACGGTGAGGAAGAAATTTTTCCGAGAAGCTCTGCTGCAGGTCACGGTGCCTTTCCTGCTGAAGAAGTTGGCTCCCACTTGCAAAGGGGTAAGGGTCAGTCTTCAAGGTTATCCTTGGCTTTACTACTTTTCTTCTTCCTCCTCCTCCTCCTCTTCCTCCTCCTCCTCCTCCAGGTTGGAGAAGAAGGATAGAGCTTATTTGCTAGGATATCTTTCATAATAATTTCTTCTTCTTCTTCTTCTTCTTCTTCTTCTTCTTCTTCTTCTTCTTCTTCTTCTTCTTCTTCTTCTTCTTCTTCTTCTTTTTCTTCTTCTTCTTCTCCTCCTCCTCCTCCTCCTCCTCCTCCTCCTCCTTCCTTTTCCTCTTCCTCCTCTCTTCTTCTCCTCCTCCTCCTCCGCTTCCTCTCTCCTCTCTCCTCCTCCGTTCTTCTAATTCTAAAATCCCCCTTCTGGGCCTCTTATTTCATTTGTCTTTAAAAAGAGAGAGGAGATGCTTTTAATTAAAATAAAATTACACAGCAGCCTGACCTGCTTTCAAACAAAGCCTCAGCACTGAACACTTATTTTTATTTCCAATGAAAGCATTGGCTTCAGGGAAGAAGATGTTTTTTAAGTCCCCGATCACACCTGCTTGTTTCTAAATAGTTGTTTCTCCTTTGGGGCAACCACCTTGTGAGGACACCTGGATCTGCCATCCGAATTTGCCACGGATAGTAGATGGGTTGCCACGTAAAATAAATGAATCGGAATAGAGCTGGAAGGGACCTTGGAGGCCTTCTAGTCCAACCCTCTGCTCCACTGTGTGCCATTTCAGACAAGTGGCTGACAGAGTCTCTTCTTAAAAAGTGATGGAGAACCCACAACTTCTGGAGGCAACTTCTGTTCCACTGCTTAATTGTCCTCTTTGTTAGGAAGTTCCTCCTTAATTCCAGGTTGCTTCTGTCAGTGATAGGTTTCCATCCATTGCTTCTTGTCCTGCCTTCTGGTCCTTTGGAGAATAGGTTGACCTCCTCTTTTTTGTGGCAGCTGTCAAATACTGGAAGACTGTTATCATGTCTCCCATAGTCCTTCTTTTCTCTAGATTAGCCAAACCCACATCCTGCAACTATTCTTCATATGTTTTAGCCTCCAGGCCTTTAATCATCTTAGTTGCTCTTCTAACGCGGCGACCAAAACTGGATGCCGTAGTCCAAGTGTGGCCTTTATTCTTCTTCTAAGAGCAGATCCTACAGGGTGTATCCTTGTGGGCCTTCGGTCCATGATAACTTCTCAATTTCCTACCCCATCTCCCTTCTCTCACCAGGACCTCTCAAGATTCCAGGAGCTGATTTTTGAGGATTTTGCCCGCTTCATCCTGGTGGAAAACACCTATGAAGAGGTGGTCCTGCAGTCTGTGATGAAAGATATCATGATGGGTAAGAGACCTTGGCTCGGTTTTGATTGAGTAGGATGGTAGCTGATTGCAACCAGGTAGGGGAACATGCTGTTTGCACATCCTTCTATAGCAGGGAGCATCTTTGTAGACTGCGTCTCCAATCTGACACCTTCCAGAGATGTTGCCCTGAATTCCCATTATTCTAAACCAACTGGATAGATGGGTGGGTAGGTGAATGGATGGATGGATGTAAGGATGATGGGTGGGTAGATAGATGGGTGGGTGAATGGATGGAGGATGGATGGATGGATGGGTTGGTGGGTAGATTGATTGATGGTGGGTGGGTGGAGGGATGGATAGATTGAGGATGGGTGATGGGTGGGTGGGTGGATGGATGGGTAGATGGGTAGGTGGATGGGTTGGTGGGTAGATTGATTGATGGTGGGTGGGTGGAGGGATGGATAGATTGAGGATGGGTGGATGGGTGATGGGTGGGTGAATGGATGGATGGGTAGATGGGTAGGTGGATGGGTTGGTGGGTAGATTGATTGATTGATGGTGGGTGGGTGGAGGGATGGATAGATTGAGGATGAGTGGATGGGTGATGGGTGGGTGGATGGATGGATGGGTAGATGGGTAGGTGGATGGGTTGGTGGGTAGATTGATTGATGGTGGGTGGGTGGAGGGATGGATAGATTGAGGATGGGTGAATGGATGGATGGGTGATGGGTGGGTGGGTGGATGGATGAATGGGTGGATGGGTTGGTGGGTAGATTGATTGATGGTGGGTGGGTGGGTGGGTGGGTGGGTGGATGGATGGGTGGGTGAATGGGTGGATGGATTGAGGATGGGTGAATGGGTGAATGAGTGGGTGGATGGATAGATGGGTAGATGAATGGATGGATTGATGAGGGGTGGATGGAAGGATGACTGAGTGATGGGTGAATGGATGGAAGGATGGATGAGTGATGGGTGAATAGATGGATGGATAGATGAAGTTCCCCTAACCAACATGGTTTGTTGGATGTAAAGGAACAACCCATAGTTCTCTGGAACATTGGCTTGGAAAATATTATCTTCAGTATTATTTAACTTAGGATGCAGAAGTTTCCATCTGCATTGGTCTCCCTATCAATTGCATTTGAAACATCCAAGATTCAAAGAATAGCACATTCTTACAGGGCCAATCTTACATTATTCGCTGTGGATGTTGTTATTTTTACTTGACTTGCCTGTCAACCCTGCTCACCACCTTTTTTTTTTCTTTACCCCCTCATTTCAGCCGTGAAAGAGGCCGCCGTCCAGAGGAAGCACAACCTGTACCGCGACAGCATTGTGATGCACAACAGCGACCCCAACCTCCACTTGCTTGGCGAGGGGACGCCCATCAACTGGGGGGAGGAATACGCCGGGGAATCAGACACAGACCCCCTGGACGAGAAGCAGCACCGGGCCAAACAGGTGGTCTCTGTGATCCACATGGATGAATGCGCTCTGCCTTATGATGAAGTGGGTTCTTTGGAAAGATCTCCAGATGGCTCGGAACCAGAGAAGTCCGACCGCTGTCCTAGTCCTCAGACAGAGGATCCCTCGGATGGTGCGAAGGAGGTCCGTATGTTGCTGGTGAGACAGCTGGAGGGCCCGACTCTGGATGGCGATAAGGCCGAGGAACAATTAAGCAATGGTACTATTACCCAAGAGAGCAGAGGAACCCCAGCGCCTAGGAAGGAGGAGGAAGAGGAGGAGGAGACCTCTCAAGCAGAAGATGGCTCTCCGACGGAGTCCTCCACGGAGCTCAATCAAGAGAAGCAGGAAGCCCCAGAACCTTCTCCAGCTGCCCCCACGCCAACCCCAGCTCCAGATGGAGGAGTCCAAGCAGAAATCCCGGAGCCCAGCAATAAAGAGACAGGCGAGGAAGAGATCACTGCCCAAGCTGGCAAGGCAGAAGCAGAGATCCCCCTGGAGAACAGCCACAAGGTCACAGATGAAAGCGAAGGGGTGCAAACACAGTTCTAGATCGGCCTCACCCCCCCTTGGAAGAGGATTCCTCGCGGCCAGATAAACATGGAACTGGGGACCCTGTGGGGTGGGAAGGACCACCAAGCCGAGTCGATCCAAGGCTGGTATAGGAACACCTTCAACTTGAAGTGCACTTGAATCTTCTGGAGAAGTTCTACCTTTGGAGGACGGGGAGGGAAGGAATTGCAAAGCAGGAAGCCCGGAACGTACATTCTACATCTCTGGGGCCCTGGGTGATTTTTTTCTAGTCTTGAACTGGAGCATTTCCCATCCACACATCCGCACACTAGTAGTATTGGATGTTCTGGAGAAGGGACTTCATTCATCTTAGATGCCTTAACAAGTGCCTGGAGCGTTGAAACACAGAGAGAAGCCATTGGGTTTCTCCCTCTCGATCCCGACTGGTACTAATTTTGACCCACAACTTGGTTTGGTGGTCCTGTCCCTTCGTCTTCTTCCCACCGTTGATGGGAGAAGGCTCTTCCTCCTGGCGAGGGGGGGTCCTCTCTTCCTCTCACCCAGGGTTCACAATTAGGAATGGTTATCTCTTTAATGTGTCCTTTTCTGGACCTCCCGTTCTAGATGTCTCTAGCACTAGAATTGCTGTCAGGAGTTGGTCCAATTGCATTCTTCCCCCCCCCCCCCCCGGCATCCTTCTCGGTCCACAGTTATGCAGAGATGGTGTTACACCCTAGTTTCAGGAGAAAGTAAGTTAGGAGCATGTCAACTATTGGAAACACGTGGATGTGGGCTAGAGAAAGAGGGTATGTATGGTCGAAGGCTTGCTGATTTTGGACCAGAACGGTAAAAGTTGACGGATATGTCAAGAATGCTATAGGAATTTAAATTATTTCAGTGGGGACTACTGGCTGAGGATCTTAGGTCAAGGATGTTCATGAAAATAAGTAACCAGTATATGTCGTGCTTATGTAGGATTGTTAAGGAGTTTGCTATCTTGGCCTGTTCAGGCATCTTTGGTTTACCTCAGGGGTCGGCAACCTTAAACACTCAAAGGTCCTAACCGGAAGCCCTTATTGAATTCTGGAGCTGACCAGAGAGTCCACCATAGAGTCTCCTCCTAGTGTGGCATCCTTTTTCCTCTGCTGCCCAGACGTCCGGTTCCCCCACCATAGAGTCTCCTCCTAGTGTGGCGTCCTTTTTCCTCTGCTGACCGGACGTCCGGTTCCCCCACCATAGAGTCTCCTCCTAGTGTGGCGTCCTTTTTCCTCTGCTGACTGGAAGTCCGGTTCCCCCACCATAGAGTCTCCTCCTAGTGTGGCGTCCTTTTTCCTCTGCTGACTGGAAGTCCGGTTCCCCCACCATAGAGTCTCCTTCTAGCGTGGCATCCTTTTTTCCTCTACCTGACTTATCCAAAAGCCCTATCAATTGTGGAGCCAACCAGTGACAGGGAGCCACAGCAGAGGGATGAAAGAGCCACATGTGGCTCCAGAGCTACAGATTGTTGACCCTTGGTTTTCCTGCACAGGTTCTCTGCCGAATGAATGTTTGCTTCTCTTTGTTATTTTTCCTCTCTTCCCGGGGGAAGCAAAGGAGCAGAATAACCTTAGAAGAGAACCAGCAGAGATCCTATAAAACGACCCTATAGAGAGAGAGAGAGATCCTATACAGTATTACACAGAAGCGAGCGTACACCCGCTCACATTTTGTAAATACGTACGTACGTATATCGTGACAACACTGAAGAAATGACACTTGGCTACAGTGTAAAGTAGTGAGTATAACGACTTGTATAACCGGGTAAACGTGATGTCCCCTCAAAATAACGCACAGCGTCTAATTTACACGGTTGTACAAGCTGTCTACTCACTACTTTACAGTGTAGCTCCAGTGCTGTCACATGAAAAGGTATCCTTAAATATTTACAACATGCGAAGGGGTGTACTCACTTCGGGGATATACTGGATATGCATACATCTCCAAGCCATCGAGGTTCCAATATGGTGGTTGTTTTTTTCCTTTTTTTTAAAAAATGCACTCGGTGTGGTGGCAGTAACAATTTATCGGGTGACACAAAGGGGAAGGCAGTATTTCTCTTATTTTCTTGGGCTGTTTCTGGCCCGTGACGTTTAGCAATTCAGTCGCGTCCTTGCACTGGCATCCTTTTCAATAGGAACTCCTTCCCTGTAAAAAAAAAATGTAGGGGTCCCCATGGCTAGCGTGGCGTGGGCAAGAGTGAAGCAACCAGTGGGAATCAGAAGTGTGGCCTTCAAAATCCCACCCTGCCTTTATAAACCGAGTAGATCTCCCTCCCTTCTTCTCCCTTCTGAATCTGTGAAGCGGGTTGCTGGTTGGAAGCCACGCTGAGCTGCCAGCCTCCAGCGCTGGATTTACAACCTGCCAGTTCCAACTTACCTTTCCATTCACACACACACACACACACACACACCTACTACTTCTCCATCCTTCATCCATCCCTGGAGGACAATACGGCTGGGCCTTGGTGGTTGTTTTTTGTAACCTCCTCCGAGGCCCGTTTTATTCTCGTTGAGCGTCAAGCTTTGCCTTGAGCGTGGTGGCGAACCAGAAACGCAGCGATGTCTTTATGGTTTGGGTTTTGGAGGAGGTGTTGGTTTAGTTCAGCTTGGCTCTTCTCTACACCGCTGATCGGGAACGGGCGGGTTCTTCTGAAGGCCACCGTCCTCTTCCAAGTTAGGGATGAAGGTTTGTCTCTTAAGCATCTCCGCGTTGACTGGGTTGATCAACGAAGGGACCTACACGAACCCATTTCTCCAGGGCCTTCCACCCTAGGAAATTGTGGTGCCAATTTTGAGGAAGGCAGATCCAGAAATAGGAAGACTCCTTGGGCAACTGCCCGTGACCCAAACACCTGACTCAACACTGCCACAGCGTCTCGATTTGCTGCTGTAACATTCCAGTTTCACTCTGGGTTTTTTTTAAATATATATATTTGTAGTAATTCCTCTTGGAAATGATTCCAGAGAGTGAGAAGGAGAGGGGGAAAATCGCTTGCTCGAATTCTACCGTCTTTTAATGCCTTAAGGTTGGGGACCAACGCTAGTTTTCCTCCTATTTCTCTTTCTCTCTCAACGAAGATAGTATATATTGCAAATCTTATACCAAATGTTTAAGAGAATGTGCTTATATATTAATAAAAAAAATCAGCTTTATTTAATCCTAGTTTACCCTATCTCCTCTTTTATACAACACTAGCTGATAAGCTGGCGCTGCCCAGGTATTTATTGATCCTAATAATTCCGTGAATGTCTTAATGTTGGATTTTTCCCCTTACCAGAGGGAGCCCCCTTGTGGAGTACTGTGAAGCCGTTGCCATGGCAACTCCACAGCACTGTACAGTGGAAGCCATTTTAAGGCACAACAGGCTGTATCTTAACAGAACACACACCCCGAGGGGTGTTAGGGGTGTCTTACCCCCACAGCATTTGTTTCCAGAGGGTAAGTAATCTGTGTATCAAGTTTGGTTGAAATTGCTCAAGGCATTCCAGAGTTATGCTGGAACAAACACAAACACACAAACACACACACACGTATAGATTTGGCTAAAAGATGACAGTTTTGCAGTGTTTGTCTCTCCAACTGGTTTTCAAGGTTACAAAAAAATCACGTTGCCTAATTTTGGGGCAGGTCTTCCTCCTTCATTTTTCAAGAGACGGGAATTTTCTGAACTTGAGGCAGAGAATGCTATTCCGATTGTGTGAACCGATGTTTATCAAGTTTGCCTGGCTTTGCCAGATAGGATAATTAAACTGCACGGGGGGAGTGGGGGAAGGTTGTAGGATACACATACACGAAGACCTGATTAAACCCACCAATTTAAAACGATTCCACCTCCTCAATGAAAAAGCATCCGTAGAGAATTAGTAATACATTTATTGGACTCTTTAAAAAATACTTTTTTTTATAATCGCTTCATTTTTTAGCATGGTTTTAGGAAGTGCTAGAGATGTGCAAAATTGCATTCCAAGGAATTCTGCGTTTATCTTCCAGAGTCTACGATTCGGGGATGACCTAAAGGTTTTTGGGGGGATGTGATTTTCATCCTCACCAAGATAATCACGGTCTCGAAGCAAAATGAAAGAGTCTGGAATTCCATGGAATGTTTCATTCCCCAGAAAGGAATATTCAACACTTTTACAATGGGTGCCAAACAAACTTAAAACACAAGAGAATTTGTAAAGGCAATGATTTTTCGCTTCTTTCACAGCATTTCTTTAGAGGGAGAAGGTAAATGATTTAGAACTATCCAAGTGAATTAAAATTAAAAGTAAGTTCAAACGGCAGACGTTTGTTTGCCAAGCTATTCAGTTGTTCGTCTCTGAATACAGAATTGGAAGGGACCTTGGAGGTCTTCTAGTCCAACCCCCTGCTCAGGCAGGAAACCCTACACCACTTCAGACAAACTTCCAGTGTTGGAGCATAGATTCTCAGCACTGAAAATAGAGACAGACCGGATCTATTAAAGTGCTTCAGATCGTGGTGTCAACGAAGGAATTTTTCCAACCGTGCTTTTGCAAAGCTTCTCAATTACTCCCTTTAAGGTTTTCGGGCAACATCTTCCTCTTCCCACTTACATTTTCTGCTGGCGGTTTTATTTTCCAAGCAAATTAAAACTTAAGCAGAGGAAATTTAAGGGTGACCAAAGGTAGTTTGATCAGAGCTACCCCATCCCAAACACATTCTCTAGCACAGGGGACACTCAAAGAGTCACAAAGGTCCTAACCGGAAGCCCCCCCCCCCCCCTGTTCAATTCTGGAGCAGACCGGAAGTCCGGTTCCCCCACCATAGAGTCTCCTCCTAGCATGGCGTCCTTTTTCCTCTACCTGTCCTAACCGAAAGCCCTATCAATTGTGGAGCCGACCGGCGACAGAGAGCCACAGCAGAGGGATGAAAGAGCCACATGCGGCTCCAGAGATATGGGTTGCTGAGCAACGCTCTATGGTTTGAAGGCAACCTTAAGGACAACCATATACCTCTAGATGGGAGTAGATGGACGCTTTCCTTGAAGTTAACTTTCTGGCCATGAGAAAAATCTGTTTTAAGGCACGTAGGGAAAAAAAATACTTGAAATTGGAAGCACAATGGCTATTTTAGAGGATTAGACGTGTCGGCCAAGACGAGAGACAAAATGAAAGCCTCAGATCTCTCCAGGAGAGGGCTTGTCCCAATAGAATCCACTCCAGTTGCAAAATCGGCATGGGAATTTTCAGTCTTGAGCTGTCTCTGCGAGAGGCTTCCACGCTGCTATCTGAGGCATAGTAGCGGATACGCCACGAAGTATCCGATGGCCGAGCCCGCAATCACTCCCAGGAAAATCCATGTGTTGTAAGTCATGACGGCCAGCATCACCAGGTAACCCAAAAACACCTGGACCACATGGAGTAAGGTCTCTGCTAAGTGCCATGAAAGACGCCTGGCGAAAGAAAAGAAGGAGAAACACAGATTTCTTCAAAAAGCAAACAAATCGATTGAAAAGACATTCTACCCTCTTAGCTTGCCTCTGTTCTGACTTCCGTTCTCCCCAAATGCAAATTTAAGAGTGTTTGACATAATGAGAGGGATGCAGTGGCTAAGAAGTTAAGCTTGTCGATCAGAAATGTCCCAGTGTGCGCATACGCAGAGTTGTGAGGCGAAGGGAGCAGCTCAAGAACAGGGGTTGACTAGGGAGGAAGGCCACAGGTGGACGATGAAGGGCTCCTCCCAGAGGAAATAAAAGAGGAGCGAAAGGGGAGTGGAGTTTGCAGGAGGCCATGAGTTCGCTTCATTGGTTTGTGACTCTCCGAGACTCCTGGCCAAGCTTTGCAGAACATCGGCCTGGCAGCTCTCCAAGCCAGAGAAGGTCTGTGACTGTAAATCCTCCCTGGAAAGACTTTGCTGGATATGAGTGAGCAGAATTCACAGTCGCGACTAGGAGTTTGTTTCATGCTCTTGGGAAGCCTGGGTCAAAACAGCGTGTTAATCACGAGAGCTACTCTTATCATCACCCCAAACTACTTCAACATCACGGTACAGTTCACGAGAGATGCTTTCACGGCGTCTTGGTTTTCGGTCAACACCACGCCATGCAAGCTATCTCAACCAGGCTTATAGTTACATCAACACCTTAATCTCCCCCTTGGCAGCTGTTTTCTTCATTAACACAAAGAAGCTTTGATAACCAAGGGCTCGAAAGACGGAAGATGCTGAAGCCCTGTTTGGCGTGGCTGTGGTCCAGCTAGTACACCTACCCTGGGCAAAACTTGAAACACAGGTGTGGAAGCTGCTGTAGGTGCCTCACCTGGGGGTCACCTAATGGAAATAATGGGACTTCAACAGGCAGGGCCAAAGGGCCATTGTTTCCGAAAGATCTTTTCTAAATAAGGTACCAATAAGGTCAAGGTTCCCCTCGCACATATCTGCTAGTTGTTCCCAACTCTAGGGGGCAGTGCTCATCTCCGTTTCAAAGCCCAAGAGCCAGTGCTGTCCGAAGACGTCTCTGTGGTCATGTGGCCGGCATGACTCAACGTCAAAGGCATACGGAACGGTGTTCCCTTCCCACCAAAGGTGGTTCCTATTTTTCTCCTTGCCTGTTTTGACGTGCTTTCGAACGGCTAGGTTGGCAGAAGCTGGGACAAGTCACGGGAGCTCCCTCCGTTACGCGGCTCTAGGGATTCGAACCGCTGAACTGCTGACCTTTCCGACAAGCTCAGCTTCTTAGCCACTGAGCCACCCTAGAGTCCCAATAAAGGAGAATATAAGGGCTGAACCAAAGGGGCCCTTGGTGCTCCCTGAGCTTGGTGGTTTTCTTGCAGATGTTTCATTATCAAACCGGATAACATCATCAGCACTACAAGAGAGTGGGTGGGGTTAGCTCTTATTTCTCCTACTGACCCCACTCCCTCACTTAGCTGACCTTTTCAAGCCAACGTGAACAGAGAGCTTGCTTAACGCACGAGAGATTTTGGGGAAATCTCAGACCTAGCCTGAAAGCAGCCTGGCTTGGGACATCGGGAAATATTTCCCTGCTCTCGCTAAAACGAAAGTCAACCTGTATCGACGTGTCCGTATATAATCGGGAATCAAACTTCAGCTGAATAAGATTCCACACGCTTTATATGATTCTTATCGGGCTCCAATTGCTTTTTCTCTCTCTTTCAAATGAAGGAATTTTGCACTCAGCCACACGCCCACAGCTGGAGAATGTTTAACTATTCCCCTTCAGGAAAAAAAAAGATACAATAAAAAGTGGGTAAAAGGTAATCTTTCCCTTCATACGTGCTAGTCGTTCCTGACTCTAGGGGGCGGTGCTCATCTCCGTTTCAAAGGCGAAGAGCCAGCGCTGTCCGAAGACGTCTCCGTGGTCATGTGGCCGGCATGACTCAACGCCGAAGGCACATGGAACACTGTTCCCTTCCCACCAAAGGTGGCTCCTGTTTTTCTACTTGCATTTTTTACGAGCTTTTGAACTGCTAGGTTGGCAGAAGCTGGGAGAAGTCACGAGAGCTCACTCTGTTACTAGGGATTCGAACCGCCAGACTGCCAACCTTTCTGATCGACAAGCTCCGCGTCTTAGCCACTCTTCCCATGACTTAATACTGATACACAAAGCATATCTGATACGCTCACAATCCTCTTCTTACCTTATTTAATTCTACTAATATATTTTCTCTATTTCGCTCATCGCCTTTCCTTTCCCAACTTTCATCTTTGTTCTCTGACCATCGGTAGAATAGTTCCCACGGGGTATAATATTCAATCTGTCCCTTCTCTTTCATTGCAAGTGTTAACCTATTCATTTCTGCACATTTCTAATTTTCCCCCCCGATCGAACCGCCAAACCGCCGAATTGTTTGATCGACAAGCTCAGTGCCTTAGAGCTGCTGAGCCATCCCGTCCCTTAGAAACCGTGGAGCTTGCTGAAAAAAGTGTTTAAGTTTTGAGAATGTGAGTGCCAGAAACAGGAAGACTGGCCAAAGCCGTGTTTTGCAGGTTTGTGAGTTACCACAAACAGTGCACAGCTCTGGGTGGCCTTAAAACAAAGGTGCCCTTTGTGGAAGGGGCATTGCTGTTTTCAAAAATGATGCGCCAGCTGAAACTGGAATGGGGGGAGAATAGAACACCCAACACATATGCATTCCTTACTTCTTTAGGGAACTGCTGGCTGCCCCCATCTCTGAGTTCACGGAGATGCCTTCTCTCAGGTTTTCCTGACTGAGGCTAGGGGCCATGGCCATCTGTGAGCGCTGGATGAGTTTTGCCTTGCCAACTTTGATGCCTTCGTATAACACGGTGAGGAGCATGATGATGAAGACGGAGAGCACCATTCCTGTTAAAAACACAGCGGAAACATAGATGGGGGCTCATAAAAGGAAAACGGAAACACTGAATAACAGAACTGGAAGGGACCTCGGAGGTCTTCTACTCCAACCCGTGTTCAAGCTGGGGTCTCCAACCTCGATAGCTTTTAAGACCTGTGGACTTCAACTCCCAGAATTTCTCAGCAGCTTTGCTTTTCTGGGAGCTAGCCCCAGCTAGTTCACATGGGTACTGGGAGATATAGTTCAGCAAAATCTGGTGGTGTTGTGGACTGCCGGCGGCCTGCGGAGCTGGCAGCGGATTCAGTGAGGAGGGTTGGGGAGGAACCTGGGCCAGTCCTGGAGTCTGGGGAAGGCTCTGCGTCGGAGGCAGAGAGGGGGCCAGGGCCGTCTGGGAGTTATGTGCTGCCTCCAGAGCCTGACATCAGCGAGGCAGAGGAGCAGGGGGAGCCTGTTCCCAGTGTGCCCATGCGCAGAGCTGCCAGAAGGCAAGCACAGTTAAGACAAAAGGGGCGACTCGGGAGTAAGGCTTGGAGATGATTAGCCCCTCCCATGGGACGTAAGCCTTTGCAGGAAGCAATTTTGTTCTTTCTGGTCGGTTTAAACTCTGAAGCTGCGTTTGACTCTGTGCTCCTTTTGGCCTTGCAAAACTTGTTAGCAACTCTGGGTTCAGAACCAGTGTTACAACTCTAGTCCCGTAACCAGTGTTTAGAAATAAATGCGGAATAGTGTAATTCACCGGACAATAAAGAGATACGTTGCCTTAACCACAAACAAACTCTAAAACAGTGATAGTAAGAAAATATATACAGTAATCCCTCGTTTTTCGCGGTTAATGGGGACCGGAACCTTCCGCGAAAACTGAAAAACTGCGAAGTAGGATTCGCAATACACTATACAGGAAACTTGAGTTGGTGGACATCGTTTAAAGCAAGCACTAGGGGGCGCTTGCCTCCTACCAATGCATTTTTTTTCTGTATTTTTTAAAAAGCCGCGAAGCAGTGAATCCGCGAAACATGAAGCCGCGAAAAACGAGGGATCACTGTAGTCTTTACTTTGTAGCAACTAAAATGCTTCTTCCGTCCAGTGATACTAACTTCTCAAAATAATAACAGCCCTTCACCAAACACAGAGTTATCTTACAGTGATGCAAAACAAATACTTCTTCAGTCTTTTTCAGTCTTCAGCTTCAGCACAGGAATCAAAAGGAATCGAAAAAGGGAACGGACTGTGTTCCTGAGCTTCCTTTATGGTAGAGCTGAGAAGCACAGCCAATTAGAATTTAACACAGTTCTTAAAGCTACATAACTCCTTAAGAACATCGGCTCATAAATATTGTCAACCCAATATAGGGCTGAATATCCTAACAAAACTAATAGGCAATTAGGCCTCTGACAGTGTTTCAAGGGAGATAAAGGTGGATGCTTATCAGCGTTTATCCTGAAAGACTTTGGCAGACTTCTGTCAGACTTTTTACAAACTACTTGGGACTCATGACGGGCTGTGAAGGAACGTAATTCACAGCCGCTGAAATAAAAAGAGAGTTTTGGGACTAAGCGTTTGATTTTTACTGTCTCGGGAAGCCTAGCGGGTTAATGCTTTGCACTTTGGTGGGCCCATCCGTGTGCCACCTCCAGCTTTGGTTCGCTGAGGAGCGAAGGATGCAATTAAGTCAGGGAATTGGGTTTCTTCCCAGGGGTTGAACAACTTGCCTTTAGCTCCCTGAGATGTGCTCCATGCTTCTCTTCTGACTTCTGGGCGAGGGGGAGAAACAGAAAATCTAATTGCTTTTCACCCTCAACCCCCTTCATGCTGAAAAGGGCTGCCTGGCCAGGCCAGACTTGAGTAATAAAATCGTTCCCTTGTCTCTGTTTATCTGGATGCCTTCATCCAAAGACGCAATTGCTCCTTCTTTTTCTTGATCAACCAGCCTCACCAGATCAGCTCTTGCCAAAGCCAACACGAAGGGAGAGATCGGGATTTACAGAGGCCTTGCCTCCTTTACTGTGGGAATTATCTGATTCAATTTTCATATCTCAAGACCTAAAACAGACACCTAGCATCAAAAACGTCATCCAAAAAGCATAACGGATGTTTTTTCTGCGCCAACTCAGGAAGTTCCAACTGCCCAAGGAGCGGCTGATTCTGGAATGATTGAGTCTGTCATCTGCATCGCCACAACTCTCTGGTTTGGCTCTGCCACCCAACAAGACAGACAGAGACTTTGGAGGAGAATCAGAACTGCAGAAGAAACCATGGCTACCAATCTACCTTCCATGGAGGACCTGCACACTGCAGGAGTCAAAAAGAGGGCTGGGAAAATATCTACAGACCCCTCGCATCCTGGACATAAATTATTTCACCTCCTACCCTCAAAATGACTAGAGCAACTAGACAACTAGACACAAGAAGAGTTTTTCCCCGAATGCCATCACTCTGCTAAACAACTAATTCCCTCAACGCTGTCAAACTATTCACTAAGGCTGCATTACTGTTACTATTAGTCTTCTCATCGTTCCCATCACCCATCTCCCCCCACTTATGAACTGCAGGACTGTACCTTTGCTGCTTCGATCCTTACAATTTATATTGACTGCTTCCTAGTATTGGCTTGATTACTTATTTGTACCCCGTGATTATCATTAAGTGTTACACCTTATGATTCTTGACGAATGTATCTTGTCTTTTTATGTACACTGAGAGCATCTGCACCAAAGACAAAATCCTTGTGTGTCTAATCACACTTGGCCAATGAAGAATTCTATTCTATTCTATTCTATTCTATTCTATTCTATTCTATAGAGATAGAGATAGAGTAGAGTAGAGTAGAATAGAATAGTACTCTACTCTACTCTACTCTACTCTACTCTACTCGGCTGCTGGGGCTCCTGAACAGACATTGATAGGTATCACCCAGCTGAACAAAGTTTCTAGACTTCTAGACAAGAGAACCAGGAGTTGAGAAGAAAAACCTGCCTTGCTGCATGCCCAGATCCATGCATCATCTGGATTTCCCGACAGCTGGATTGAAGTTGCACGAACAGTTTAGGAAATCAAAGGTAGAGATAAGGGCTGACGCTCGGCTCTTCATTTGGAAAAGGCCCCTGAGCGCCAAGGAAAACTGAAGATGGGATGGCTAGTGAGCATTTTGGAGCACATAATGAGAAGGAAGAAGGACTCCCTGGAGAAGAGCCTCATGCTGGGAACGATGGAGGGCAAGAGAAGAAGAAGGGGACGGCAGAGAAGAAAGGGGCTGGATGGAGTTACCGAAGCAGTCAGCGTGAGCTTCAATGGACTCTGGAGGATGGGAGAGGACAGGAAGGCCTGGAGGAACGTGGTCCATGGGGTCTCGATGGGTCGGACACGACTTCGCAACTAACAACAATCTACATGGTTGTTCTCCTTCTCTGTTGCACTGTTTATCTTTCGTGACACTTAAAAGAACCCTTAGCATTCCACCAAGAACAATTGCACTTGTGTCTAAAGCAGTTGCTATGCATCTTGTGGTTAGCCTGCCTCTTTCAACTTCACTTTTTGCTTTTGGGAAAAACACTCTGGCCTCAAGTGTTGGGAGGAAATCTGAGCTGCTAATGTCAACAGGGCCAATTGCCCATTGCTAAAGCTCAGATTTCATATCATCTCTCCATCTTCGGAAGATCGGTTCTTTGGTTGGGCAGCTTCTGTTTTCCTTAGATAACTTGAGTTTGCTTACCTCCTGGGCTGTGAACATCCCAGAAGTCAAACAGGAGAATCACTTTATCCGAGAAAAAGAAATGCATCTGTAGGAGATTTGGGGAAGAGGGGCGGGGAGGAAAGAAAACCAACAAAATTAAAACGTAAGTATGTCTCTTAGGACTAGACATTAGTTGATTTCAATGGTCTCGACAAAAAAAAAAAACCTTTCCTTAATTGACTGTGAATCCTTCTCATTCACATCCATCAAAGTCTTTCAAGGGAGGATTTACAGTCACAGACCTTATCTGGCTTGGAGAGCTGCCAGGCCGAGATCTCTGCAGAACTTGGCCAGGAGTTTCGGAGAGTCACGAGCCAATGAAGCGAACTAATGGTCTCCTGCAAACTCCACTCCCCTTTCGCTCCTCTTTTATTCCCTCTGGGAGGGGCCATTCATCATCCACCCGTGGCCTTACATATATGTGGGCATAGGCATAATTTTTGTATTTATTCTGTCATGGTTATGCAGTGTGTATTGGAGGTGGTGACCCTTTGAAAGCTGTAGCAATGAAATTTCATTTTAATGTATGCCAATTTAGTGTACATTCAATGGCAAAGTTATTCTATTCTATTCTATTCTTATTCTATTCTTATTCTATTCTATTCCGCTCTACTCTACTCTGTATTCTGTTCTAATTCATATTCTATTCCCTCTGCATTCTATTCTAATTCATGTTCTATTCTATTCTATTCTGTATTTCTATTCTATTCTACTCTACTCTACATTCCATTCTAATTCATATTTCTATTCTATTTTATTCTAAATCATTAGGAAAAGGTTCTCAGTGGAGGCCAATTTCCAATTTTCATTTTTTCAGAAATAAATACTTTCTGAATGGGATAAAACCAGGTGGAATGGCACAATTAGTATGGCAATTGGAGACAGTCCACCTATAATCCCTTGCCATGCTGGTTAGTATGAAACAATAGGCCAATTCTGTATATGGTAATTTTTGATCACGTGAGCGATTTCTATTTAGGGGTAACCCATGATTATCTGTCACCTTACTCTAATTGCTGCGTCTTGCTTTTCCTTCCCATCCAAGGCAGTTTGGAAATGCACCTGGTCTTTTACACAAAGCATTAAACTCCCGGAAGTTCGGCTTCTCAATTCCTTGAGCCTGGAACCGAATCCCACCCATTCTCAGACAGGATCTCCAAACCGCTCAAATTGCAACACGTAGAAAATAAACCAATCACTAGGGACAAATCTGGAACTATAAAGTTTAATTTAGTGTTGAGTTGAGTTGAGTTGAGTCTACTCTACTCTAGTTTATTGTCTTTGCACACATACAAGGAAATTAAATGCCATCTTCAGTGTACCTTACAACTGTAAAAATAAAACACAACCACACCTCCTTCGCATCCTATAAAATTGAAAACCCCTGATATTGCATTAATATTGCACTATACAGTAGAATTAGGTATTTGGCAGCGTTTCAAGGGCGATAAAGGTGGGTGCTTATGAACATTACCCTGAAAGACTTTGGCAGACTTCTGTAGGACTCTTCGCAGACTGAATCATTACAGGCTGTGAACGAACATAATTTTAAATAAAAAGAGGGGTTTGGGGACTAAGGGTGCGATTTTTACCGTCTCAGGAAGCCTAGGTGAGAACAGGTATGTAGGCGAGACTAGGTTTGCCTAGGTGTGGTAACAGTGATCACAAGTGGGGCAGGGGAAAAAAACACCACACCAGCCAACAACAACCACAGTGGCCGATTTCCAAATTTGCAAGGGAGATTCCTAGATGGAAGTGGTGAGTCTCGAATCAGATGGCGCTTTGAGTAATCGTTCCTGTAGGAGGAAGTTTAAGTAAAGGGATTCTCCCACGCTCGCGCAAATCCAAAAGCCAGAAGGGCGGTCACGCCCACACCCACACATAAACAATCACGCCTGGATCCATTGCGCCTTGGAGGGGCCCTTGGGGCTTTCTGCATTTGGCTGTTCTCTTGCAGACGTTTTGTGACCCCATTAGGTAACATTATCAGTGTTATCATCCAACCAAGGAACCATATCAAGCTCTCCCACCAATTCTATTGGACAGTGGTGGCAAACCTTTTTGCAAAGGCATGCCAAAATTGTGTGCGTACGCGCCTTCGCCATACCCACAATTCGATGCACCCCACCCACCATGTAGGGAGGAGTTTTTGCCCTCCCCAGGCTCCGGAGGCTTTTCTGAAGCCTGGGGAGGGCAAAAACAGCCTCCCCCAGCTCTCCAGAAGCCCAAAAGTCAGCTGGCCGGCACGCGTGCCAGCAAATATGGCTCCATAGGTTCGCCATCAGTGCTCTAGGATATAAATTGAGAGCAAACACCACTCCCTACCAGCACTGATGGTGTACCCTAGTTGGGTCATGAAACATCTGCAAGAAAACAACCAAGCTCACAGCACACTGAGGACCCCACCAGGCCCCCTCCTCCTTTTCTCTTTCTCCTCTGCTCCTCCAACCCCATTCTCTCCTAGCACTGATGATGTTGCCTAGTTGGGTCACGAAACGCCTGCAAGGAGCCAACCCGCCTCATTTCAAGCTACAAATGTTCTCCTTGCGTTTTCATGCGCTGCAAATTTATTAGAGCAGTTCTGGAGAAGCAAAATATAGACTGTTTAGGCCAGGGGTAGTCAACCTTTTTTTTACCTACCGCCCACTTTTGTATCTCTGTTAGTAGTGAAATTTTCTAACCGCCCACCGGTTCCACAGTCAGGGTGATTTTATAAAGTAGGGAAGTCAATTAAATTTTTAAAAAAAGGAAAGTGCTTCAGTATCGGACAAAACCCCCACCGCCCACCATGAAAGCTGGAACGCCCACTAGGGGGCGGTAGGGACCAGGTTGACTACCACTGGTTTAGGCCCTAGAAAACCCAGGCTGAGGGTTTTCAACCTACTGGCTTAAACAGATATTTCCAGCAAGTTCTCCAACCCAAAATGTACAATACAATACAATAGCAGAGTTGGAAGGGACCTTGTAGGTCTTCTAGTCCAACCCCCTGTGTGGGCAGGAACCTTATACCATTTCAGACAAATGGCTATCTAACATCTTCTTAAAGACTTCCAGGGTTGGGGCATTCACAACTTCTGGAGGCAAGCTGTTCCAGAGGTTAATTGTTCTAACTGTCAGGAAATTTCTCCTTAGTTCTAAGTTGCTTCTCTCCTTGATTAGTTTCCACCCGTTGCTTCTTGTCCTGCCCTCAGGTGCCTTGCAGAATAGTTTGACTCCCTCTTCTTTGTGGCACCCTCTGAGATATCGGAACACTGCTATCATGTCTCCCCTGGTCCTTCTCTTCATCAAGCTAGACATACCCAGCTCCTGCAACCGTTCTTCATATGTTTTAGTCTCCAGTCCCCTAATCATCTTGATTGCCCTTCTCTGCACTCTTTCCAGAGTCTCCACGTAAAGCCACCCACCTCCCCGAATGGGATCTCCCCCTGCCCCTGATCAAGGATAGCCCACCCACCCAAAATGGGGTTTCAACCTCCTATTTTTTTTTTGCTAACGGTCGCTTTCAACCTGCCTTATTTTCTATTCCAGCCTTCGCAAACCTTCCCGCTTTGCGAGCCAGCAGAAGGGAAGAGGGGAAGAGGGGATGGCACACCTGCCCTCTACTTGCACAAACGGGGCCTTGCGTGTTCGCAGGCTGCTCAAGTAAGTGTAGCAGTGCGTCTACACATCCCTGCCACTTCTTCGGCCCTGTGTCAGGGAATGGAGACCCCTCTGTTCCGTTCACTTTTTACACCTTCTGGTTTTTCCCAGGCCGAGCAACACAACTGCGGTGTTTGTGACCGGAAGTTCCTTGCAGGGCAGTCTCAGAAAGTTTCTACTCAGCTAGCAGCTGTTTGCGGTAGTGCGCGTCCTCAGTTTCTCATATATTGAGCAAGGGAAGAGTAAATGGTGTGCAATTCGCCTTCAGAGGTTTTTGCAAACCCACTTCGAAAACCGAAGATGTGCAAATCCAGTTCAGTAGTGGCTGACTTTATAGGAGAACAGCTGTTTTAACAACGGTTCAAAGCTTTAGGAATCTGGTAGCCCATTTCTTCAACTGATATATTCTTATTAAGGCCATCAGTTTTTATCAGGACCCACACCCCAATTTTTTTTAAATAGGTTTTATTTGTAGTTTTCCTTTAACAGCCATACATATTTTGTGGACGGTGTATTAACTGGGTCACTATACTTTTTACACAAAGCTAACAGTAATAATAAGTGGCTCAGCGGCTAAGATGCTGCTGAGCTTGTCGATCAGAAAGGTTGGCAGTTCGAATCCCCAGTGTTGCGTAACGGAGGGAGCTCCCGTGACTTGTCCCAGCTTCTGCCAACCGAACAGTTCGAAAGCAGGTAAAAAATGCAAGTAGAAAAATAGGAGCCCCCTTTGGTGGGAAGGGAACAGCGTTTCCGTGCGCCTTCGGCATTGAGTCATGCCGGCCACATGACCACGGAGACGTCTTCGGACAGCGCTGGCTCTTCGGCTTTGAAACGGAGATGAGCACCGCCCCCTAGAGTCGGGAACGACTAGCACAGATGTGCTTGGGGAACCTTTACCTTACCTTAACAGTAATAATACGATTAAATATACATCATCCTAATCTTGCAATGTCTAACCTTAACATGCACATTATAATTAGAATAAATTCTTTTATAATCCAGTATAATGCTATTTTCCCAATTTGTACTCATCTTTCCCTCCCTTCCCCATTTTTGGGGTTCTTCTACATTCACGTGTCTTTAAAAAATGCCATTCTCTCTTTATGATTCTTTGTCACTGGCTTCATAAATACATCGAAGACATTTCTTCATATAGTGTGTTTGTTGTCTCCTGTGGAATCACTAATATTTTAATATTTAAAAATATTCCACAATAATTCCAATATCCCAATTATCTAGAAACACCCACAAGACCAATTGTTAACAAGGTTTAATCAGTCCCGGGATTATATCGCCAAGTCCTCTAAATTTCTACTCCTTAAAAGTTATAACCAATGTTGTTGTATTTATTTTGTACAATGACAATAAAGGCTACACAACTCTAAGTTTCAGTGTACTTTTTACACACTTAGTAATAACGCAATTAGGTTACCTAATCATAACTTCCTCCTCCTCACCTTAATTTTCTTATGATTATAGTAAATTCTATTACCTATCGATACGTGTATTACTATTTTCCCAATTTATATTTTCTACTTTTTTGCTTTGTTTTAATCGTCACCATATTGAAAAAGTATTTTCGTCACTATCCATCAACTCTTGCCCTTTTTAAAATCCCATCTGTTACTGACTTTTGGGTCACTCTTTCATATCTCTCTCTTGGAATCTTATATTTCTTTCTAACATTTTTATGCAAACTAAATATTCCCTCTGGTTTACCCCCAATTTTTGCCTTTTGATGAAGAAAGTTAGTTGGAAAAGGTGCTAGATTTTGTTCCCCCCCAGTCTAATATCTGAACTCGGTGAGTCTTAAGAAGTTTATAAGTTTCCTCTTTCTGCGTCCCATGGTTGGTTTTTAATCACACGTTGCCTACTATTTTTTTTTTATAAATTTTTATTTTCAACATAAAAAACAAGTAAAAACATTCACATTTGTGTAACATGTCGTTCGGTCCTAAGGTTTTTGTGCATCGGTCTTTACAATTACAAATGTAGTTATTAATTTTCAATCCAATGTAACCCAATATATCATCATTATTAAGTTTAAGTTTATAAATATATATATATGGAATGAAGGCTTTTCTTCATTTCATACCACCTTATCCTCTTAGGTAATTAATTATCTGTATAGTAACAAGAAATATCTGTCAAACACTAATCTTTTTCTATAATTATTCAACAAGTAAAAAGAAAAAGAAAAAGAAAGGATCTCCATAACTTCCTGTTTTACAACATGATTCTCAATTGTCTTTAGTAAATGCATTATTACTATAAAATATGTCACTTAATCAAACACCCATATATATAACACCCATATACCAAAAGGTTATCCAAATTTTCCATTATATATGTATCTCATTAATAGTCTAGTTAATATACAAAATATCTTTCCAAAATAACATAGCCTCAACTTATTACAATATCTACCATTCATAACAATTGACTTTTATTTCAAAGAAATTCTTTTATATCATATCTCCTGATACACGTTGCCTACTATTATGTTTATATTATATTCCCTTCAGCACTTTGCATTACATTTTGCATCTCTCTTGGTTAATGGAGAGGCTGTAGAACAAACATTCTTTTTATAACAACAACAATAACAACTTAAAGAGATCAGGGAGAAGTTTCCAACTGTTTCCTACCATCCTTGGATGCCTATCCACTCTTTTTTGCAACAATTTCTAAGACAAAGTAACAGCGAAAGAAAACGCGTCTTTGCGAAATAAAAGACAGCAGCGTTAGGAAGGATTCAAATCAACGGGCGAGCCCCTTACGTTTACACAGGGCTACATTTAAGGCAAAACTGGGCGAAGTTCAAAAGATTAAAAGGATCGACCGATTCCTAGTAGGTCCAGGTTGTTGTTTTTTTAATATCCTTTTTTTTAATATCCTTTTAAATCCCCCGGGTTTAATTTCCTGCGGATTCCCAGGAGCCAGAAGCGCAAAAATGTTTGACCAGCTAAATAAATAAAAGTCATTCTCTTGCAAATTGAAAACAAGACTTACTGGCATCATCGTGATTTCTCTTCTAGTTTTTCCCCCACTACTTCTTCTTTTTGGCTGTTTGTTTTTTTCTTTCTCTTTTTCTCCCTAGTAAAAAGCAGTAACACAAGTCGCCCCTTTAATGCGATCCTTCAGTTTCTGCTTGCGTTCTCTTCTCCCTTGGCTTAGCAAGGTTCCGCCTTTGGCGAGACGCGCCTCTCCCGGGTTAATTAAATAATGACAGAGATAGGCAGGCATCACAAGGGTTCTGCCCGCTCTCACCGGCGGCGCAGGGCACGCTGGGGGTTGTAGTCTCTGCCTCTGGATTTAGCCCCGCCCCGCCTAATCCTAAGCAAATGGCGCATCCTGCTGCGCGCGTTGCGTGCGCAAATGATTCCCCCCCAAGACGTGGGTGGATCTTTAAAGGCCATCCGATGCTTCCAACAGACGCCCGTGATTCAAGAAGGGTCGGATGAAATATGTTTCCACCTTATCTTTTCATGTCTTTTTATGAGAGCATCTGCACCAAAGACAAATTCCTTGTGTGTCCAATCACACTTGGCCAATAAAGAATTCTACTCTACTCTACTCTACTCTACTCTACTCTACTCTACTCTACTCTACTCTACTCTACAGTACATTCATTCCATATTCTATTCTATTCTATTCTATATTCTCTTCTCTTATTCTATTCTATTCTATATTCATTCCATATTCTATTCTATTCTATTCTATTCTATTCTATTCTATTCTATTCTATATTCTCTTCTTATTCTATTCTATTCTATATTCATTCCATATTCTATTCTATTTTATATTCTCTTCTCCTATTCTATTCTATTCTATTCTATATTCATTCCATATTCTATTCTATTCTATATTCTCTTCTCTTATTCTATTCTATTCTATATTCATTCCATATTCTATTCTATTCTATATTCTCTTCTCTTATTCTATTCTATATTCATTCCATATTCTATTCTATTCTATTCTATTCTATATTCTATTCTATTCTATATTCTCTTCTCTTATTCTATTCTATATTCATTCCATATTCTATTCTATTCTATATTCTCTTCTCTTATTCTATTCTATATTCATTCCATATTCTATTCTATTCTATTCTATTCTATATTCTATTCTATTCTATTCTATTCTATTCTATATTCATTCTATATTCATTCCATATTCTATTCTATTCTATATTCTCTTCTCCTATTCTATTCTATTCTATTCTATATTCTCTTCTCTTATTCTATTCTATATTCATTCCATATTCTATTCTATTCTATTCTATTCTATATTCTATTCTATTCTATATTCATTCTATATTCATTTCACATTCTATTCTATTCTATATTCTCTTCTCTTATTCTCTTCTCTTTTCTTCTTTTTCAAGAGGCAACTGGACTGGTTTTTCTTTGAAGGCATTTCTCTTCTCATCCAAGAAGCTTCTTCAGCTCTTCTTGGATGAGAAACGAAATGTCTTCAGAAGAGAATATCTTCCCTTCCCTTCCCTTCCCTCTTCAGCTACACATGCCTGGTTTCCTTAACTTATCTTATGTTTACATTTATTTCCCACCTAATTTGGTGTCTCCAAGCCTTTTACTGGGGCTACAGACACCACACCACCACCCCACTCCCCGCCAGCCTTCTTTGCAACTGGATGTTTTCTTATGCAGACATGCAGCCTAGGGAGAAGACCATGTAAATGTAGGCCGGGGTTTTCCAAACACTTGAACTTGGATGAAACTTCCGTTGGATGTTTCGACAGATGTTTCCGCTCGCAGGCCGGACTGTCGGTTTGTATTTCCTGCCCTCCCTGCCTGCAGCTTTTTTGCTTTTGATTTCGCAGGAGAAATTGGGGGCATCGGCAAGTCAACCCGTTCTGTTTTCCACCACTGTTCAAACCTTGCCAGATGGTTTCACTTAGCATCGTAACTTTGGGGTTCAGTTGTGGTCGTAACTCAGTGGTGGGTTTTGAAATCTTTTAGAACCTCTTCGGGAGGTGTGGCCTGCTTTGTGGGAGTGGCTTGATAGCCGTGTGACCGGGTGGGCATGGCCAACTTGTAAAATGTGGTGAAACTCACTTAACAATGCTCTTGCTTAGTAACCAAAATGTTGGCTCAGGAACTCTGGCATTTGAAGCACGCAAGTCTTAAAGCTGTCAAGTGACAAGACCCTCGCACCCCTAACCCTTTAGGGGAAAAAACCCCCAGGGGTCTTCAAACTTGACAGCTTTAAGACTTGTGGATTTCAACTCCCAGAATCCCTCCTCTCGCTCTTCCTCTTGATGATGGGCGGACGGGCGGGGGGACTTCCTGGAACCGGTTCTAAACGGCCCTGTAGATTTGTGGAACCTCTTCTAGAGAAGAGCTTAGAACTGGCAGGAACCCAACCCCAGGGAAAGAAAAGTGAGGAGTGGAAAGGAAATAGAATAGAATTAGAATTAGAATAATATAATATAGAATGGAATAGAAAATAGAATAGAATAGAAAAGAATAGAAAATAGAGAATAGAGAGAATAGAGAATATAGAGAATAGAATTAGAATAATAGAATACACTATAGAATAGAAAATAGAATTGAACAGAATAGAGAATAGAATAGAATTAGAATTAGAATAATATAATGTAGACTAGACTAGAAAATAGAATAGAAAAGAATAGAAAATATAGAATAGAGGGAATAGAGAATATAGAGAATAGAATAAAGAGAATAGAATTAGAATAAGAGAATATACAATGGAATAGAAAATAGAATTGAACAGAATAGAGAATAGAATAGAATAGAAAATAGAATAGAAAATAGAATAGAAAAGAATAGAAAATATAGAATAGAGGGAATAGAGAATATAGAGAATAGAATAAAGAGAATAGAATTAGAATAAGAGAATATACAATGGAATAGAAAATAGAATTGAACAGAATAGAGAGTAGAATAGAATAGAAAATAGAATAGAAAATAGAATAGAAAAGAATAGAAAATATAGAATAGAGGGAATAGAGAATATAGAGAATAGAATAAAGAGAATAGAATTAGAATAATAGAATATACAATGGAATAGAAAATAGAATTGAACAGAATAGAGAATAGAATAGAATAGAAAATAGAATAGAAAATAGAATAGAAAAGAATAGAAAATATAGAATAGAGGGAATAGAGAATATAGAGAATACAATAAAGAGAATAGAATTAGAATAATAGAATATTCAATGGAATAGAAAATAGAATTGAAGAGAATAGAGAATAGAATAGAATAGAAAATAGAATAGAAAATAGAATAGAAAAGAATAGAAAATAGAAAATATAGAGAATAGAGTATAGCGAACACAATAGAATAGAATAAAGAGAATAGAATTAGAATTGAATATAGAATAGAATAGAAAATATAGAACAGAACAGAGAATAGAAAATAGAATAGGAATAGAATAGAAAACAGAATAGAAAATATAGAACATAGAGAATCGAATAGAATAGGACAATAGAGCTGAAAGGGACCTTGGAGGTCTTCTAGTCCAGCCCCCTGCTCAAGCAGGAGAACCTATACCAACAGGAGGGAGAAAAGGGGATAAAATGACTCCCTCTGTTGCAATGGAATAAATAATTAACTTTATTAAGCCTCAACTTTATTATTTTTTACTTTCCCATAATAATAATAATAATAATAATAATAATAATAATAATAATAATAATAATAATAATAATAATAATAATAATAATAATAATAATAATAATAATAATAATAATAATAATAATAATAATAATAATACAAACCGGCCCCATCTATAACAAAACAAAAAAAATGGTCCAAAGTCACCCCTTTTTCCCCCCAGTCCCCTTGTCCCCTTGGTCACTAAACGAATCGTTGTAAGCCCAGGATCCCCTGCAGCCTAGGAGGAAGGGGGGGCAGACTCCATCCCATGGTGGCTTACTCAGCAACCCCCGGCCCCCATCCGCCCTCCCTCCCTCCCTCCCTGCTGTCTACCGTCCCCTCCCCATCTCCCCATCCGCAGCGGATGCTGCGCCAGGGAGCCCTCCGATTGGCCCCGCCGGCCGTGACGTGGCGGCGGCCCCACCGGCTTCTCCGCATCAGCATCACAATCCGGCCACGCCCTGCCTGGACCGCCTGCCCATCTTTCCCTCCGCGGGTGGAGGGGAGGGGAGGGAAGGCAAGGGGAGAGAGAGAGAGAGAGAGAGAGAGGAAGGCAGATCAGCTGAGCCTGCCAGCTCCGGGGCGCAAGGATCCCTTCTCCTCCTCCTCCGCGTTATCCTTTCCAGCAAAGGGGACGAAAAGCGGAAAGGAAGGAAGGAAGGAAGAAAAAGAAAGAGAGAGAGGGAGGGAGGAATAAAAGGAGGGGTCTCCCCTCTTCCAAGCGGCCCCCCCAACCCAAAACAGAGAGGAGCCACTAAGGACGTCATGGCACCCGCTGGCTTGAAAGCGGTGGTGGGAGAAAGTAAGGCGACTTTCTTTTTAAAATCTTTGGATTGCAGAGGAGGGGGCTGCGTGGGATCCTCTCCCCTTTTCCAAGGTCGAGAAGGGGAGGTTGCCCTATCTCTCTCTCTCTTTTATCTGTGTATCTCTCTCTCTCTCTCTCTCTCTCTCTCTCTCTCTCTCTCTCTCTCTCTCTCATCTATCTATCTATCTATCTATCTATCTATCTATCTATCTATCTATCTATCTATCTATCTATCTATCTATCTATCTATCTATCTATCTAGGGGGTGGGCTGTCATTTCTGGCAGCGATCTGGGGATTTCAGGCCTGGGGTGATTGGGTGGGTGGGTTGCAACACCCCCCTTTCCCCGCCGCGCCAGCTGCTCCAAATGTTTTTTTTTCCCATGCCTGTTTTCTTCCTGGCGTCCTTGCTGTTTTATTTTATATATATATAAATGTTATATATGTATGTATGTATGTATGTATGTATGTATGTCTGTCTGTCTATCTATCTATCTATCTATCTATCTATATCTATCTATCTATCTATCTATCTATCTATCTATCTATCTATCTATCTATCTATCTATCTATCTATCTATCTATCTATCTATCTATATTTAAAAGGGCAAGTGGATTGGTTTTGCGCTGGAAAACCTGCCTGGCTTTTGACGCGGGGGGGGGGGGAGAAAGGATGGAAAGAGAAAGCGTAGGAGGGAGGTGGGAGAGGAAAAAACGAACGAGCGAATGTTGCTCGAGGGAGGGAGGGAGAGAGGGAAGCTGGGCTTATAGCAGCCATTGACGGTGCAATAAATAAATAAATAAATGTGTGTGTGTGGGGGGGGGGGAGAAGGATTCGAGCCAAGCCAGGGTATTTTCCCCCTCCTGCGAAGCTGAATTCTGCTGCTGTAATTTTATTTTATTTTATTTCTCTGCAAGGGGGGGGGGGGCGGGGAGGAAGAGGCCATGATGGGTGAAGATTTTGTCTTCTGTTGTCCCCAATCTAGTCGTCTCCCTTCTTTACTTATTTATTTTTCAAACGGGAGGAGATGAGCCAACCTTGGAGTAGAATCAGCTTAAGCTGAGTGCATGTAGGGTGCCATGGCGATTTTATCCTTCAGGGAGGCATTATAACAACAAGGGTGAGGAATTTGGGGAACGGGGAGGAGGGGGGGGTGCATCCCCAGATTCTCCCAGGCTTACATATTTTGCAAAAGAAGCAAGGTGGTCGACTTTGTTTGGCTGGTGGGTTTTGTTGTTGTTTTGAAACAGAAAAACGATGCCTGCATTTCTTTCTTTCTCTCTCTTTCTCTGCCTCTCACGTTTTTCTGCCCCCGGTTCAACAAGGGAGAAAAAAAATAAAAATAAATAGATTGGAGCGGAAATCTGGCCGCAGCCTTGCAAAACAATTGGAAGGGGGTTTAGGAACGAGGAGCAAAGCTCTTTGAGCAAAGATTTAGCTAAAAAGATGCAAAATGTATCCCCTGCCTTTTTCTCCTGTCTATTCCAGCCTTTAATAGATAGATAGAGGGAGAGATATAGATAGATAGATGATAGATAGATAGATAGATAGATAGATAGATAGATAGATAGATAGATAGATAGATAGATAGATAGATAGATAGATATAAGAGAGAGAGAGAAAGATAGATAGATAGATATAGATAGATAGATATAAGAGAGAGAGAAAGATAGATAGATAGATATGAGAGAGAGAAAGATAGATAGATAGATATAAGAGAGAGAAAGATGATAGATAGATAGATAGATAGATAGATAGATAGATAGATAGATAGATAGATAGATAAAGAGAGAGAGAGATATATATATTGATTGATTGAGAGATAGAGATAGATAGATAGATAGATAGATATTGATTGAGAGAGAGAGAGAGAGATATGAGAGAGAGAAAGATAGATAGATAGATAGATAAAGAGAGAGAGAGAGAGATATTGATTGATTGAGAGATAGAGATAGATAGATAGATAGATAGATAGATATTGATTGAGAGCGATAGATAGATAGATATAAGAGAGAGAAAGATAGATAGATAGATAGATAAAGAGAGAGAGAGAGATATTGATTGATTGAGAGATAGAGATAGATAGATAGATATTGATTGAGAGAGAGAGAGAGATATGAGAGAGAGAGAGAGAGAGAGAGATGATAGATATAAGAGAGAGAAAGATAGATAGACAGATATTGATTGAGAGAGAGAGAGAGAGAGATAGCTAGATAGATATAAGAGAGAGAGAGAAAGAAAGATAGATAGATAGATAGATAGATATAAGAGAGAGAGAGAGAGAAGAGAGAGAGAGAAAGATAGATAGATAGATAGATAGATATAAGAGAGAGAGAGAGAGAGAGAGAGAGAGAGAGAGATTAAAGGCTGGAATACACACACACATTACATTTAGGAGCAAGTACATTTGTGTGTGTGTTTATGAGAGAGAGAGAGAGAGAGAGAAACTAAATTCTTTAAGCAAGTTCTTTAAACGGTTTGCAGAGTCTCAGTGTTCCCCCTCCTCCTTCATTTTGCCCTTCCCCCCATCCCCCCCAAAATTGGCTTTCTCTCTTCTTTTTAAAAAAAAAACAAAACGGGGACACACACCATTTTGCACACGGTCCATAAATGTGATTCTCTGAGGGCCTCCTGCTTGAAACACGGGGTTGGACTAGATGACCGCCAAGCTCCCTTCCAGCTCTCTTATCCTGTGATTCTGTCTTGTTTAATGCTCCGTTTAGTTTTGTGTGGTTGTTGTTGTGGTTGTGGTTGTGGTTGTGGTTGTGGTTGTTGTCCCTGGCATTTTAAGAGCAGAGTCAGTCCATTTTTCACTCCCCTTGTCAATGCCGACACGCTTAAAAAAATAATAATTTAGCAAGGTTGCCTGCCAAAATTGAGCGCTTCGCCTTCGGACGCAACTTCTTTGCGAGGTGGCGCAGAGGTACCAACCTGAGGGTTTTTTTTTCTCTGCCTGCTTGGATGTGGAATGTTCTGGTTCGTTTTGCTGAAAACCCCTTGAGCTGTCTTCAGCAATTACAGCTAAGCTATATTTTTAAAAATAAGAGGATTGACCAGGGCGCATCCGACACAATTGTCTTGTCAGTTGTGGTGTGCCTACGTGTGTGCATCTTCTAATCTGGGGAGATTAGAAGGAGCGAAATCCAGGAGGGAAGATCATTTGCCCTCCCTCTCCCCTTCCATCCAGAAGCGTTGTCGGTTTTTATGACCTGGGCTTGATGCTGCAGTCGGAGAAGGTTGGGCACGAGCTAGGGTGCAGTGGTGAGACTTGGCAGAGGCTGGAAGTGGGACCTGGTGGATTGGCTAAGGCACTGTGCTTGTTGATCAGAAAGGTGGGCATTTCGGCAGTTTGGCGGTTTGAATCGCTAGCGCCACGTAACAGAGTGAGCTCCCGTGACTTGTCCCAGCAAGGAGTCTCGAAGAGTCATGAACCCATTAAGAATGGGTTGAGGTAGCTGGACTGCGGATGTTCTGACCGAGGCTTCCCAAGAGCATGAAACAAACTCCTGGTTGTCCCGACAAAACCCCCTTTTCTTTATTGACTGTGAATTCTTCTCATTTCCCATCCAGCAAAGTCTTTCAAAGGAGGATTTACAGTCACAGACCTTATCTGGCTTGGAGAGCTGCCAGGCCGATCGCTGCAAAACTTGGCCAGGGGTCTCGGAGAGTCACGAACCAATGAAGCGAACTCATGGTCTCCTGCAAACTCCACTCCCCTTTCGCTCCTCTTTTATTTCCCCTGGGAGGGGCCATTCACCGTCCACCTGTGGCCTTCCTCCCAAGTCGACCCCTGTTCTTTAGCTCTTCCCTTCCTCTGGCAGCTCTGCACATGCGCACACTGGGAACAGGCTCCAGTTGTTCTTCTGCCCCACTGATCTCCGACTCCGAAGGCAGCTGATAACTGTTAGACGGCCCTGGTCCCCTCTCTGCCTCCGACACAGAGCCCTCCTCCGAGCCTTCCCTAGACTCAAGGACTGGCCCCCAACCCTCCTCAATTGTCTGACTCCACTCCCAGCTCCACAGGCTGCTGGTGGGTTACACAATTGTGTGACCCATCCTCTTTTAAAGGATATTATATTGTCTCTCTCTCTATGAAGAGACAACCGTTTGTTTCTGTTTTTTCTCTTTTTGCAACTCTTGGGTTTTTGCATATCCTGTTGCAAAATGCGCTCTCGTGCCTTCGCTTGGGTTTCGCTACAGATGTGACCTCCAATGGCATTCCTGGTGTCTTCCTGGCGCCATGCTAGTTCCCATCACCCCCAGCGAGCATGGATTTTGTAGTCCAAGCACAAGGCGGAAGGGTGTCTCTTTGACACATGGTGCCCTTTTTTTTGGCCAAGGTGGGTGTCAGATTTCTCTGTTGGAGAGGTAGTCCGTGAGGTGAAGCGAGAGCAAAAGTCAATATCCAAATTCAAAGTTCAATTTGCTTACAGTCCAGAGAGAGAACAATTTTTAAAAGCAATCAAATAAGAAAAAGAAAAGAAGGCACATCTGGGAAAGGTCCTAATAATCTATTAAATCAATCCACTGTTAAAGAGTTCAGTCCCAAACCAAATTTTCATTTCTTATTTTCTCCATTTGTATATTTTACTATCAACAACATATATCTTCTAACTTGATTTAAACATAAAGAGCCTTTCTTTCCATTTTTCTACAATTCACCATATACTATAATTTCTTTATTTCTTAAGTAATAACATAACAATAACAATCTTACTACTATTCCCTTTGATCTGCTAATGTAACTCTCCCTTTTTTTTCTCTTTTAACCATTTTCCCTTGGGCTCTCTACAATTCCACTTTTAATTCTTTTTCTTCTTTCCCCCCTTTTCTCCTAACTTCTTCTTTTTCCTATTTTTGCGGTTATTATATCTTTTCTTCAGGGTGTTTTATTAATCTAGTAACTTTCCCTGTTCTCCTTTCCTTACTGTTTTATGGTTCTTTTTGGGGGGGGGGGTGAATCTCCCCCTTTATCTGCTTTTCTGACTGTAAATCCCAGTGAAATCGTCTACTTGCATTTCCTTTTCAATTTTTCTTTCTTCCACGTTGTCTTCCTGTATGTCATTTGTGCTTTCTTTCACCCCCTCGTCTCCTATTTCTCTCTTTCCTCTCCACACTTGGCAAAGAATTGACGGAACATTAAATTGTTGAGATCTTCCACTTTCTCTGATAATACAATACAATAGCAGAGTTGGAAGGGACCTTGTAGGTCTTCTAGTCCAACCCCCTGCGTGGGCAGGAACCTTATACCATTTCAGACAAATGGCTGTCTAACATCTTCTTAGAGACTTCCAGGGTTGGGGCATTCACAACTTCTGGAGGCAAGCTGTTCCAGAGGTTAATTGTTCTAACTCTCAGGAAATTTCTCCTTAGTTCTAAATTGCTTCTCTCCTTGATTAGTTTCCACCCGTTGCTTCTTGTCCTGCCCCCAGGTGCCTTGGAGAATAGTTTGACTCCCTCTTCTTTGTGGCACCCTCTGAGATATCGGAACACTGCTATCATGTCTCCCCTAGTCCTTCTTTTCATTAAACTAGACATACCCAGTTCCTGCAACCTTTCTTCATATGTTTTAGCCTCCAGTCCCCTAATCATCTTGGTTGCTCTTCTCTGCACTCTTTCCAGAGTCTCCACGTCTTTTCTACACTGTGGCGACCAAAACTGTATGCAGTATTCCAAGTGTGGCCTTCCCAAGGCCTTATAAAGTGGTATTAACATTTCACGTGATCTAGATTCTATCCCTCTGTTGATGCAGCCTAGAACTGTGTTGGCTTTTTTGGCAGCTGCTGCACACTGCTGGCTCATATTTAAATGGTTGTCCACTAGGATTCCAAGATCCCTCTCATAGTTGCTACTATTGAGCAAGGTACCACCTATACTGTACCTGTGCATTTTATTTTTCTTGCCTAAATATTTGAGTTTGATGCCCAAAGAATATGAATTAAAAATATAGTAGTTTTTTTTTAAATAGTTCCTGGAATGTCTGTATAATTTTTAAAAAGTTGAATTTGCACAGGATGTAATTATAACATATGTATTTATATAGTTCATGTTGTCATCCATCTCACAACTGGGACTCAAGTAGCAAGCAAGTTGGTTTCATAGAATCGTAGAGTTGGAAGGGACCTTGGAGGTCTTCTAGTCCAACCCCCATGCTCAAGCAAGGGACCCCCTAGATCGTTTGTCCAATCTCTTCTTGAAAACCTCCAGTAATGGGAAAAAAACTGTCCTTGTGTCGTTGTCTTGGTGTGCTGTGCTCTATAGTGTAGTTTTGAGGGTAGGAGTTGAAACAATTTACATCCAGGATGCGAGGGGTCTGTAGATATTTTCCCAGCCCTCTTTTTGACTCCTGCAGTGTGCAGGTCCTCCATGGAAGGCAGGTTGGTAGCCATGGTTTTTTCTGCAGCTCTGATTCTCCTCCGAAGTCTCTGTCTGTCTTAATTGCAAATCTCCCTGTGTTTACGGACGTCAAGCTGCTCGGTGGGAACTCCTACCACTGGGGTGTTTTCCATGTGGGAAAGTGGGAACAGCCATGCTTTTCAGAAGGACTACAAAGCCTGTTTACCTGGGTGAAGTGTTTCTGAATTTTCTCGAGAGGCTGTCCCTCTCCTCGGTTCTAGAAACACAGCCCCTCCTGTGGGTCACCTCAAACTCCCCTTTCTCCTTTCCTGCTCATTCTAAAATTGGCCCTTGTCAAATTGAAAGCAAAAAGAAGAAAAAAAGGGAGAGGCCAGGATTGCTGCAATGCAGCTCAGAGAGTTTGATGTTCTGGCCAAATTTGGTTAGCCCCAACCTGCTGATCAAGCAGGAGACCCTATAATATTCCAGACAATAGAATAGAATAGAATAGAATAGAATAGAATAGAATAGAATATGGAATAGAGAATAGAGAATAGAATAGAATAGAATGTGGAATAGAGATAGAATGGAATGGAATAGAATGTGGAATATAGAATAGAATAGAATAGAATGTGGAATAGAGAATAGAATAGAACAGAACAGAAGAGTGTAGAATATAATAGAGTAAAATAGGAATAGAATATGGAATAGAGGATAAAATAGAATAGAGGAATGTAGAACATAATAGAGTAGAGTAGAATAAAATAGAATACAATAGAATATGGAATAGAGGATAAAATAGAATAGAGGAATGTAGAATAGAATAGAATAGAATAGAATATGGAATAGAGGATAAAATAGAATAGAGGAATGTAGAATATAATAGAGTAGAATAGAGGAATGTAGAGTAGAATAGAATAGAATAGAATAGAGGAATAGAACATAATAGAGTAAAATAATAGAATAGAATATGGAATAGAGGATAGAATAGAATAAAGGAATGTAGAATAGAATAGAGGAATGTAGAGTAGAGTAGAATAGAATAGAATAGAGGAATGTAGAACTTAATAGAGTAAAATAATAGAATAGAATATGGAATAAAGGATAGAATAGAATAAAGGAATGTAGAATAGAATAGAGGAATGTAGAGTAGAGTAGAGTAGAGTAGAGTAGAATAGAATAGAATAGAATAGAGGAATGTAGAACATAATAGAGTAAAATAATAGAATAGAATAGAATATGGAATAGAGGATAGAATAGAATAAAGGAATGTAGAGTAGAATAGAGGAATGTAGAGTAGAGTAGAGTAAAATAGAATAGAATAGAATATGGAATAGAGAATAGAATAGAATGGAATAGAGGAATGTAGAATAGAATAGAGTGGAGTAAAATAGAACAGAACAGAACAGCCTTGCTCTCTGGAGTCTATAGCATTCATTTTTTCCCAAGTTGTGAAGAAACAAACTGAAATTCGCGATGTGTGGTCACAGGAAACGCCTGATGTATTCTTCTTCCTCCTTTTGTTTGGGAAGTGCTGTGTGCGAAGAAACAGTCTTTTTTTAAAACAAAAAAAGCATTCCCCCCCATATCCCCCATGCTCTTGTACGGAGCAGCCGTTTGTGGTCTATCCTCAACCTACAATCCTCGAACAAACACAGTCCCAGCATTGGAGACTACTCGGGGTGTCGATCCGAGAACATCGGCTGCGGCAGTTAGAGCTGAATTGGGAATTCGTACAATTCACGCCAGAAAACGCCCCGACAAGCCATTTGGGGGAGGCATTTGCAGACCGTTTTGGGGGCTTTTTCAGGACATTTTTCAAGTCTTTTTTGGTCCGAAAAACAGCCTAGAAACGGCCTGGAGAACAGCTTGGAAACGCCCTCCAAACCAGCCTGAAAATGCCCCCCAAAATTGGTGAAAAATGGTAAAAAAAAAGAGGCATGCACGCACCAGCCAGCCGGTCTTCAGGTTTCTGGCACTCTGACATGTCTACCCATGCATGCACATCCCAATTTGGCTCTATTGTATTTCGCCCTACTCTTGTTTTAAATTGTCTGTATAGTCTTTTTATTGGTGATGTGTGTTTGAACCTTTGATGTAGCCTGTCAGCTAATCCATAAAGCTATAATAATAAGTAGGAGAGAAGTTACACTTTGAACAGGGCCATGATACAGAAGTTCTCCTCTGGAAACTAAATTTAAAATAATAATCGGGTTTTATGACCAGAGCTACGCAGGCAGCCAAGAAGGGTTGTGAATTGGGATGAAGTCACGGCGGTTCAGGTACGCCGAATTTGCAGCCCAGCTAATTCAAGAGGCTGACTTGAGCCCTCGTCGAGGCCCATGGTTTAACTTGCTTCTTACATGGGGGGATGATGGCAAATCCTCGTGGATTAATTCTTTTCCTAATTCCCCTCCTTTGATTGTGTTTTTTTGCAGAGATTATGGCCGATGTCATAAAGAAAGTAAAAAAGAAGGGAGAGTGGAAGGTGAGTTCAAAACAGATTGATGGCATTTTCATGCCTAGGCTCTTTGATGCTGGTACCTCACTGGCATTTGACCTGGTTTTGGATGCAGTCTGTTTTCTGAGTTTGCACAACACTCAATCACATGGACACAAGAATAACTAAAATAGAGCCAGCAAGAGTCATCACAACTGAATGGATGCTCCTCCTCCTCCTCCTCCTCCTTCCTCTTCCTCTTCCTCTCCTTCTCCTTCTCCTCCTCCTCCTCCTCTTCCTCCTCCAGGTTGGAGAAGGATAGAGCTTATTTGCTAGGATATCTTTCATAATAATCTCTCCTCCTCCTCCTCCTCCTCCTCCTCCTCCTCCTCCTCCTCCTCCTCCTCCTCCTCCTCCTCCTCCTCCTCCTCCAGGTTGGAGAAGAAGGATAGAGCTTATTTGCTAGGATATCTTTCATAATAATCTCTTCTTCTTCTTCTTCTTCTTCTTCTTCTTCTTCTTCTTCTTCTTCTTCTTCTTCTTCTTCTTCTTCTTCTTCTTCTTCTTCTTCTCCTCCTCCTCCTCCTCCTTCTTCCTCCTTCCTCCTCCTCCTCCTCCTCCTTCCTCCTCCTCTTCTTCCTCTTCCTCCTCCTCCTCCTCCAGATTGGAGAAGAAGGATAGAGCTTATTTGCTAGGATATCTTTCATAATAATCTCTTCTCCTCCTCCTCCTCTTCCTCCTCCTCCTCTTCCTCCTCCTCTCTTCCTCCTCCTCCTCCTCCTCCTCCTCCTCCTCCTCCTCCTCCTCCTCCAGGTTGGAGAAGAAGGATAGAGCTTATTTGCTAGGATATCTTTCATAATAATCTCTTCTTCTTCTTCTTCTTCTTCTTCTTCTTCTTCTTCTTCTTCTTCTTCTTCTTCTTCTTCTTCTTCTTCTTCTTCTTCTCCTCCTCCTCCTCCTCCTCCTCCTCCTCCTCCTTCTTCTTCCTCCTTTCTCCTCCTTCTCCTTCCTCCTCCTCCTCTTCCTCTTCTTCCTCCTCCTCCTCCAGGTTGGAGAAGAAGGATAGAGCTTATTTGCTAGGATATCTTTCATAATAATCTCTTCTTCTTCTTCTTCTTCTTCTTCTTCTTCTTCTTCTTCTTCTTCTTCTTCTTCTTCTTCTTTTCTTCTTCTTCTTCTTCTTTTCTCCTCCTCCTCCTCTTCTCCCCCTCCTCCTGCCCCTCCTTCTTGCTCTTCCTCTTCATCTCCTCCTCCTCCTCCCATTATTATCATCTGGATACATAAGGGTCCCCTTGCTTTTCTGAGCCATTTCAGTGGGGCAGAGGGTCTTCTCCCAGGTAGGTTTAATGCCGAAAGCCAGTTCAGACTTTTGCGAGTGACCTCCCCCCACTTCTCCATGCCTTTCCCAGGTGCTGGTGGTGGATCAGCTGAGTATGCGCATGCTGTCCTCCTGCTGCAAAATGACAGATATCATGACGGAGGGGATAACAAGTAAGTAGAGCTTTGGGGCTGTGCTCGCACCACCCATTCGGACCCAAAACCTGTGCCTGCCACATGTCTTTAGGATGAGCCTCTCGGGGAGAAGGTTCAGATGTCCCGTCTCTTCCTTGCCTCTTCTGAAGTCCTCAAGGGTGCAGCTCCTTCTGCCTCCAGGAAGCTGAGAAAGGAAAGCGAGATGGAGACGGGGAGATAACTTTCGACCAGAAGTGAAATGTGCTTAAACCGAGTAAATTGACATTTGAAACTAGAGAACAAGAAGACCAACAATTTTATAAGATATGGGAATTTATTTTATCAGCGGTTAGATGCAAGGACGTGGAAATGAAAGACATTAGAGAGTGTTATTAATGCAAGAATAATCGAATGATACAGAATGTAACATAAACATTTATTACTAGCGGCTGGATTTCAGACGATGCGATGCAATATAAATCAACCCAATATCCAGCATATCTCGTTTAAAATGAAGGAATAATAGTGATAGTCAAACAAATGAGGTACCATGATAATAATGCATACGAATATACTTGATTTGATAATAAGTGATTTCACTTAAATTGTAAGGGGTGACTCTGGAAAGGATGCACAAAAACTTGGTAACCCATCGACACACTGTAGGTAATGGGAAATGGTTTCATGTTTTGTTTGTCATGTTTTTATTTTGTCTAAAAATAAAAAACTTTTTATAAAAAAATAATTTAAAAAAACTTTCGAACAGAATGGATCTCCAGAGGCGAATCGGAGCTACGGTTCCTGAAACGCCCAGCCTTCGTTCTGATTTCCCCTCTGCTCTCTTTTCCTTTCTTGCAATCTCTGCTTGACCCCGTTGGGCCTGACCTCAACCAGTTGTAGAAGATATTAATAAGCGCCGAGAACCTCTGCCTAGCCTGGAGGCTGTGTATCTCATCACTCCATCTGAAAAGGTGGGTCTTCTCTTCATAGGATAGCTATCCAAGGGGAATGGGTGCAGCATCCTAATAGAGAGTTGGAAGGCACCTTGGAGGTCTTCCAGCCCAGACCCCTACTCAAGCAGGAGACCCTAAAAAAAATCCTGGAGAAATGGCTAGCTAATCTCTTCGTGAAAAACTCCAGGGTTGGAATACCGACAGCTTCTGGAGATAGGCGGTTCCATGGATTAATTGTGCTTGCTGTCGGGAAATTTCTCCTTAATTCTATTTTGTTTTCCCCCTTGATAAGTTTCCATCCGTTGTCCTGGCTTCAGTGCTCTGAAAAATAGGCTGTTCCCCTTTTCTTTGTAAAAGGTAAAAGTAAATGTTCCCCTCGCACATCTGTGCTAGTCGTTCCCGACTCTAGGGGGCGGTGCTCATCTCCGTTTCAAAGCCAAAGAGCCAGCACTGTCCAAAGATGTCTCCGTGGTCACGTGGCCGGCATGACTCAATGCTCAAAGGCGCACGGAACGCTGTTCCCTTCCCACCAAAGGTGGCCCCTATTTTTCTACTTGCATTTTTTACCTGCTTTCGAACTGCTAGGACGAAAGAAGCTGGGACAAGTCACGGGAGCTCACTCCATTACGCGGTGCTAGGGATTCGAACTGCCGAACTATTCTGATCGACTAGCTCAGCCACCTTTAAACTGTGTAAAACAGCCCCTCAAATATTGAAAGGCTACTATCATGTCACCCCAGCCCTTCATTAGACTAGACGTACCGAATCCCTGCAACCGTTCATTGTGAAGTTGTCTTATAACACTCCTTATTATTAACAATTATTTCTATCGTATTCCTGTTTCCGTTGTCAAAACATTTTGCTCTAGGTCCTATTTTTTTTTTACCTTTGTAACACCACAAATTAATTCGGGCCGACATTCTTGATAAAAAGTAAACTGAATCCATTCAATTTTCTTCCGCAGTCGGTGGAGTGTCTCATTGCTGACTTCAAGGAACCCCCAAATGCCAAATATCGAGCGGCGCATGTCTTCTTCACAGACTGTAAGTATGGAATAAACTGGGGTTCCATCTCTGGGTGGGAATCTTTTTGAAGCTCCATTTTCAGGATCCGACAAACTGTAGTTCATCTGCAATAGAAGCAGCCGTTTTAATGAGATCCCGGCCACGTTCGCCTAAACTAACTCTGTTTCCAGTTTCACAGAAGCCACTTATGGATTTGCCTAACATGATGCTAAGTCAATAAATAAATTCCAAAGTAAGGCTAATCCAAGCCAGCATCTCATGCAAAATCCTAGATTGTGTGAAAGCAGCCATTAAGCAATCTAGGATCTTGCATCGGAAGTTCCTGAACTGAACTGTGGATGGATCTATCTGACTTTCCAAGAACATCCCCAAATCCTTGGATCCTAATCTGTTCTGGAACCATTCTTCTTGCTATCATTGAACAGGTGGAATAATCTACAGTTATCCACTTTAGGGGCAAATTAACGGGTTTGGCTCGGGACCTAGCTATCTGCAGGATCGGATCCTGCCCCATACATCCTCACGGCCGATTCGCTCCCACAGAGCGGGGCTTCTCCGGGTGCCGTCCACTAGACTGTGTCAGCGGGCGACACCCAGGGGAAGGGCTCTCTCTGTGGCGGGCCCGGCCCTCTGGAACGACCTTCCCCCCGATATTAGGACGACCACGGACCTCCGCTCCTTCCGTCTCAAATTGAAAACCTACTTTTTCCGTCTGGCCGGCTTGGGATAGTCCCCCTGTCTTGGGGTTTTAGGGTAATTTTAATTATTCGTAGTTTAAGGGGTTTTAGGGACAGTTTTTAGCTTTTATAGATGTTTTTAGCGCAGGATTTGTTTAATTGTGATTTTAAATTATGTATTCTGTTTGTGTTTATTGTTTTTTAATTTTCCTGTGCCCCGCCTCGAGTCCCTCTGGGGAGAGAGAGCAGGCTACAAATAAAATTTATTATTATTATTTATTATTATTATTGTTCGTGTTGCCTATGCTTTGTGTTATGCTGTGTCTTTCTGTTCTCAGCATGCCCAGATTCCTTATTCAATGAACTGGTCAAATCCCGGGCAGCCAAAGTCATCAAGACTCTGACCGAGATCAACATTGCTTTCCTGCCCTATGAGTCCCAGGTAAACTGTTGACTGAGCTAGAAGTGAAGATAGACTATTTGGATGTAACAACATTTATATCCGTTCATTCTGTTTCTCCTCTGCATTGTCACTGCTCTGTCTCATTGGTGGAAGTTTTCTTTGTAAGATGCTCTAAGGTTTTGGACGAAATGACCTGATGTTCTTGAGATGCCTTCAGAAGTTATTGATGCTCCATCACTGGAGGTTTTTAAGAAGAGATTGGACACTTATTTGTCTGGAATGGTATAGGGCCGGAGTCAGCAACCTGTGGCTCTTTTATCGCCTGCTGTGGCTCCCTCCTTTCATCCCTCTGCCGGGACTGATTCTCTGGCACCTCATCTCTTGCTTGGTCTCGTGGGCACTTCTTCTGGCTCTTATTGGTGCTGGGCATTGGTCACTCAGGGAGGCGCAGAGCCTCCTCTCCGCCACAAGACACTGGCTCAACCCTGCTGCGGCGTGACTGGGGGGTGGGGGATGTGACTGGGTGGGAGTGAGTGACGTGGAGTTGGCCATCCAGTCACACCGGTTGTTAAATTGTTGGCTCCTGGTGTTTTCTGTGGGAAACGGGTCCAAATGGCTCTTTGAGTGTTTAAGGTTGCAGACCTCTGGTATAGGGTCTCCTGCTTGAGCAAGGGGTTGGACTAGAAGACCTCCAAGGTCCCTTCCAACTATTCTATTCTATTCTATTCTATTCTATTCTATTCTATTCTATTGGTTTCCTGCCTAAGCAGGCTGTTGGACAAGAAGACCTCCAAGGTCCCTTCCTTCTATTCTATTCTATTCTATTCTATTCTATTCTATTCTATTCTATTCTATTCTATTCTATTCTATTCTATTCTATTCTATTATATTATATTATATTATATTATATTATATTATATTATATTATATTATATTATATTATATTATATTATATTGGTTTCCTGCCTAAGCAGGCTATTGGACAAGAAGACCTCCAAGATCCCTTCCAACTATTCTATTCTATTCTATTCTATTCTATTCTATTCTATTATATTATATTATATTATATTATATTGGTTTCCTGCCTAAGCAGGCTGTTGGACAAGAAGACCTCCAAGATCCCTTCCAACTATTCTATTCTATTCTATTCTATTCTATTCTATTCTATTCTATTCTATTCTATTCTATTCTATTCTATTATATTATATTATATTATATTATATTATATTATATTATATTATATTATATTGGTTTCCTGCCTAAGCAGGCTGTTGGACAAGAAGACCGCCAAGGTCCCTTCCAACTATTCTATTCTATTCTATTCTATTCTATTCTATTCTATTCTATTCTATTCTATTCTATTCTATTCTATTCTATTCTATTCTATTATATTGGTTTCCTGCCTAAGCAGGCTGTTGGACAAGAAGACCTCCAAGGTCCCTTCCTTCTATTCTATTCTATTCTATTCTATTCTATTCTATTCTATTCTATTCTATTATATTATATTATATTATATTATATTATATTATATTATATTATATTGGTTTCCTGCCTAAGCAGGCTGTTGGACAAGAAGACCTCCAAGGTCCCTTCCAACTATTCTATTCTATTCTATTCTATTCTATTCTATTCTATTCTATTCTATTCTATTCTATTCTATTCTATTGATTTCCTGCCTAAGCAGGGGGTTGCACTAGAAGACCTCCAAGGTCCCTTCCAGCTCCGTTATTCTATTTTGGCCTTCGTTTCTTCCTGCCAAAGCCATCCTCCCAAACACTGGGAGAAGAGCACTCCTCCCACCCGTGCTCCAGCAAATATTCCCTGCCCCAGTGAAGCCAGCTAAACGTTGCGTCCATTTGCAATAGGATCACCATAGGATTGCTCAAGCTGCTTTGGTGCGCTGCTTTAGTATAATTCATGGTTATATCATCTCACGCTCCCTTTTTTTTGTGTGTGTGTGAGTTTTTCTGATTGCTGAGTAGTTACTGGAAAGGATCAGCAGGCCTCTACAAACGCTGGCCAAACAGAGCTCCATTGTTTTATGGGGAGGCAAAATAAACAGTCTGGATTTGGTGGCTGGTTTTTTGTCCTTGCAAGAGCAGGATTTACACAATGCTCCCCTTCCAGGCACCAATGTTGTCCGTCCTTCTCATCTTCACTGTCCTCTGATGCTCATCTGCTCCGACTTTGGTTAGGAGTGTTGCATCCTTTAACACACACAAACACAACCCTCCGTTCACCGGCCAATTTGCTTCCACGCACTTGTGTTTTCCTTCCTTGTGCATTTGCGCAAAGCATGCCTCCCTCTCCACCTCCTCTCTTGTAAGAGCGAAAATGATGGGGGGGAGCGAAGAGCAGGAGAGGGGAAAAACAGATGGCAGATGGTTAAGCGGCATTGTAAATACACAGCAGATTAGTTTCCTCCCTCTCTTTAAAAGCACAGTGCTTAGAATCCAGCGCCTTACTACAGGGATTAAATGATGGAGATATATATATATATATTTTAAATGGACACGTTCACATATATTCATACCTGGGGTAGAGCACAGAGGCTCCCAGGGCTGGAAGGGACCTGAGAGGTCATCTAGTCCAACCCCCCTACTCAAGGCAGGAAACCTTATACCTTCCTGGTCTCTGGATGGTCCTACACCATCCAGTGGCTGCATTGATGTATCTGGACTGTGGATTTGAGCAGAGGTACATGGCTCAATTTCCCCCAACTGGATATGATGGGGGGAAAAGGAACCAGAAACTACTCAGTGAGCTGGGCAGAGTAGTATGCTTATCGTTGCTCGCCTATAGTCAGGAATTTGGAAGCACGCGTTGCGTAACTACTCAATAAATACTACACAGTTTTAGGGAGAATCTAAATGCCATATTCTCCGGATACGTGCAGTGGACGCTTGTGTTGCTGCAGAGACTCTCCCCCTTCGGGGTCTTTTTGTGGGGGGCAGAAATTCCAACTTGGGGTCTGCTTCGGCCTCCTGGTGGGGGGCTTTGGGCGAAGGCTGGAGGGGAGCACCGCTGGTGGCGAAGAGCCGGAGGGCCTCCTTCCAGTGGGACTGCATCCTGGCCTGGAACTGACTGACCATCTCAGCCGGCTGAGCCTCCAGGTGACGGTCCCTGGCCTTGCACTCCCGATGGTCTTCCCTCTGCTTGGGAAGCCTATGCTCCTAGTCCTCAGTGAGTTGCTTCCGCCGAGCCTCCTTCTTGGCCAGATCCCATTTGAAGTGAGCTGTTTTGCTAACTCTTTCTCGTGAGGGCTGCTTAGCTCCAGCAACTGTTTCCTCTTGGGGTCCTAAGGAGCCCGGACGGACAGGTGAGGAGTGGCTGGGAGGGGAGAGGCGAGTAGAGGCCGGCGAGGCGCCCCTCGACGTGAGTGACATCGAGTTGACCACACCCACCCAGTCACATGACCACCTAGCCACGCCCACCCAGCTGGTCATTAGGCAGATCGTATAAGTGGTCCGCGGGATTTAAAAATGATGAATTTAGTGGTCTCTGAGATCCGAAAGGTTGGTGACCCCTGATTTATAGTATCTTTCCTTCTATTTTTTCCTGGGTTTTAAACATTTGCAGAGCACAAAATGTATGCTTATGCACAAGTACTCAGCGCTATATAAACAAGGGTGTGTATGAATGCATTCCGACATGCATGTCAACACTGAAATTAGACAATTGGAGGGAGTTCCTCCTGCATTGTAGGTCACTGGCTCCCTTCTCCTTCCTAGGTGGGTGAGCCAAACATGGGGCAGGTATTGAAATTCGAGCCACTTCCGCCGGAGCGTTTCAGCTCCTCTTCTTTTTTCCCCCCCCTCCCTTGTGATGAAACTACTACAGGTTTACTCCCTGGATTCGGGAGACTCCTTCCAGAGCTTTTACAGCCCCCACAAAGCTCAAATGAAGAATCCGATTCTGGAACGCTTGGCCGAACAGATCGCCACCCTTTGCGCCACCTTGAAGGAATACCCGGCTGTGCGATACCGGGGGTGAGTAAGTGGAGGGCTCCCTTCCCTGTGAACCTCTCAAGCTATTGTAAAAAAAAGGATTAAAGAATCTCATGAGAAGGCAGGGGAGGTGGTGTTGATTGCACGACGATGAAAACAGAAAGACAAATTTGAGCCCCACACATCATCAAGGGTCCCCCTTAAACTACTTATAAAGTTTAAGATTGTTTTACACTATACTCCTATGGAATTTATATTGCTATGATAAGACTAAATAAGGGATGTTAATAGCTAGGCTTTAAAGACACTGTTAAAGAAGAAATAGATCGATGTTAGAATAGAATAAATAGAATAAATCTTTATTACGGTCAAAGACCAGCAATACACATTACATTTAACCAAATATTAAAAAGTACAGTGATCCCTCGTTTTTCGCAGCTAATGGGGACCGGAACCTTCCGCGAAAACTGAAAAACCGCGAAGTAGGATTCACACCGGAAACTTGAGTTGGTGGACATCGTTTAAAGCAAGCACTAGGGGGCGCTTGCCTCCTACCGATGCATTCTGTATTTTTGAAAAACCCGCGAGGCACTGAAGCCGCGAAACATGAAGCCGCGAAAAACGAGGGATCACTGTACTAACTTTAAAATATAATTTTAAAAATGTCAGCATTATAAGTGGAAAGTAGCATACATGTTCTCACTTTGTTCAGGTCATTTGCTGGTTTACCTAGGTGCAAAAGCGTTAAGTATGTATGTAAAAACCATGGTCCAGAAATTGTTAGAGATATGTCCAAATGATTGGTACAAGATCACAACTATCCTTCTATAACCAATTTTTTTTCTTATGGACATTGCGGAAGCACAGAATTTTGCCAGAATTTTGTTTTACACTATACTACTATGGAATTTATATTGCTATGATAAGACTATATAAGGGATGTTAATCGCTAGGCTTTAAAGACACTGTTAAAGAAGAAATAGATCGATGTTAAAATATCTGATCATGGTTTATGGTTATGGTTTATGGTTTATTAAATTTGTATACCGCCCTTCTCCCTTGCGGGACTCAGGGCGGTGAACAGGCATCCATAAAAACATATAAGAACATCAATAAATAGCATACTTTAAAATAATATTAAATTTAATTAGGGCCCGTTCTAAAATCCAAGTTGAATAAAACCAATTTAAAATAACCAATTAACAGCTACTGAACCTTAGAATTGTGGATATTGATATTAAGCTACATGATAAATTGATAAATTGTTAGATTCAAAACTTATAAAATGAGATTATTTTTTAAAAAATAATTACTTTAGAGAGGCATAGAACTCACGAACACCCGGTTAAAATGTTCTTTAAAGGATCCTATTTAGAGTGAACCTTTAAAAAAAACCAAACCATTCTTTCCCCCACCTCTCTCTCTGTTGGTCTTATAAATAGAAAGCCATTATATAATCCTACGGTATATAAAAGGGTGTTAAAATAATTAGTAAGATTAGGGTTAAGATATAAGAACTGTAAGAATGGATATGAAAAATAAGTGATAACATTGGAAGAAATTTATAGAAATCTGTGATGAATTGATACATTCTTAAAAACTGATAACC
>CM077652.1:13294479-13296979 GCA_039707465.1 Rhabdophis nuchalis | reverse complement strand
GAGGGGGAGGAGGAGGAGGAGGAGGAGGAGGAGGAGGAGGAATAGGAGGACTGTGAGGTCCTTGTTGCTCTCTGAGCTTGGTTGTTTCCTTGTGAACCTTTCATTACCCAACTAGGTAACCTCATCAGTACTAGAAGGGAGTGAGGTTGGTGGCGTAGAAGAAAAAGAGGATTGGGAGAAGTAGGAGGACTGGTGGGGGGCTCCTTGGTGCTCTCTGAGCTTGGTTGTTTTCTTGCAGATGTTTCTTTCCCCAAACATCATCAGGGCTAGAGACAACTAGCACTGATGATGTTCCCTAGTTGGGTCATGAAATGTCTGCAAGAAAACTGCCAAGCCCAGAGAGCACCAAGGACCCCACAATCCTCCTTCTTGCCGTCCTCCTCCTCCTCCTCCTCCTCCTCCTCCTCCTCCTCCTCCTCCTCCTCCTCCTCCTCCTCCTCTTTCTCCTTCTCCTCCTCCTCTTCCTCCTCCTCTTTCTCCTCCTCCTCCTCTTCCTCCTCTTCCTCCTTCTCCTCCTCCTCCTCTTTTCTCCTTCTCCTCCTTCTTTTTCTCCTCCTCCTCGTCCTCCTTCTCCTCCTTCTCCTCCTCCTCCTCCTCTTCCTCCTTCTCCTCCTCCTCTTTTCTCCTTCTCCTCCTTTTTCTCCTCCTCTTCCTCCTCCTCCTCCTTCTCTTCTCCTTCTTTTCTCCTCCTCCTCTTCCTCCTTCTCCTCCTTCTCCTCCTCCTCTGCAACTCCTCCCCCACTCCTTTCTAGCACTGATGATGTTCCCTAGTTGGGTCAAGGACTTCCTCATGTCAACCCTGAGCTTCACAGATCCTCCTTCATTGGTTAAAAAAAAAGAGAGCATGTTGGGATTGCTGAATTTTTCTTCCTACTTCTTGTGTTTGGCTAGTATTCCACTCACCTCCACCTGGCCGAAGACTGCATGAAGCACTACCAGGGCACCGTGGATAAACTCTGCAGAGTTGAGCAGGTAAGTCTTCTTAAGCCCTTTGGGTGTGCCGTTTTCCCAGAAGGAAGAAGAAGAAGAAGAGGCTGAAGCCTTTTAGTGCCCAGCTCATCCCAACCTCAGCTGGGCAGGAGAAAGCTTCCCAACGTTAGTGAATTGCAGGCAGACGCTCTGTCTTTGTCTTGCCAGGATCTGGCCATGGGCACCGACGCGGAAGGGGAGAAGATCAAGGATCCCATGCGTGCAATTGTTCCCATCCTGCTCGATGCCAACGTCAGCACTTACGACAAGATCCGGATCATCTTACTTTACATCTTCCTGAAGAACGGTAGGAGAGAGACTTACCTACGGCTGGGAGAATACCCGAGGGTATTTGGCATTCTAAGAGAGTGGTGGCTCAGGGGCTAAGACGCCGAGCTTGTCGATCAGAAAGGTCGGCAGTTCGGCGGTTCGAATCCCTAACGGAGGGAGCTCCCGTGACTTGTCCCAGCTCCTGCCAACCGAACAGTTTGAAAGCAGGTCAAAAATGCAAGTAGGAAAATAGGAACCACAAATGTTGTGCTTAAGTGGCTAAGACGCTGAGCTTGTCGATCGAAAGGTCAGCAGTTTGGCGGTTTGAATCCCTAGTGCTGCGTAACGGAGTGAGCTCCCATTACTCGTCCCAGCTTCTGCCAACAAAGCAGTTTGAAAATAGGAACCACAAATTTTGTGGTTAAGTGGCTAGGACGCCGAGCTTGCCGATCAGAAAGGTCGGCAGTTCGGCGGTTCGAATCCCTAACGGAGGAAGCTCCCGTGACTTGTCCTAGCTCCTGCCAACCTAGCAGTTCGAAAGCACGTTAAAAAAATGCAAGTAGAAAAACAGGAACTGCCTTTGGTGGGAAGGGAACAAGCGTTCCGTGCGCCTTCGGGCATTGAGTCATGCCACGGAGACGTCCTCGGACAGCGCTGGCTCTTGGGCTTTGAAACCGAGATGAGCACCGCCCCCTAGAGTCAGGAATTGCTACCACATATATCTGAGTCCCTGCCTCCCAAAAGAAAATGTAAAAAGGTTAATCAATCAATGAAACGGATCAAAATAACTCTATTCTAGTGTTAGGCGCCCGTCGGGTCTTTGCATACCACGATTCCCACCCAAGCCGCCTTTGCAGAACCCACCCTACCCACCCCGCCTCTCTCCTTCAGTTGTCGGGTTGCGAGCGGGAGGGAGTGCGTTGTGAGTCGGGCCCGACAGGGCCACACAACTGCTGTTTGTCGGCGCGCATGTTTGCTGACTGCATCCCGACTCGACTCCTGTAATGCTCTCTACATGGGGCTTCCCTTGAGGTGCACTCGAAAGCTACAGTTAGTCCAGAATGCAGCCGCGCAGGTGATTACGGGAGCCTCTAGATGCTCCCATATAACACCGATCCTGCGCGAGCTGCACTGGCTTCCTGTGGCCTTTCGGGTGCGCTTCAAGGTTTTGATGACCATCTTTAAAGCGCTCCATGGCTTGGGACCTAGTTATATGCGAGACCGTCTCCTGCCCCATACATCCCTTCGGCCGATCCGCTCC
>CM077652.1:13221979-13289479 GCA_039707465.1 Rhabdophis nuchalis | reverse complement strand
TTCTGAGCTGTTCTTTTCTTCTGGCAGCTCTGCGCCTGCACAGACTGGGAACAGGTGCCAGCTGTTCCTCTGCCTCACTGATGGCCGATTCCGAAGGCAGCTGATAACTGTCCGATGGCTCTGGCCCCCTCTGTGCCTCTGACGCAGAGCCCTCGTCCGAGCCTTCCCCAGACTCCAGGACTGGCCCATCTTTCCGTCCCTCCGTTGTTCGCTCCCCTCTCCCTCCGATTTTTCCTCTCTCCTAAGAACTCGCTTTCTTGACTTCTTCCTCCATTGCTGCCTCCGTCCTTGTGTCATCTCACTTTTGTGTGTGTTCAACAGTGTGCGTGGTACGTCTCCGGCTTTGTTTAGTGTCGCTCCTAATGTTGAACCTCTTTCCGTGGTGGGTTTAATTGGGCGTTGTTGTTTAATGTTTAATAAGGCTCACGTTCTTTTGACTTTGGCTCCAGCTGCAAAAATTGCCCAAGTTCTCAGTTTTACCCTCTTTTATTTTCGTTTTAAATTTAAAGTTTCCTAAAGTTGTGCCCATTTGGAGAGCCCAATCTGTATTTTTATCTTGGGTCACAACACAATCCTGGTATGCCCCAAATGAGGGAGGGAGCAGAGCTGCTTCCCTTTTCTGCCTTTCGGCTCACCACACGAGACCATCCAGGCAGAAAGCTATTTCTTTCATTGCCTTTGTTATATTTGTGATACGTTTGTGCTGATAAATGAATGAAGGGAGACTAGTATAGATCTATTTCAAGCTATTTAGCTCTCGTCAGCTAGCCATACCCTTACCGGGATTCGAACCTGGGAAGTATTACATGTGAGGCAGTTGTACTTCCCAGGTTCGAATCCCAGTAAGGGTATGGCTAGCTGATGAGAGCTAAATAGCTTGAAATAGATCTATACTAGTCTCCCTTCATTTATTTATCAGCACAAACGTAACACAAATACACACACACACACACACAGTATATAAAATAAGCATTAGGATGGGCAATTAAACAGTCCAGCAACTTAATACTGTATGTAGTATCAATATACTGTATGTAACGATACCGAGGTGGTGAAGGTGTTAGTATGTCAATGTTTCCACTTAGCATCTGGAAGATGTGGTTGTGGGGTGCTCTAACGCAGCCCAATGAGATTTGATTTCTCCCCCACAGCTTCTTCTTTGCTATCTTTCTCCAGGTGCGATTGTGTGATTGTGTTTCTCTTGCCATTTCTGCTTCATGTATCATCACTGGCTTCCATCACACTGATTTTTGGTGATATGAATTGTGTTTAAAGGACTTTTTTTTAAAAAGGCATAAACAAAATTTTTTGGCATGTTGCTTGCTTCTTTCTTTTCTTTTCTTTCTTTCTTTCTTTCTTTCTTTCTTTCTTTTCTTTCCTCCCTCCCTCCTTTCTTACTTTTCTTCCTTCCTTCCTTTCCTTCCCTTTCTTCCTTCTTTCTTTCCTCCCTTTTGTCCTTTCCTTCTTCTCTCTTTCTTTCTTTCTTTCTTTCTTTCTTTCTTTCTTTCTTTCTTTCTTTCTTCATTTCCTTCCTCCCTTCCTTTTTTCTTTCTCATTCCTTCCCTCCCTTCTTTTTCCTTTTCTTCCTTCCTTCCTTCCTTCCTTTCCTTCTATTTCTTTTTTCCCTCCCTCCTTCCCTTCTTTGTTCCTTCCTTCCTTCCTTTTATTTCCTCTCTCCATTCCTTTTTTCTCTTTTTCACTCCTTCCTTTTCTTTTTTGTTTTTCTTCCTTCCCTCCTTTCTTCCTTTCCTCCCTTCCATTTCTTTCCTTCCTTCCTTTCCCCTTAATTCTTCTTTCTTTCTTTCTTTCTCTTTCTTTCTTTCTTTTTCTTCCTTTCTTCCTTTCCTTCCTCCCTTTTTTTTCTTTCTCATTCCTTCCCTCCCTTCTTTTTCCTTTTCTTCCTTCCTTCCTTCCTTTCCTTCTATTTCTTTCTTCCCTCCCTCCTTCCCTTCTTTGTTCCTTCCTTCCTTCCTTTTATTTCCTCTCTCCATTCCTTTTTTCTCTTTTTCACTCCTTCCTTCTCTTTTTTGCTTTTCTTCCTTCCCTCCTTTCTTCCTTCCCTCCCTTCCATTGCTTCCCTCCCTTCCTTTCCCCTTAATTCTTCTTTCTTTCTCTTTCTTTCTTTCTTTCTTTTTTCTTCCTTTCTTCATTTCCTTCCTCCCTTTTTTTCTTTCTCATTCCTTCCCTCCCTTCTTTTTCCTTTTCTTCCTTCCTTCCTTCCTTTCCTTCTATTTCTTTCTTCCCTCCCTCCTTCCCTTCTTTGTTCCTTCCTTCCTTCCTTTTATTACCTCTCTCCATTCCTTTTTTCTCTTTTTCACTCCTTCCTTCTCTTTTTTGCTTTTCTTCCTTCCCTCCTTCCCTCCTTCCCTCCCTTCCATTTCTTTCCTTCCTTTCTTCCTTTCTCCTTAATTCTTCTCTCTCTCTCTCTCTCTCTCTCTCTCTCTCTCTCTCTCTCTCTCTCTCTCTCTGTCTTTCTTTCACCAAGAGTCAGCCCGCACTCTATTTTCTCGCAGGTTCTACTCACATTCTTACTCCCACCAAATTTCTCATGGATCTGAGACACCCCGACTTCAGAGATTCTACTAGGGTCTCTTTTGAGGAACAGGCTCCAACTTTGGAATGAGAGCCAAAGAGAACTGAACAAAAGTAAAAGCACTTTTATCTTGAGAAGAAACTCTTCCTGTTTCCCCCCCCCCCTCCGGAAGGGCTTCTTTTGATATTTCTATCGTCCCTTTTCTTTCTTGCTTTTCCATTGGTTCCTTTCTCCCTCCTCTGATTTCTTTTTTCCTGGTATGAGAAAATGTTTGCTTCAAAACGACAAGGTGGAAAAGGTCTTTTGAGGCTGCTCCCATGCAAAACGGGACCGTGGCTTTCTTGTAAGCGGAACTTGCCAAGTCGACTACCAAAGTCAACTTTGACTTCTTGACTTTGCCAACTGGACTAGAAAGTCCCAAGTTTTCGAGCAATGCCTGTGCATCACTGGGGATGCTGCCCCAATGCGAATTCTTATCTGTTGTTTTTCTCTCTACTATAACTGTCAGCCAACGCAATCCTAAATTGCATTAACAGAGGGATACAATCAAGATCAAGGGAGGTATTAATAAAGCCCTAGTAAGGCCACACCTAGAGTACTGCATGGTCACCACATTATAAAAAGGATGTGGAGACTCTAGAAAGAGGGCAGAGAAGAGCAACCAGGATGATGAGGGGACTGGAAGCTACAACATATGAGGAACGGTTGCAGGAACTGGGCATGGCTAGTCTAGGGAAGAGAAGGACCAGGGGAGACAGGAGAGCATCTTCCAATATTTGTGGGGCTGCCACAGAAAGGAGGGGGTCAAGCTATTCTCCAAAGCACCCAAAGGCCAGACAAGAAACAATGGATGGAAACTGAACAAGGAGAGATTCAACCTGGAAATAAGGAGGAATTTTCTGACAGCGAGAACAATCCACCCATGGAACAGAAGTTGACTTTGGAAGTTGTGGGAGCTTCATCCCTGGAAGCTTTCAAGAAGAGACTGGACTGCCATTTGCCAGAAATGGCATAGGGTCTCCTGCCTGGGCGGGGGGTTGGACCAGATGACCTACAAGGTGCCTTCCAACTCTGTATCTGTATCTAACTCAAGCAAAATCAGGTACTCCATAAGTTAAAGCTTGCTCCTGGGGAGGAAAGCTGTGGCAAATCTAGACAGCATCCTAAAAAGCAGAGACATCCCCCTGCCAATCAAAAGGGCGTCTAGTCGAGGCTGTGGTTTTCCCCAGTTGCAATGGATGGCTGTGAAGGTTGGGCCCTAAGGAAGGCTGAGCGCCAAAGAATGGAGGCCTTTGAACTCTGGTGCTGGAGAAGACTCCTGCATTGAATCCCTTGGACTGCAAGGCCATCCAACCGGTCAGTCCTAGAGGAGATCCACCCTGACTGCTCTTCAGAAGGCCAGATCCTGAAGAGGAAACTCAAAGACTTTGGACACCTAAGGAGAAGGAAGAAGGACTCCCTGGAGAAGAGCCTCATGCTGGGAACGATGGAGGGCCAAAGAAGAAGAAGGGGACGGCAGAGAAGGAGGTGGCTGGATGGAGTCACTGAAGCAGCCGGCGTGAGCTTCAATGGACTCCAGAGGATGGTAGCAGATAGGAAGGCCTGGAGGAACGTTGTCCATGGGGTCGCGATGGGTTGGACACGACTTTGCAACTAACAACAAACTTAAAGCGATGGCCATTGGCATGTATGGATAAAACCCCCGTCCGCTTTAATTTGGCTTTTTTGGATTAAAGGAGAAAGAAGTCCTCTTGGCCACGGCATGCCCACGAGGTCTCCATCTGCTGTGTGTCTTGGTAGATGATGCCGCAGCTCTTGAACTTCATGACAAATTCTGCATGTCCTTCTTCACTGCACTTTGATTGCTGTGTGATTGGTTTTGAGTTTGTTTGTTTTAAACAAATATATATATACTGTATATATATTGATTTCTTTTGGTGATGGGTAGTTTTTCATTCTGATTCCTTTCGAGTTATTTTTCCTCCTGCGCTTAGATGTAGTTCCATAGGCTTAACCTTTTGCAAACATTTCTCTTAATATATATATAAATGAGTGTATATATTGACATGGGCTCGGTCTCGTGAAAGGGATCAGGGGTGGGTCTCCATCCTTTCCCACTTTAAATCCCAACAGATCTTAGATGCAGGAGGGTGGCCAATCATCCAGAAGGTGCTTTTTCAAAAGGCAACTGGATTTTGTCTTTTTTTTGTGAAGAGGTTTCGCTTCTCAGCTCAGAGGCTTCTCCCCTTCTGAGGGAATGAAGCTCTCTTCCGCCAGAAGGGAGGAAGCTCCTGGGAATGAGAAGCGAAACCTCTTCAAGGAAAAACGAAGCCCAGCTGTCTTTTGAAAAAGCACCTTTGGGGCAACCCTGACTGAATCTCCGTAGACCCAAAGGGTGGGTGGGCAACTGTGAGTTTTCCCCTCCCCCTCTGTAGAAAAATCTTTCTTCACCCTTCTTCCCCTCTTCCCTGCTTTCGTACAGTAGATACTTTGTGGGGGAGGGGGGGCTCCCTTCTGAGCTGAGCTGAGAGCTTTTCAAGCTTTGGGAGGGTGGGTGGGAATGGGGGGGCTGGTGGTGGAGTGCTGGTGCGGAGGGGGAAGATCCCAAAAATGGCTGCCATGGTCTCTCTGTTGTAATCCAGAGGTTGAGGAGCTGCTACTCCCCACAATGCAGCTGGCCTGACAAAGGATTCTGGGAGTGGTAGTCCAGGGAGGCCCAGGTGGCTCTTCCTTTTTGGAAAGCTGATTGTCTTCTTCTTCTTGTTGTCCTTCCTTCCAGGTTCCACACATGTCCTCACCCCACAGAAATTGCTGGAGACGCTGAAGAAACTGACCAAAACGGACGAAGAAAGCAGCAGTTAAATACCCATCTTCATCCTCATCCTTTTTCTTCATCTCGCCCTCCCTCCTTCCCTCCCTCCCTCCCTCTCTCTCTCTCTCTCGTTGACTTGCTTTCCCGAAGATCAACCGAACCGTTGAAAATCTGGCATCGCGGTTGACTTCCGGCCCTCCATTCCGCCTCTTCTCAAGTTTAAACACAAGACCTCCCTGAAGTTTCTCGGGATTCCTTCCTCGTACGAAGCCGAGCTCAATGGGAAACAAAACAAAAAATAATAATAATATATGCATCGCGTCTAAAGGACGAGCAGGGTGGGGTGGGGAAGATAAAGAGTAATATATTCTATACTATAGATAGGCTCTCTGTATGTACCCAAGGAAATAAAACGGTCAGGGTCAACTTGCCCATATCGGAAGGTCCCACCGCTTCATCATTGGAGAGATAAGACAATGGCCATTATATTTTCAATACTGTCTTGGTTTTCCCTTATCCTTATTTTGTGTGTGTCCCCCACTCCGCCCCTGCTTGGATGGACGAATGCTTGTGACTTATTTATGGCTCTGTAATCCTGTACTTCAATCTCCCCGGATGCAAAACTGTGAATATTGTCTCCTAGACGTTGCAATTTGCTTGCATTTTTGGAAATAACTGTACTGACTAATCCTTTTTCCCCCCTTTCTCACGTTGCTGTCGTTGGGGCCATCGTCTTGATTATGTATCTCTTCTTACTTGGAGTTTGGTTCGGTTTTATTTTTTTCGTTCCTTGATATGCAGTCAGGCTGGCTTTTGAGAGATAAATGATATATCTATATCTATATATACATATACATATATTTTCTGGATGTAACTTTGTTGTTCTCCTTCCTCCTCTTCGAGTCATGTTTCCCCACCAAAGCATGGCTTCCTGTCTGTCCCAACAAACCAAGATTGTTTGTTCCAACTCGGGTTTCCTAACGCAGGGGTCTCCAACCTTTGCAACTTTAAGTCTGAAGGACTTCAGCTCCCAGACTTCTCCAGCCAGCAAAGCTGTCAGTGTCAGGGCCTGGGCCAGGGGTCTCCAACCTTTGCAACTCTGAAGGACTTCAGCTCCCAGACTTCTGGGAGCTGAAGTCCTTCAGACTTAAAGTTGCAAAGGTTGGAGACCCCTGTCCTAACGGCTTTAAATTTTGCTGAGGCATGTTGGCTAGTAAATATCCTTGGAATCTCATGGTCGTATTTTGGTGCACAGAATTTTATAAAAAAATAGAGGGACATAGTTTGCTTCTGGAAATGATTTGATCAGTGAGATTTATAGCCTCTTTGGGAGACCCAGATTATTTTTCCTCCTCATTTGCCTTGGAGCTCATCCTACCACTTCCTGCAAGGAGGGATAAATTGAGAAAGGGAGAGTCGAAATACCCTAAATCTTGCAATTCCCCCGCTTGGTTTTAAGAAGAGCCTCCCCCAATATGGCTCAGATATGTCTTTTGATGTTGCCCCAAAAGTTGGACTTTTCCTGGAAGACGTTCTAATTCTCGCCCAAGAAGCTTCTACGGTTCTGACTGAAGAAGTTTCCCGGAGGAGAAGCAAAACGTCTTCCAGAGGGGAAAAAAACGAAGTCCAGTTGCTTTTTCAAAAAAGCAGGGGCAGCCATGACCTTGATGATTGAGAATCTCCATAGATGACTTTTGGGCTTCTCCAAAACTTCGTTCCTTTCAGCTTTTTGTTTCGTTTCTCCAACTTCTTTGGGTGAGTTTAGAGAAGGACACTTCTACCTCCCACGAAGCTGTATTTTATTGGGGTTTGGTTTCATGGTTGGTTGGTTGGTTGGTTGACCCAAGAGGAGCATGGAGTCTTCAGGATTGCTCTTGCTCTGCCTTTGAAGGTAGGGATGGGCTCTCAGCTGCAGTAGCCTCCCAACCATGTATGTAAGTATATCTATCTATCTATCTATCTATCTATCTATCTATCTATCTATCTATCTATCTATCTATCTATCTATCTATCTATCTATCTATCTATCATCTATCTATCTATCTATCTATCTATCATCTATCTATCTATCTATCTATCTATCATCTATCTATCTATCTATCTATCTATCTATCTATCTATCTATCTATCATCTATCTATCTATCTATCAATCTATCTATCTATCTATCTATCTATCTATCTATCTATCTATCTATCTATCTTCCACCCACCCACGCACCCATCCATCTATCTGTCCATCCATCCATCCAATCTATCATCCATCCGCCCACCCACCCACCCACGTACCTACCTACCTATCCAATCTATCATCCACCCACCCACCCACCCACCCACCCACCTATCATCAACCTATCTCTATCTAGCTCTATCTATCCAATCTATCACCCACCCATCCATCTAGCTATCAGTTATCTAGCTATCAATCTGTTATCTATCAAGTGTATAGTGTGTCAATCATCTAAACTTCTAAACTTTTTCTCACCATCCACTCCCTCTTAGCATCTGCTTGTCTGTCTATCTCTACCATCTATTTCTCTGTTTGTCAGTCTGTCTATCTGTCTGTCTATCTATCTATCTATCTATCTATCTATCTATCTATCTATCTATCTATCTATCTATCATCTATCTATCTATCTATCTATCTATCTATCTATCTATCTATCCATCCATCCATCCATCCATCCATCCATCCATCCATCCATCCATCCACCCACCCACCCACTCATCCACCCACCTACCTACCTACCTACCTACCTACCTCTATCCTGCCCCCTTCCTCTACACATCCCATTGCAGGGCATAGACTTCTCTTCCCAGCAGAGGCAAGAAGGAGGAAAAGAAAATCTATTATTGCTTATGGCTTTTTGTAGCACTCCCTCGCTCTTAAGAGTCCGCCGATTTTGCACCAGGTATATATTTGCCCTGCCAAAATTATTCCGACTCTCCCTTTCTCCCTCTCGCCTTGCCTAAATCTTTTTTTTTTTTTTTGAATATATAAATAGACACCATGGTGATTCTAGAGAATGTCTTTCTTTCCTCATTTGTTTGCTTTCGTGATCGCAATTTTTCGTTTGGTTCGATTGTTTATTTATATGCCAATGATTGAGGATTGAACGGGAAGAGGGAGGGGGGGGAGAAACGCCAACGTTCGACACAAAAGGCGAGAGAACTGGATGCTGTTTGATTTCTTGACCTGTCGATGTTGAAGCACAACACCGTGTTCTTTCTGTATCGCTGTTCTGTATTTTAAAAGCACTCGAGAATTAATAAAACTTGCTGTCCTGTCCGAAGAACTCTGGAGGGGCTGGTTTGCAGTTGCATTGATTTTAAGTTGGTAAACTGTGTACAAGGTAGAAATATAATACAATACAATACAATAGCAGAGTTGGAAGGGACCTTGGAGGTCTTCTAGTCCAACCCCCTGCGTAGGCAGGAACCTTATACCATTTCAGACAAATGGCTATCTAACATCTTCTTAAAGACTTCCAGGGTTGGGGCATCCACAACTTCTGGAGGCAAGCTGTTCCAGAGGTTAATTGTTCTCACTGTCAGGAAATTCCTCCTCAGTTCTAAGTTGTTTCTCTCCTTGATTAGTTTCCACCCATTGCTTCTTGTCCTGCCCCCAGGTGCCTTGGAGAATAGTTTGACTCCCTCTTCTTTGTGGCAACCCCTGAGATATCGGAAGACTGCTATCATGTCTCCCCTGGTCCTTCTCTTCATCAAACTAGACATACCCAGCTCCTGCAGCCGTTCTTCATGTTTTAGTCTCCAGTCCCCTAATCCTCTTGGTTGCTCTTCTCTGCACTCTTTCCAGAGTCTCCACGTCTTTTCTACATCGTGGCGACCAAAACTGTATGCAGTATTCCAAGTGTGGCCTTACCAAGGCCTTATAAAGTGGTATCAACCCTTCACGTGATTCTATCCCTCTGTTTATGCAGCCTAGAACTGTGTTGCCTTTTTGGGCAGCTGCTGCACATGGCTGGCTCATATTTAAATGGTTGTCCACTAGGATTCCTAGATCCCTCTCACAGTTGCTACTATTGAGCAAGGTACCACCTATATATAAACATGGATATGAGCAAGAGAGCTTCAGACAAATAAATGGGGAGGGTAGGACAGGGGTGGAACGGACACTGGGGGGCTTACGTACGCCCCCTTTACGGACCTCTTAGGAATGGGGTGAGGTCCGTGGCAAACTTTGAAGGTTGACGTTGCGACGGTTGTTTTATGAAAACATCCTAGCTCTCCTAGCTCACTCCTTCCAAGCCTGCCCTACACTGGAGTAAGAACTTCCTGTACAGTGGTCCAGGACCCCCAGTACCATTTTTAAACCGCTCCTGGCACAGAGTCTCATGAAGGGCAGCTGCGTTCTCGGAGCGATCGTAGGTCCTGGTCTACCTGGTTTTCCAGCCATGGCTTTGGGAAACATTGCCTTGCCTGGGAGACCAGGTAGACCGGGACGCCCACTGCGGCCGGTGCTACACCGGAGCAAGAACTTCCTGTACATTTCCCCATCAAGGGGCTCATCAAGAGCAGCTGCGTTCTGGGAGAGATCGTAGGGCTTTCCCATTGCCTTGCCTGGGACACCAGGTAGACCAGGTAGCCACTGACAGGAAGTCCCTACCCTGAAGTAAGAACTTCCTGTACAGTGGTCCAGAACCCCCACCCCCTTTCTGGCCCGGGAGAAGTCTCCATCAAAGGGCTCATGAAGGGCAGCTGCGTTCTAGGAGCGATCGTAGGTCCTGGTCTACCTGGTTTTCCAGCCATGGCTATGGGAAACATTGCTTTGCCTGGGAGACCAGGTAGACCGGGACGCCCGCTGCGGCCGGTGCTACACCGGAGCAAGAACTTCCTGTACATTTCTCCATCAAGGGGCTCATCAAGGGCAGCTGCATTCTGGGAGAGATCGTAGGGCTTTCCCATTGCCTTGCCTGGGACACCAGGTAGACCAGGTAGCCACTGACAGGAAGTCCCTACCCTGAAGTAAGAACTTCCTGTACAGTGGTCCAGAACCCCCACCCCCTTTCTGGCACGGGCCCAAGTCCCCATCAAGGGGCTCATGAAGGGCAGCTGCGTTCTCGGAGCAATCGTAGGTCCTGGTCTACCTGGTTTTCCAGCCAAGGCTATTGGAAACATTGCCTTGCCTGGGAGACCGAGGTAGACCGGGATGCCCGCTGCGGCCTCATCAAGGGCAGCTGCATTCCTGGGGGAGATCAGAGGGCTTTCCCATTGGCTCCCTGGCATACAGCTGGTGTTGATGGGACCTGGCCCCTTGCCAGGAGGTGTTTGTGTGGAAATGGGAACTGGGGGTTCTGGACCACTAGGAAGCCCCTGGATATATTCCTTTTTTTGTGGCCCCAAAAGTATTTACTCATCACTGTGACAAATGAACAAAAGTACACCACAGATACTAGTAGCAAACCAAACATTAATTGAACAACAAAGGAAAACAAAGAGAATATATTCTTTCAAGGCAATGAGGCAGCTCCAAGGTTAGTTTTCACACCATTCGAAGCTCAATGATTTCAAATAAAGGACATTATTTGTGGACTGTGGGGCTGTAGGGGCTCTTTTTGAGTTTCGTTGTTTTTCTTCCAGACGTTTCGTGACCCAACCAGGTAACATCATCAGTGGCTAAAGGAGAGTGGGGTTTTCCTCTCTTGGTCATTCCTTGAATAGAGTGAAAAGAGCTCGGTTGGAAGAAATACCAACTCAGACAACCGAATATAGTAAAGGAAGGAAGCAAGGAAGGAAGCAAGGGAAGGTTGGAGGGAAGAAGGGAGGAAGGAAGGGAAGGTTGGAGGAAGGAAGGAAGGAAACAAGGGAAAGTTGGAGGGAGGAGGAGGAAGCAAGGGAAGATTTGAGGGAGGAAGGAAGGGAAGGGGGGTGGAAGGAAGCGGGGAAGCAAGGGAAGGTGGGAGGGAGGGAGGAATTGGGAGGAGGGGACAGTGGAAGGAAGGAAGAAGGAAGGTGGGAGGAAGGAAGCAAGTGAGGAAGGAAGGAGAGAGGGAATGGGAGGAAGGACGGAAGGAAGGAGGGAAGAAGGAAGGTGGGAGGAAGGATGGAAGCAAGGGAGAAAGGAAATGGGAGGGAAGGAAGGAAGGAAGCAAGGAAGGAATACCCCCCACACACCAGGGGCACTGTGAACGTCATAAGTACAAACCAACTGCCAAACATCTGAATTTTCGATCGTGTGATCCTGCGGCTGCCAGAAACGTCCTTAAAGTGTGACCATGCCAGTCTCTTTGTCCCATGCCGCCGTAACTTCGAACCGGCACTCAACGGACTGCTGCAATTCGAGGAACCCACCTGGGATGCTTTAGTCCAAATGCACAAATCCAGCACCCGCCTGGTTTCCAACCCTCTTTGAGGCACAATGTGCATACAACCATCATCACCCCCAGCCATTTGGGCAGGGGCCTTGTCTTTGGAAGGACCCACCCCTCTCCTTCAAAAGTCAAAAGGAAGTAAAAGTGCTACCGGGTGAAGCGTCCGGCTCTTTTGAGGTCCCTGGAAGGAGATCTAAGAAGCACCTTCAGCTGATGCTGAAGAAAACACATGAAAAGGTTCAAGAGTTAAGGAGAAGACTTTGAAGGCAGGGTGTACTGGCTGAAGGATCCTGGGAGTTGAAGTCCACAAGTCTTCAGGGGACCAAGGCTGGATGCTCCTGACTTAAAGGTGGATGGATGGATGGATGAACTCCATTGAAAGAATGCTCCATGCTGGAAGATGGGAGATCCAAGGCCGTTGGCCAAAGTCATAGTACAAACATTTAAAGGAGAATATTTGTAGCTTAAGGTTTGAAAGGAGGGGTCCTTGGTGCTCTTTGGCCTTGCCTGTTTTCTTGCAGAGGTTTCAGGACCCAGCTAGGTAATATCATCAGTGCAAGGAGGAGTGAGGTGGGAGGAGGAAGAGGAGGGGGAAGACAACAACTATGGAGTCCTTGGTACTCTCTGAGCGTGCTTCTATTCTTGCAGATGTTTCATGATCCAACTGTAACATCTTTAGTGCAAGAGTGAGGTGGGAGGCGGAGGTGGGAGGAGGAAGAGGAGGACTGTGAGGTCCTTGCTGCTCTCTGAGCTTGGTTGTCTTCTTGCAGATGTTTCATTGCTCAACTATTGAAACACTGATGACGTTACCTAGTTGGGTGATGAAACATCTGAAAGACAACAACCAAGTTTAGAGAGTACCAAGGACCCCACAGTTCTCCTCCTCCTCCTCCTCCTCCTCCTCCTCCTCCTCCATGCCTTCCTCTTTCCCCTCCTCCTCTCTCTAAACCCCACTGTCTTCTAGCACTGATGACGTTACGTAGTTGGGTCATGACACGTCTGCAAGAAAACCACCCAGTTCAGAGAGCACCAAGGACCCCTTCAAACCAAACCTTCCCTGGAATATATTTGAAGGCCAAGGCAGGCATCTCCTTTCTTTCTTACCTTTCTAGCCCAGCCTTCCCTCTTGTGCCCAAGCCGCCTATTAATTTATTATCATACAATAATACAATAGCAGAGCTGGAAGGGACCTTGGAGGTCATCTAGTCCAACTCCCTGCCTAGGCAGGAAGCCCTATACCGTCTCAGACAAATGGCTATCCAACATCTTCTTGAAGACTTCCAGGGTTGGGGCATTCGCAACTTCTGGAGGCAACTTCTGTTCCACTGATTAATTGTTCTAACTGTCAGGAAATTTCTTCTTAGTTCTAAGTTGCTTCTCTCCTTGATTAGTTTCCACCCATTGCTTCTTATCTTCAGGTGCCTTGGAGAATAGCTTGGCTCCCTCTTCTTTGGGGCATCCTCTGAGATATTGGAAGGCTGCTATCCTGTCTCCCCTAGTCTTTCTTTTCATTAAACTAGACCTACCCAGTTCCTGCAACCGTTCTTCATATGTTTCAGCCTCCAGTCCCCTCATCCTCTTTGTTGCTCTTCTCTGCACTCTTTCCAGAGTCTCCACATCTTTTCTACATCGTGGCAACCAAAACTGGATGCCGTATTCCAAGTGTGGCCTTCCCAAGGCCTTGTAAAGTGGTATTAACCCTTCCCGTGAGCTTGATTCCATCCCTCTGTTGATGCAGCCTAGAACTGTGTTGGCTTTTTTGGCAGCTGCTGCTCACGGCTGGCTCCTATCTAAATGGTTGTCTACTAGGACTCCAAGATCCCTTTCACAGTTGCTACTATTATTATTATTATCATCATGGTATTATTATTATTATCATCATCATCATCATTATGAATAGCGCCATCCCTGAGAGGAAGCTATGAAGCCCAGGTCCAAAAGAAAACCAAGCAAGAGAGTCGATCCCAAATAGCAGAAGTCATCCCAATCGTCCCGAGAAGGGAGCAAACTAGGAGGAAGCACAGTTGCAGAAGGCTACGTTCCCCGTGCACCGAAGACACGTTGTTCTCCCCGGTCAACGGAGGGGTTGCCGCGTCCTTCTTTGGCACCCCAAACCCAACAAAACGGGCGTGGAGCCCACCGAGCAAGCAACTCAATCCCTTTAATGGCTGTCTTCCCCCACCCCCTTCCGGTGGCTTTCTTTTCTCTTCGGTCCATCCCGATCAGAAGAGGCAGGAGGTCCGCGGACTCCTGGCTTTCCGTAAGGCCCAGCTTAGAGACTTGTTCATCTGCTCGGTGGTGAACTTCATGTCCTTTGCCGCTTCCACCGCCCGGTTCAAAGTCCAGTTCAGGTCTTCCAAGCTGGCGGGAGGGAAGACGGTCCTGGAGCAGCAGTGGTAATCCCGGAGAAGCGGCCGCGACGCCTTCCACTCGGTGGCTAGCGGTCGGGCGGAGTCAAAAGCCGGAAGGGCGAGCGAAGAGATTGAGGTAGCGACGGGCGGCGGAGGGTAGCTGTCCGGAAGGAAAGAGAAAGGGAGAAGTCAAAGGCAGCTGGTTAACCTTGGTTGACCTTGGAAAAGTTAAGCCGAAGGAGGACCCTGGTTGGGAGAGGGATGTACGTGGCTTCCAACTCAACAGAGAAGTCAAACAAGCCAGCTAATGTTGCGTCGTTCTCCAGAGCAACTTCAAGCGGACTTTAGCTTTCGAGGAGAATTGTTTGTGGCTCAGGGCTGACATGAGGAGGTCCTTGGTCCTCTCTGAGCTTGGCGGTTCTTGCAGACGTTTCATGACCCAACTAGGGTACACCATCAGTGCAAGAAGGGGATGGGGTTTGTGGGAGGAGGAGGAGGAGGAAGAAGAGGAGGAGGAGGAGGAGGAGGAAAGGAGGAGGAGGAGGAGGACTGTGGGGTCCTTGGTGCTCTGTCAGCTTGGTGGTTTTCTTGCAGAACGTTTCATGACCCAACTAGGGTACACCATCAGTGCAAGAAGGGAGTGGGGTTTGTGGGAGGAAGAGGAGGAGGAGGAGGAAAGGAGGAGGAGGAGGATGACTGTGGGGTCCTTGGTGCTCTGTCAGCTTGGTGGTTTTCTTACAGACGTTTCATGACTCAACTAGGGAACATCATCAGGGCTGCTCATCGTCCTGATTACTAGCACTGATGACGTTACGTTGATTGGGTCATGAAACGTTTTGCAAGAACAAAGTTCAGAGAGCACCAAGGATCACATAGTTCTCCTCCTCCTTCTCCTCCTCCAACCCTATTTCCTTCTAGCACTGATGATGCTACCTAGTTGGGTCATGAAACGTCTGCAAGGAAGTCGCCAAGCTCAGAGAGCACCAAGGACCCCATGTCCTCCTCCTTGTCCTCGTCCTCCTCCTCGTCCTCCAACCCTACTTCGTTCTAGCACTGATGATGATAACTAGTTGGGTCCGGAAACGTCTACAAGAAAACAACCAAGCTCAGAGATCACCAAGGATCACCAAGGAGTCTTCTCCCTTCCCCTCTTACTCCTCTCTACAGACCTCTCTCCCTTCTAGCACTGATGATGTTACCTAGTTGGGTCATGAAACGTCTGCAAGGAAGCCACCAAGCTCAGAGAGCACCACGGAGCCCTCAAATAAATGGGTGCCACCCTCACCTGGGGTACCTTGGTTTGCACCTAAATTCCTGCCAACGTTCTTCCTATGTTGTTTTTGGGGGGGTCTCCAGAATGAATCTCCACGGTTGAGATTCAGCATTTCCCCACTGCTAGGTAAGAGAAGGGCCACGTGCCCTATGGACTCCAGTTGGGAAAGCCACGCTTACATGATGGGCGAGACTGGGTATTGTGCCAAGGGAATAGCTGGGATGTAATTCATCGAGGTAGCTGCGGAGGGCACCGCCAAGTACCACAGGCCTGCCTGTTTCGGTTGCTGGTGTGGGTTGAACTTTGGTTGCGTTCGAGAGCTTTCTTCTGGAACATTCTCCTTGCGGTCGCCTGCTCCTAAGGTGGCCAAGAAAATAAAACATTTATCAGCCACCTTGAGCCCATTAAAAGAAACCCCTCCTTTAAATAACTAGAGAGAAAGAGAAAGAGAAAGAGAGAGAGAGAGAGAGAGAATGAGAGAGTGAGTGAGAGAATGAGAGAGAGAGAGAGAGAGAGAATGAGAGAGTGAGAGAATGAGAGAGAGAGAGAGAGAGAGAGAATGAGAGAGTGAGAGAATGAGAGAGAGAGAGAGAGAGAGAATGAGAGAGTGAGAGAATGAGAGAGAGAGAGAGAATGAGTGAGAGAGAGAGAGAGAGAGTGAGTGAGTGAGAGAATGAGAGAGAGAGGGGGGGAGAGAGGGAATGAGAGAGGGAGAGAGAGAATGAGAGAGAGAGAGAGAGGAATGAGAGAGTGAGAGAATGAGAGAGAGAGAGAGAGAGAATGAGAGAGTGAGAGAATGAGAGAGAGAGAGAGAATGAGTGAGAGAGAGAGAATGAGTGAGAGAGAGAGAGAGAGAGTGAGTGAGAGAATGAGAGAGAGAGGGGGGGAGAGAGGGAATGAGAGAGTGAGTGAGAGAATGAGAGAGAGAGAGAGAGAGGGAATGAGAGAGTGAGAGAATGAGAGAGAGAGAGAGAATGAGAGAGTGAGAGAATGAGAGAGAGAGAGAGAATGAGTGAGAGAGAGAGAGAGAGTGAGTGAGAGAATGAGAGAGAGAGAGGGGGAGAGAGGGAATGAGAGAGGGAGAGAGAGAATGAGAGAGGGAGTGAGAGAGATAGAATGAGAAAGTGAGAGAGAAAGCGAGAGAATGAGAGAGGGAGAGAGAGAATGAGAGAGGGAGTGAGAGAGATAGAATGAGAAAGCCAGAGAGAAAGAGAGAGAATGAGAGAGGGAGTGAGTGAGAGAGAGAATGAGTGAGAGAAAGAATGAGCAAGTGAGAGAGAAAATGAGCGAGTGAGTGAGTAAGAGAATGAGAGAGGGAGTGAGTGAGAGAAAGGGAGAATGAGAGAGGGAGAGAGAGAATGAGAGAGGGAGTGAGAGAGATAGAATGAGAAAGCGAGAGAGAAAGCGAGAGAATGAGAGGGAGAGAGAGAATGAGAGAGGGAGTGAGAGAGAGAGAATGAGAAAGTGAGAGAGAAAGAGAGAGAATGAGAGAGAGGGTGAGTGAGAGAGAGAATGAGTGAGAGAAAGAATGAGCAAGTGAGAGAGAAAATGAGCGAGCGAGTGAGTGAGAGAATGAGAGAGGGAGTGAGTGAGAGAGAGAAAATGAGAGAGGGAGAGAGGAAAAATAAATAAGTAAATAACTACTTCCCAAGGGGAAGAAATCCCAGGCACCAAACAATACAGGCAGCTCTTGAGTTATGACCACAACTGAGCCCTAAATTTATACGACTCCCCTTTGCCACCGTTGTAAAGGGAATCCTTGCATTTGTTGATCAGTCACAGTTGTGAAGTGAATTATGCAGCCCTTATTCTCAACACGGGTATGCCACACGGTGGCGTGTTGAGTCCCTTCCTCCATGCTCTTAATGTGCATGACTGCATTTCCACCCACGCTAGTAATGCTATTCCTAAATTTGCAGATGATGTTTTCAGGCTGTTTTGGGGGGGCATTTTTAGGCTGTTTTGGGGCTGTTTTCAGGTAGTTTTGGGGACTTTTCAGATTGTTTATGGGACTGTTTTCAGGCTGTTTTGGGGACTGTTTTCAGGCTGTTTTCCAGGGCACCTTCAGGTTGTTTTTGGCCCCAAAAAACAGCCCCTAAATGGCCACATTGGAAACCAGAAGAGCAGTTAGCTATGGCGTTGCAATAACATCTCCATGCTATATACACGGGAAAATCCCCGAAGCCAGCAATGAAATCTCGCGGGTGTTTGTATGTAGGTCTTTGGTTGTTCGGGTTTTCTCCCACGTAGAATTGGAATTTGCTCCTGGAAGCACCAAGCCGGAAGCACCAGCCTGAAGATGATGAATGAGACTTCATCGAAACGTCGTGAAGATACTTCCAATTCTACGCGGGAGAAAACCCGAACAACCAAAGACCTGTGTGTGTGTGTGTGTGTGTGTGTGTGTGTGTTAGATTTTTAAGGGCTGAAAATAAAGAGACCAGGATGGATCCATTTCAGGCTTATTAGCCTTCTTCAGCTGGCCATACTCCTTCTACTGGGATTTGAACCGGTGCTTTCCAGCATATAAGGATAGCCTTTCTATGCCTTGAGCTATCCGGTATCCCTGATACATCAGCCAATTTACAGGACTCTTAAATGAGAGAATATTATCACAGCTCCTGTTCAGGGGTCCCTTTAAGGGGAGGAGACTTAACGTCATCCCTCTCTGCCCTTCGACTCAACCTAGAGATCATCCAGACAGAGAACCAATTAGATTACTGCTGTGTAAAATTTTTTAGATATGTGTTATATCTGTGTATGTGTTATATATGTGTATATATATATTCATTCGTAGATTTTCACGGGTGTAGGTATGCTGGTCTTGTATTGGGGTGTTTTCCTGTGTAAGAATGAGATTGTTTTTGCAACGTTTCAGCAAGATCTCACTTGCCATCTTCAGGCTTCGGTCAGTGGCTACGAAGATGCCGCCCTTCCTTAAATCTTGGTGGTGGTGGGGGGGGGGGTGGAGTGCTGACTCTGTTGTTGGGAGTGGGTTGATTGGCTGTGCAACTGTATCATGATTGGTAGATTGATGCCGATAGGTCTTATTTGTATATTTCTCCTTATTTTGAATTTTAACGGCTTGGGTGGAGGGTGGGGCTCGTCTGTTGGTCAGACTGACCAACGTTGCAAAAACAATCTCATTCTTACATGGGAAAACACCCGAATACAACAAGACCAGCATATATATATATGACCAGCCCAACTCCTCATTGACAACAGGAAAGGCAAGTGGCCAGTCAACACTCGGCTCCATTCAGTTGCTCTGACTCCACCCCGATGTGTATGGGATTACGGAGGTCATTAAAAGACAATAAATAAATAAAAATGGAGAGGAACTTTTCAACTGTCCAGGGCTGGCCCCGTCTTGGGCCCTCAAATATTTGTCTCACCGGCTATGTCTTTGTTCCTGGAGTTTGAAGGGTCCTTACACAAGGGACACAACCATCCTTCAGTTGCTCTTTGCTTAGAAGGTCTGGATCCATCCCTCGAAGAACCTTAAAAGGGAGGCAATCATCCCAGTTACAATGAAATAGGCCACCAGGTCAAACAAGCTGACATGGAAATAGAAGCCGTTACAAACAAGGCCAAGTTTCTGATCCTTTGGCTAGAGAATGTAATAAGCCAAGCGGTTTTTTGCATCTTGTGAAAGGCATTCTCTTTTTGTAAAAATGCATCTCTTGTGAAGTTTTGCAAGCTTTGATTATTGGCCAGGAAGGAAATCTGCTGAGACTTGTGGGTTGATGGAGGAAAGGAAGGAAGGAAGGAAGGAAGGAAGGAAGGAAGGAAGGAAGGAAGGAAGGAAGGAAGGAAGGAAGGAGAATGGAGAGAAGGAAGGAAGTTAGGAAGGAAATTAAGAAGGGAGGGAGGGAAGAAAGAAGGAGACAGAAATGAGGGAAGGAAGGAAAAAGGGAAGGAAGGAAATACAGAAAGAAAGATGAAAGAAAGAAAGGGAAGAAAAAAGAAAGAAAGAAGAGGCTGGCAGGAAGAAAAGAAAGAAAGAAAGAGGGAGGGAGGGAGGGAAAAGGGAAGGAAGAAAAGACAGACATAGAAAAAAAACAAAAGAAAGAAATAAGGAAAGAAAGAAAGAGAGGGAGGGAGGAGGGAAAGAGGGAAGGAAGGATGGAAACTAAGAAGGGAGGGGGGAAGGAGAGAGGAAAGAGAGAAGGAAGGGAGGGAGGGAGGGAGGGAGGAAGAAAAGACCAAAAGAAAGACAAAAATGAAAGGAAGGAAAGAAGGCAGAAAAGAGACAGAATGAAAGAAAGAAAAATGGAGAGAAAGAAAGAAGGAAAGACAGAATGAAAGAAAGGAAGAAAGAAAAATGAAGGAAGGAAGGAAAAGAAAGAAAAAATGGAGGAAAGCAAGAAAGAATTCAAAAGTAAAAACCAAGGAGAGGTCCTGATTTTTAAACAGGAAGTCAGCAATAAACCTGGTTAATGTTTAACCAAAACGTCCAAGCCTTTTTGTGGCCTTGCCTGTGTTATCACCGCAAAGGTGACAGAGGGCCGAGCACGGAGCTGGTTCAAACTTGATTCCTCACCTGCAAACAGGTTTCCACCTTTCTCTGGAATTGCTTGGTTGTGCAAAGTGTTACAAACGCCCACAAGTCCCTTTCCCCCCCAGTGCCGTTATGACTTCAGACGGTCACTCAACGAATGGCCGTAAGCCGAAGGGCTACCTGGATCACATCCCCATGAACCTTGGGTTACCTTTGGTTTCCTTTTCGTCCAAGTGACCGCCAGAGTCTTCTCCATGTTGCAACTGGACATTCGGGTGACCGAGAGGGGAGGTTTGGAGTCTCTTGAGATCTTGAGCTTCCGGAGCGGAAATGGGATACTGGGTCCCTAAGAAATCAAACACAAGGGATCCAACAGGCGCTGATAACATTATAGAATACAGAACCACAGAGACGGAAGGGACCTTGGAGGTCTTCTAGTCCAACCCCCTGCTTGAGCAGGAGACCCTATCCTCTTCCAGACCAAGAGTAGTCCAATCACAGAGAAGACCTCTTCTTCCACCTGAACAATTATGGAAATATTGGATGGAAACTGATCAAGGAGAGCTTCAACCCGGAAATAAGGAGAAATGTTTGGACTGAATTTTCTCCTGAATAGGTGTGAACCGGCTGAATCCCACCACTGCTTAGAGAGGAGAACCTCACCTGTGTAAGGTCCCTGGACAGTGCGTGGTTTGGAAGGCCTCATCCTGAGAGTTGTGTGGCGTTTGCCGTTCGACAGCTTTGACGGTGCGTCGTCTGACTCGGAGGGATCTAGGAACGAAGTAGGAACAGACAACATTCTGATTAATTTGGTATGTAAAGTCTTGCATGATCCCAGGGGTTCAGAGAACACTGGGGAGCATTAACCGAACTGCAGAAGAGCAGTTAAATTGACAATTGGCTCGACCGAATCAAAATATTTAATATCGCTAGCACCAATGATGTTCCCTGAGCCCTCCTCAGAGCCTTCCCCAGATTCCAGGACTGGCCCACGTTCCTCCCCAACCCTCCTCACTGTCTGAATCTGCTGCCAGCTCTGCCGACTGATGGCAGACCACCACACTTGGCCATACTGACGGGCGCGGCTGACAATTGAAATCCAGAGACTAAGCACGACAAGAAGTTTCTAGTTCCGGACCACGCCAACAACATGTAAAACCTTTGCCACATACTGAAGTCCAACTCAGATCCATGTGGAGCCAAAGATGGCTTCTGGGTCCTCCCCTTTGGTTCACCGGCCAAAAGTGATCCATCAGATTCCACCACGCTTTTCCTTGAAGTTCTGTGGAAGGAGACAGAATGTTTACACCCAAAGAAAAACTCCGGGAACCACAAAAGAAGAAACTTATATCATACATTCCTTCATCAATGGCAACATCACCTCTGGACTCCTAAAATCTGCCTGGATTTCTTTTACTCATTTAGTCTAGTTTTTCGTTTGTGGGAACATGGGCGAGGTGGATCATGAACACTACTGTGGTTTGCTAAACTCCCTGGCAGGGTTTCATACAGGGAGTCCTTGATTTACGACCTCCATTGAGCCCACAATTTCTGTGGCTAAGCGAGGCGTCTGTTATGTGAATTTTGCCCCATTTTACCACTTACTTACTGCTGTGGTTAAGTGAATCACTGCAACTGTTCAACTATTAGCACAGTTGTGAAGTGAATTTGGCGTCTTTGTTTAGGGATCCTTTACTTGCCAGATGTCATAAAAGAGGATCATGTCACGCCGAGACACTTCAGTATAAATGAATCAGTTCTGTTCTGTTCTGTGTTGTGTTGTATTATTATTGTATTGTAAATGTAATGTATTACTATTGTAGTGTTGTTATTGTATTGTATTATTATTGTATTGTATTATTGTATTGTATTGTATTGTAATTGTGTTGTATTGTATTATTGCATTGTATTATTATTGTATTGTAATTGCAATGTATTGTATTATTGCATTATATTGTATTATCATTGCATTGTATTTCAATGCATTATTATTGTATTGTATTATTGTATTGCATTATTGTAATTGCATTATTGTATTGTAATTGCATTATTGTATTGTAATTGCATTATTGTATTGCATTATTGTATTGTAATTGCATTATTGTATTGTAATTGCATTATTGTATTGTAATTGCATTATTGTATTGCATTATTGTATTGTAATTGCATTATTGTATTGTTATTGCATTATTGTATTGTAATTGCATTATTGTATTGCATTATTGTATTGTAATTGCATTATTGTATTGTAATTGCATTATTGTATTGCATTATTGTATTGTAATTGCATTATTGTATTGTTATTGCATTATTGTATTGTAATTGCATTATTGTATTGCATTATTGTATTGTAATTGCATTATTGTATTGTAATTGCATTATTGTATTGTAATTGCATTATTGTATTGCATTATTGTATTGTAATTGCATTATTGTATTGTAATTGCATTATTGTATTGTAATTGCATTATTGTATTGCATTATTGTATTGTAATTGCATTATTGTATTGTATTATTGTATTACATTATCGTATTGCATGAGAAGCGGGACTTCTTAAGGAATAACGAAGAAAGTCCATTCAGAACTGAAGAAGCTTCTTGGATGAGAAGTGAAACCTCTTCCAGGAAAAAGCAAAGGAAGTCCAGTTGCCTCTTGAAAAAGCATCTTTGGGACAACCATGACCTGGATGATGGAGAACCTTCGCAGACATGTAGTTACAGATAAGACTCACAGAAGAAGAAACAGAGAGGTCTAACAGAGGACAGTTTGCCCAGAAACTCTTACACATGAAGCAGTAGTTGTGCTCATCCCTTACCCTCCTGGAATGACCCTTGGATAAAACTGAGCCCTGTCCTGGACTCTGGATGGGTGGGGAGAAGAAGACTGCCGATGGAGCGACTCTTCTAGACTTTGGCGCAACCGGGAGACTTCAAGTTGCAAAGCTTCGATCGCTTCGCTGGGGGAGGAATAAAACAAACACATCAGGAACGTCACACATTGACGGTGACAACTGCAATTCGGGCGGGTTGAAGTCGCCCCAATTCTACCCAAGGGGGAAATGAATTCAAAGGCTCTTCTCTCCCTCTCTCTGTGCTGGAGGGATGGGGGGTAGAATGACAGGTTTACAAAAGAGCATTTGACTAAATCAGAGACAGTTGTTTAGAAATGGTTGTGGCCCGCCAGTGGAGCTGGCAGTGGAGTCAGACAGTGAGGAGGGTTGGGGAGGAACCTGGGCCAGTCCTGGAGTCTGGGGAAGGCTCTGAGGAGGACTCTACGTCGGAGGCAGAGAGGGGGCCTGGGCTGTCTGACAATTATCAGCTGCCTTCGGAGTCGGAGATCAGAAGAGCAGCTGGAGCTTCTTCCCAGTGTGCGCATGCGCAGAGCTGCCAGAAGGGGTATTGTCTTCTCCTGAAGTCCTTTTGGGGAGAGGCATACTTACTCCCGTTCCAAACGTGAACGAAGAAAGTTCTTGTGGCGACCCTGGGCCACGCTAGAACAAATGGGAGACGAACCGGGGGAATCTCTCCCATGGGGTGGAGGGCTTCCATCCAGGCTGGTCCCACCCTGTGTATCGGTTTCTGTCTCGGAGTCAGGGTGAGCTGGCAAGTGAGAGAGAGAGAGAAAGAGAGAGAGAGAGATATCCTGAATTTCCCTTAAGGATGACAATGTGGCCAGCCTTAAAAATGCATACATCAAGGTCTGGCTTTCTTAAAGGCAGCATGGTGGCCGACCGATTAGAAGTCTTGTAGGATAGGTCAATGCTTAAAAAAAGGAGGGCTATTTCAATTTATCCCTGGTGCTTTCTTCCATTTTATCTCCAACCACAGAAAAATTAAACTTATGGGTGAACTAACACGCTGCTTTTAACAGAATAACGAAGTTGGAACGGAGGTCTTCTAGTCCAACCCCCTGCTCAAGTAGGAGACCCTCTTGGAAACTAAACAAGGAGAGAAGCAACTTAGAACTAAGGAGAAATTTCAGATAGTGACAATAAGTCCTCAGTGGAACAATTTGCTTCCAGAAGTTGTGAATGCTCCAACACTGGACGTTTTTAAGAAGATGTTGTTGAACCATTTGTCTGAAGTGGTGTAGGGTTTCCTGCCTGAGCAGGGGGTTGGACTAGAAGACCTCCAAGGTCCCTTCCAACTCTGGTATTATACTCTCAGCTCCTGTATATGGGGCCTTGTGAGCTGTGTTGTATACCTATAGTTGACATCTTGCTACTGTCCAGAAACACCCTGAGATACTGGCCTCCAAAATTGACTTCAAAGTTTCCGAAGCAAGGAGGTGAACCTTGAGTAGCTGGACCTCCCCATCCACATCTGGAATTGAACTCACAGTTCTCGTTGTCCTCCGGCTCCATTTCATTTGTCCACCTGCAGGGAGAGGTCTTCTGGATGGAGTTTCTTTTCGCCAAGGTGCATCTGCTTCTCCCAGCTTCGGGCTTCCCTTGTCCAGGTGATTTGTCTGGTCCCAGCTGCTTCGCCACACCTGGGGCTTTCTTGGAGGATGGTGAGCTGGGAGGCATCTCCATTGTAGACGACGGCCGCTGGATGCTGTAGGACCTGGAACCAAAGCGGCAGAAGAAAAAGAAGGACCAGTGAGAGAAATGGGATTATTCTTGTAAAAGGAAAGAACCGGAGTGACTCCCTATTTATACAACTGAAAAAGAGGTATATAAAGGGAAACAATTAAGGTGCTGTACCTCATCTTTATCAACTGGTGCTTAGGTATCTGTGCTAGAGGAGACGCCCTACTGGTTTCTGATCCCACAAAACCGCTGTCTGCTTCTGGAGAGATGATGCGCAAGTCCTACAACAAAGGAAAGACTTATGGAGCTACCATCAAAGGACATGTGGGATAACCATGGCCTGGATGGCTGAGAATCTCCATAGACACGTAGCTATGCCAGAGCTGAAGAAGCTTCTTGGATGAGAAGGGAAATGTCTTCAAAGAAAAACCAGAACGTCCGGTGGCCTCTTGAAAAAAGCACCTTTGAGACAACCATGACCGGGATGACTGAGGATCTCCATAGAAATTTAGAGATCCTTTAGGAAAGAGCTGTAGCTCCATCCAAAGTGGACTTGACCACGTCTAGTGGACTTACCTAGTGAGATTTCTAACTATCTCCAATACCTGAAAGATCCCAGAGATGGGTACACCAAGAATTCTTTCCCTCCTGGTCTCCAGGAAGTTCTGTTCTGGAGATATTTGGGGTTCTATTTCCTTCCTTGATCTTCCCAAGTGAGCAAGGTGGACTACCTGGAATTCTACTCTCACCAACTCAGACTTTACCTCACACAACGTGGTGTCCATCTTCCGGGGTGAATGCGGAGCTGCCGATTCTGAAGCTACGCTTCCCCTCACACTCGCCATGCTGCTGTGGGGCGAAAACTCTGCCTGCTGCCTTCTGGGGAACATCTTGTGGACGGCGGCTGTGGGACGGTTGATCTCTGCAGGTTCCCGGAGAGCTGCTTCTGCTTGGATGGAAGACACCTGCATGCTCTGATGGGTTGGCTGCTGGCCCTTTCTGAGCGAGCGTTCAGAAGCCTCCTTCTCCCGAAGTCCCCTATCGCAAAAGGCAAAGCTGCGTTAGTTTGTGAGCAAGTCCTTAAATTTGAGGGCCTACTGATGTTTCCAAGAAGCTGATCCAGGCTGCAATCGACATCCTGACACGCAGGCGGAAGAATAACAGAATTCAGGTGTCTAGCTTCTATCCTATCTCAAGACGGATAGGTTCTATCCTATCATCAAAAACATCATCCGAAAAGCACAACAAAGGATGGTCTTTCTGCACCAACTCAGGAAGCTCCAACTGCTGATTCTGGAATGATTGAGTCTGTCATCTGCACCTCCATTTGGCTCTGCAACCCAACAAGACAGACAGAGACTTCGGAGGAGAATCAGAACTGCAGAAGAAACAATGACCACCAACCTGCCTTCCATTGAGGACCTGCCCACTGCACGAGTCAAAAAGAGGGCTGGAAAAATATCTACCGACCCCTCACATCCTGGACATAAATTGTCTCAACTTCTACCCTCAAAATGACGCTATAGAGCACTGCACACCAAGACAACTAGACACAAGGAGAGTTTTTTTCCGAATGCCATCACTCTGCTAAACAAATAATTCCCACAACGCTTGTCAAATTGTCTACTAAGACTGTATTACAATTATTCTTCTCTTCCTTCCTAGTCCCTATCTCTTCCCACTTATGACTATCACCATGTTGCTTGTACGTTCAAAATTTATATTGTTTTATTTTTTTGCTAGTATAATTTGATGGCTTATTAGCAACCGGTGACTATCACTATGTGTTGTATCTTATGATCCTTGATGAAAACATTCTATTTCATTTTTCTTTATGTACACTGAGAGCATCTGCACCAAAGACAAATTCCTTGTGCGTCCAATCACACTTGGCCAATAAAGAATTCTATTCTATTCTATTCTCTATTCATTCATATTCTATTCATATTCTATTCTATTCTTTATTCATTCTCTATTCTATTCTATTCTCCATTCATATTCTATTCTATTCCATTCCACTCCACTGCCATTCCATTCTATTTATTCTCTATTCATTCCATATTCTATTCTATTCTATTCTATTCTATTTATTCTCTATTCATTCCATATTCTACACCACTCCACTCCATTCCCATTCCCAATTCTCTATTCTATTCTATTCTATTCTATTCGGACAATGACAAGGTGGCTATCCAGAACACTTGGCCAATAAAGAATTCTGTTCTATTCTATAACAGAGTTGGAAGGGACTTTGGAGGTCTTCTAGTCCAACCCTCTTTTCAGGCCAGTACCTGAAGTGCCCATAAAATAACAGAACTTCCAAAAGTGATTTTATAAAATGCAGGTAAATTATTCTAGAACTGGGGTGTGCATTGGGAAGCAAACACCTTCTACCTAGGTGGTTCCATGCAACTTAGACTCAATTCACAAGGGCCTGGAGACTAAAACATATGAAGAACAGTTGCAGGAATTGGGGTATGACCAGTCTAGAGAAAAGAAAGACTAGGAGGAACACGAGAGCAGTCATCCAGTATTTGAGGGGCTGCCACGAAGAAGAAGGGGTCAACTTATTTTCCAAAGCACCAGAAGGCAAGGAAGGCAAGAAGCAACGGATGGAAATCAACCAAGGAGAGAAGCAACTTGGAATTAAGGAGAAACGTCAGTGAGGACAATTAACTAGTGGAAAAGATTGCCTTCATCACTGGAGGACAGCCGCTTGTCTGAATTGATATAGGATCTCCTTCTTGAGCAGGGAGTTGTACTAGAAGACCTCCGAGGTTCCTTCCAGATCTATTCTGGTCGATTTGATTCCATCTGTTGGGAAACTGGAAGGTATTCTCCAAAGTACCAGAAGGCAGGATGGGAAGCAAAGGATGTAAACTAATCAAGGAGAGAAGTAACTTAGAACTAAGGAGAAGCTTCCTAGCAGTGAGGACAACCAACCAGTGGAACAGCTTGCCACCAGAAGTCGTGGGTGCTCCATCACTGGAGGTCTTTAACAAGAGACTGGATAGTTCCTTGTCTGTCTATAGGATCTCCTGCTCGAGCAGGGGGTTTGGACTAGAAGACCTCCAAGGTCCCTTCCAGCTCTATTCCGACTGAAATCTCCCTTGGAAACCGACCCTCCCTCCTTCCCTTAAAGCCTCCATCCATCCTTACCTCCTGCAGAAAACCAGAATGGAGCTGTAGTGTTAAAAAGCACAGTGAAATCTTTGTTGCAGCCTAAGTTGAAAAGTGGGGCAGTACGATTGCTTCCAAACACACACGATATCTCCCAGCCAAATCCGAAGTCTTAAAAAAAGCAACCCAGCTGGTTCTCAGCTGTTGTTCCCACCTCTTTAAGATTCCCCTGCTGGGTTTTGACTTCCTTCCTGTCAAATTCCTCCTCTTTCTGCATTCCCGGCTGCTACATCCCTTCCTTGCCAAGGTAACCCATTTAGCAGACAGGAGGAGAGGCGGAGGAGCGGGAAGGGAGAGAGAAAGAGAGGGAGGATAAAGCTGCTTTGAACGAGTCTGGGAAAGAAAACAAGGAAACCCAAAGACGTCTTTGTTCCAAAAGCTTCAGATGATGATGCAGCGAAAAACAGCCAAGCCCTCGTTCTAATTTTAGTCACATCCCAGAATGTGACTAAAGGAAGGGGGGGGGGGAAGGGAGGGAGACTTAATAGCTCTTGCAAAAAATAACCCAGCCAAATAAGACTTAGGAAAATCAGGATTCGAATGTGAATTTTCCAAGTTGAAAGCGTGGCTGTCCACAACTCTGAGATTCGGTTCGGATTAGTCCCAGGAGATTAGTTCCTTCTGTTTCAGGAGGGTTCATTATCTATCTATCTATCTATCTATCTATCTATCTATCTATCTATCTATCTATCTATCTATCTATCTATCTATCTATCTATCTATCTATCTATCTATCTATCTATCTATGTCCATCCATCCATCCATCCATCCATCCATCCATCCATCCATCCATCCATCCATCCATCCATCCATCCATCCATCTATCTTACTGTAAATTTATACAATACAATACAATAGCAGAGTTGGAAGGGACCTTGGAGGTCTTCTAGTCCAACCCCCTGCGTGGGCAGGAGCCCTATACCATTTCAGACAAATGGCTATCTAACATCTTTTTAAAGACTTCCAGGGTTGGTCATTCACAACTTCTGGAGGCAAGCTGTTCCAGAGGTTAATTGTTGTAACTGTCAGGAAATTTTTCCGTAGTTCTAAGTTGCTTCTGTCCTTGATTAATTTCCACCCATTGCTTCTTGTCCTGCCCCCAGGTGCCTTGGAGAATAGTTTGGCTCCCTCTTCTTTGTGGCACCCTCTGAGATATCGGAACACTGCTATCATGTCTCCCCTGGTCCTTCTCTTCATCAAACTAGACATACCCAGCTCCTGCAACCGTTCTTCATATGTTTTAGTCTCCAGTTCCCTAATCATCTTGGTTGCTCTTCTCTGCACTCTTTCCAGAGTCTCCACGTCTTTTCTACATCGTGGCGACCAAAACTGGATGCCGTATTCGAAGTGTGGCCTTACCAAGGCACTATACAGTGGCATTAACACCTCACAGGATCTAGATTCTATCCCTCTGTTTATGCAGCCTAGAACTGTGTTGGCTTTTTTGGCAGCTGCTGCACACTGCTGGCTCCTAGTTTAATGGTTGTCCACTAAGATTCCTAGATCCCTCTCACAGTTGCTACTATTGAGCAACGTAGCACCTATACTGTACCTGTGCATTTTGTTTTTGTTGGCTAAATGTAGAACCTTACTTTTTTCACAATTGAATTTGATTTTATGAGATAGTGGCCAATGTTGAAGTTTGTGTAGATGAAGCCTATCTTCTGGAGTGTTGTGTATTCCTGGCAGGTTGGTGTTGTGTGCACATTTGATGATTTCCCCATTTATACCCTCATCCGCCGATGTTATAGAGTACTGGAACTAACACAGATCCTTGGGGGAGTAATATCTATCTATCTATCTATCTATCTGCCTGCCTGCCTGCCTGCCTGCGTCTGTCTGTGTCTGTCTGTCTGTCTGTCTGTCTGTCTGTCTGTCTGGATCCTGAAGAGGAAACTTTGCCCACCTGATGAGAAGGAACAAGGACTCCCTGGAGAACAGCCTCATGCTGGGAACGATGGAGGCCAAAAGAAGAAGAAGGGGACAGCAGAGAAGGAGGGGGCTGGATGGAGGACAGTAAGGCCTGCAAGAACGTCCATCCGTCCGTCCGTCCGTCCGTCCACTTTATGTCCTGCACATGCTAAAATATGCATATATATTTTTTGCTCTTTCCTCTATGGATGTCCATTTCTTCCATTGCTCTGTGGTTTCACGGGCGTGCCTTAAACTGGGAACTATGACGAACGGTTTGCTGGAATGGGGCATGTCTACTTTAATGAAAAGAAGGACTAGGGGCGACGTGATAGGGGCTGCTACAAAGACGAGGAGGTGAAAAAGGAGTAGGGGGAGACTGTCTGTCTGTCTGATTAGTTCAACATCCAAGGGGCTGCCACCAAAGAAGAGTGTGTGAAAAGAAGAACCAGGGGAGACATGATAGCAGCCTTCCAATATCTCAGGGGTTGCCCCAAAGAAGAGGGAGTCAAGCTATTCTCCAAGGCACCTGAGGGCAGGACAAGAAGCAATGGGTGGAAACTAATCCAGGAGAGAAGCAACTTAGAACTGAGGAGAAATTTCCTGACAGTAAGAACAATTAAGCAGTGGAACAACTTCCCTCCAGAAGTTCTGAATGCTCCAATACTGGAAGTCTTTAAGAAGATGTTGGATAGCCATTTGTCTGAAGTGGTGTAGGGTTTCCTGCCTAGACAGGGGCTTGGACTAGAAGACCTCCAAGGTCCCTTCCAACTCTGCTATTCTATTTCTTATGAAACTCAGAGCTGTAGGGAATCCAAACTTTTCTTGGCCCTGTTAAGGTTGGTCTTGAATCTTCCACGAAAATGAAACAGCTCGCATTGCTTGGACTTACTTGGAGGCAGGAGGGATTTTATTAGATGCAGATGCCTTCTGCAGGGAGGCCCCTTTGGTCCCAGCCGTCGCCGTGGCTTCATTGGCCAGTTCTTCTGCGTTGTGTTTGTGGCTCAAGGCCTCTGGCAAAGATCTGAAGCTGCTGCACCTTGGAATGAAAAGCAGAAAGCTGAGTTTGGGACAGAAAACCTCCCATATCTGGAGAATCAAAGAAGATTCCCCTACTTTTGCTTTCAACTTCTCCCATCTAACCAATGCAACAAAAACCAGAATGCCAAATACAAGCTGGGCGGATACGATCTCGTAGACAACTCCCACTCTGTCAAGGACCTAGGAGTCTTCACCTCAAACCATCTAAGCCCCAGAGCTCCCTTTAACAGCATTGCCAAAAAGGGCATTAAGAGTGGTTAACCTAATTTTGCAAAGCTTTCTTCTCCCGTAACATTGTACTGCAAAGTCAGGCATACAAAACCTTTGCCAGACCAATCCTCGGATACAGCTCGCCTGCCTGGAATCCACGCTGTATATCAGACATGAATACAATCGAGCGAATCCAGAGGCATTTCACGAGAAGAGTCCTCCGCTCCTCTGCTCACAATACAATCCCTACACCCACCAGGCTTGAAATGTGGGGATTGGACAATTTAGAACTATGCCAATTAAGGTCTGACCTACACATAGTACCCAAAATTGTCTAATAATAATAATAATACATTTAATTTGTAGACCGCTCCCTCTCCCCGAAGGGACTCGGAGCGGTGCACAGGGGAATTAAAAACGTACAAACATAAATACATCATAAATATATATAAAATCAAATTAAACAATTTATCCCTGCGCTAAAAAACCTAAAATCCTAAAAACTAAACCCCTTAAAATCCCAATTAAAACAATTTTTTAAAAAAAAATAATCTTTATTAATATAAATATAAAAATAACATTTAACAAATATAAAGAAAAATCGACATACATTGTCGATGTATTGTCGAGATACATAGGCAGATAGTTAAGTCAAAATGTATATAAGAATGAATAGAACAGACTGGGACAAACAAAAACCTTTTGAATTTGGGGAATAACTATATCCCCGGTATGTCTACCCTTCTCTTCTCTTTCTTCTATCTCCCTCCTCCCCTCTTCCCCTACCTTCCTTTCCGCCTTAATAATGTAAAACAATTTAGATGTTCAGACTGAGAAGGCTGGAAGGTAGGTTAGGCCAGGCCGGCCAGTTGGAAGAGATAAGTCTTGAGCTTTTGTCGGAAGGCACGGAGATCCATGGTTGTTCTGATGTCGGGGGGTAGGTCGTTCCATAGAGCTGGGCCCGCCACAGAGAAGGCCCTTCCCCTGGGCGTCGCCCGCTGGCATTGCCTAGTGGACGGCACCCCAAGAAGTCCCTCTGTGGGAGCGGATCGGTCGGAGGGATGTATGGGGTAGGATGCGATCTCGTTGTCTACTACAAGATCCTACCTGTCAATGACCGGCTTCGACCTCAATAATACACGGGCAAACAATCAATACAAACTCAAGGTAAACTGCTCCAAACTCGATTGCGGACTTCAGCCACAGAGTCTGGAATGCTCTACCTGACTCTGTTGTTACATCCTCAAACCACCACAGCTTCAGCCTCAAACTGTCTATCACGGACCTCACCCTATTCCTAAGAGTGCTTTCCCAATGGGGAAAGCAAACAAACAAGTGAGTTGAAATAGAATCACTTCACAATGTTGCCCCAATGTGAAAACCCTTTAAGAAACATGTGGGGGCGTGCATAAGTGGCGTGCATAAGTGGCGTGCATAAGGGGGCGTGCATAAGTGTACCAGTGTGGCTACCGTCCCTGTCCTCCTGTCCCCATTTATTTGTGCCCATTTCCTTTGTTCGTGTCCATGTTCATTCTTACACCTGTTATCTCGTGCATGTTCAACAAACTAAATAAATAAAAAATAATAAAATCAGATCTACCCTCAACAGTACGCGGGGCAGTGAAAAGAATCTTCTCTTCCCTCCTACCATGAAGCTTGGATGACCTCAAGATCAGGTGGAAAGAGTGTAGAGAAGAGCAACCAAGATGATTAGGGGACTGGAGGCTAAAACATATGAAGAACGGTTGCAGGAACTGGGTATGTCTAGTTTGATGAAGAGAAGGACCAGGGGAGACATGATAGCAGTGTTCCGATATCTCAGAGGGTGCCACAAAGAAGAGGGAGTCAAACTATTCTCCAAGGCACCTGAGGGCAGGACAAGAAGCAATGGGTGGAAACTAATCAAGGAGAGAAGCAACTTAGAACTAAGGAGAAATTTCCTGACAGTTCGAACAATTAACCTCTGGAACAGAAGTTGCCTCCAGAAGTTGTGAATGCCCCAACCCTGGAAGTCTTTAAGAAGATGTTAGATAGCCATTTGTCTGAAATGGTATAAGGTTCCTGCCCACGCAGGGGGTTGGACTAGAAGACCTACAAGGTCCCTTCCAACTCTGCTATTGTATTATTGTATTGTATTGAGGTGGCAACACACAGTTATAATGGTGCCAAGATAGCCATTTGTCTGAAATGGTATAAGGTTCCTGCCCACGCAGGGGGTTGGACTAGAAGACCTACAAGGTCCCTTCCAACTCTGCTATTGTATTATTGTATTGTATTGAGGTGGCAACACACAGTTATAATGGTGCCAAGCCTCAATGGGTGAAGCCAGGAATGAAAGAGGGTGACGCTTAGAGGAATCCCTCATAGATTCATTCCCCTTGCAGCCCACCTGCCTCTCACAGTTTGGGCTTCCTTTTTCTTCTTCTTCATGGGTGGACATGAACTTGAAGGACAGACTTACTGGTCCAGAAGGTAATCCATGTCCTCCTCCTCTTGAGGCTTGCAGGGTTGGGGCAGCTCCAGGAAATCATCATCTTCTTCTTCACCAGCCCCATCACTGATGGAACTCAAGTCCCCCTCCAGCTGGACTTGAGTGAGGTTCTTCTTGGGGGTGGAGGCCTGAGGAGCAAATGGGGAAAACAAACAAACAAGTTGAAATAGAATCACTTCACGAAGTTGCCCCAATGTGAAAACCCTTTAAAAAATATGTGATGAATATTTAAGAGTTATAGAGGTCCTTTATGAATTATGTATGTATGTATGCATATGTTGAAAGTATGTATCTTTGAAGGTTGGACCGTAAGGAAGGCTGAGCGCCAAAGAATGGAGGCCTTTGAACTCTGGCGCTGGAGAAGACTCCTGCATTGAGTCCCTTGGACTGCAAGGCCATCCAACCGGTCAGTCCTAGAGGAGATCCACCCTGGCTGCTCTTTAGAAGGCCGGATCCTGAAGAGGAAACTCAAAGGCTTTGGCCACCTAAGGAGAAGGAAGAAGGACTCCCTGGAGAAGAGTCTCATGCTGGGAACGATGGAGGGCAAGAGAAGAAGGGGATGACAGAGAAGGAGGTGGCTGGAGGGAGTCACCGAAGCAGCTGGCGTGAACTTCAATGGACCCAGAGGATGGGAGAGGACAGGAAGGCCTACTGACATTGAAATCTTCCCTGGATAGACTAATTCCATCACTCCCTCAGAAAAAACAACCTTCTAAATAATCATGATTTTACCCCAGGATACGGTGTGCAGATAGCTGGGACTGGAGCATGAAGGGAAGGAGTTGGAGTCCCCATCTGTTCCTCAGAAAGCTGGACTGGGAAGCCGGGATGGGATGGGACGCTTCGTGGAGAAGTCTCTGCTCCAGCTTGTTGGTTGCACATGGACTGCTCGATTTTCTCTTTCATGCCCTCCAAACGCAGCCCCAGATGAAAGATGTTGCCTTCCACTGCTCTGAGAAACATGAAGCCACAATCCTCAATTTTTTTTTATTTGTTGGGTTGGATATACATTCCTGCTGACTAGATCTATCTATCTATCTATCTATCTATCTATCTATCTATCTATCTATCTATCTATCTATCTATCTATCTATCTATCTATCTATCTATCTATCTATCTATATCATCTCTTTATCTATCTATCTATCTATCTATCTATCTATCTATCTATCTATCTATCTATCTATCTATCTATCTATCTATCTATCTCTATCTATCTATCTATCTATCTATCTATCTATCTATCTATCTATCTATCTATCTATATCATCTCTTTCTCTATCTATCTATCTATCTATCTATCTATCTCTATCTATCTATCTATCTATCTATCTATCTATCTATCTATCTATCTATCTATCTATCTATCTATCTATCTATCTAGCTCTTTCTATATCTATCTATCTATCTATCTATCTATCTCTCTATCTCTCTATCTATATCTATCATCTCTTTCTCTATCTATCTATCATCTATCTATCTATCTATCTATCTATCTATCTATCTATCTATCTATCTATCTATCTATCTATCTATCTATCTATATCTATCATCTCTTTCTCTATCTATCTATCATCTATCTATCTATCTATCTATCTATCTTTCTATATCTATCTAGCTCTTTCTATATCTATCTATCTATCTATCTATATCTATCATCTCTTTCTCTATCTATCTATCTATCTATCTATCTATCTATCTATCTATCTATCTATCTATCTATCTCCTTTGATACTTTTGATAGCAGCAGCTATAAAAGTCATTTAATAAAGCGTCAGAGTTTGTTGCAGAAAAATCAAATCCAGGAAGCACAAACAGATAACTGATGCAGCTGGATTCATTAACTTCGTTATATACATAGGAATAGATGAATAAATGTACAATACCAACAGGTGTTTTTTAATAGCCCTACGTACCGGTTGGGATCAAATTCTCCAAGAGCCTCCATAGCTCCAGTGGGATTGAACTGCTGGTACTTATTCCGAGCCTGCAGATACGCTTGTTCCAAGGCTTCCTGAGCTTCCTTCAGTCTTGCAAAGCCCTACCAAGAGAGGAAGATTGGAGGAGGAATAAGCCGAGGAAAACCTAAACTTACCATGGTTCTTTTACTGAACGTTCAAAGTTACAACGGTACTGAACGAAAAGGACTAAGGGGTCGTTTTTCACACGCATCCTCGGGATCACGTGATCAAAGTCCAGACCTCATGGCAACTTACGATGTCAAGGGGCCAGCCAGATTCACTTCACACACTACCCCACACCCCCCGTGATTCACGTAACAACTGCAGTTGCTTTCCAGGGCGGTTGTAACTTCAAACCGTCACTCACTGAACTGTCGTAGGTCGAGGACGACCTGGGGTCAACTTAACTGGAGGAGGAATGATTGTGTTACCTTCAGCTGGTCTATGGCCTCCAGTCGATCGGTTTGAATTAAATCCTCCAAGAATTCCATCTAAAAGAAAATGAGGAATGAATTAAACATCTATCTATCTATCTATCTATCTATCTATCTATCTATCTATCTATCTATCTATCTATCTATCTATCTATCTATCTATCTATCTATCTATCTATCTCACTCTATCTGTCATTCTATCTACTATAATTCATTCCATCTATCATCTACAGATAATAATAATAATAATAATAATGACAATAAAGATTATTATTATTATTATTATTATTATTATTATTATTATTATTATCTATATCTATCTACATTATCCTATCTCTATATCATTATATCTACTGTATCTCTCTCTCTCTCTCTCTATCTCTCTCTCTCTCTCTCTATCTATCTATCTATCTATCTATCTATCTCTATATCATTTTATCTGTCATTCTATCTACTATATAATTCATTCCATCTATCATCTATATCTATCTACATTATCCTATCTCTATATCATTATATCTACTGCATATCTATTTATCTATTTATCTATTTATCTATCTATCTATCTATCTATCTATCTATCTATCTATCTATCTATCTATCTCACTCTATCTGTCATTCTATCTACTGTATAATTCATTCCATCTATCATCTATAGATAATAATAATAATGACAATAAAGATTATTATTATTATTATTATTATTATTATTATTATTATTATTATTATTATTATTATTATTATTATCTATATCTATCTACATTATCCTATCTCTATATCATTATATCTACTGTCTCTCTCTCTCTCTCTCTCTCTCTCTCTCTCTCTCTCTCTCTCTCTCTCTCTCTCTCTCTCTCTCTCTCTCTATCTATCTATCTCTATATCATTTTATCTATCATTCTATCTACTGTATAATTCATTCCATCTATCATCTATATCTATCTACATTATCCTATCTCTATATCATTATATCTACTGCATATCTATATCTATCTATCTATCTATCTATCTATCTATCTATCTATCTATCTATCTATCTATCTATCTATCTATCTATCTATCTATCTATCTATCTCTTACATTTGGTTTGGACATTTACAACAACACTTTGATTATTTTTGAGGACAAATGTATGCCTTCTGATGGTGCAGGGAAAACATTTGTAACTAATTTAATTGTCGCTGAAATCAGGGCTTTTCCTGTCTAATGCAGGATTAGGATAAACTGGGCAACACTGGGTTATCAGCTAGTTGGAAATATATATATATATCTAAAAAAACCTTGCCTGGGTCTGAAATTTACTTGCTTGGACAGCTAACAATCGTGTGAGTTGATCACCCAAGAAAGGGGCTTGGCTGGAAATAGGATGATCTGTTTGGGAAGAAACGATGCCCGTGGAATTGCTCAAGGATGAATGTTGTGGCTGCTGCCTGGGAAATCCTGCAACACAAAAAATATATAAATCCTGCTGGAAATTCAGCTCAATTCACGGAGCGCAATACCTTCAGGGTGTGATCATTGATTTATTGGCAACAATAGAGGACTGTGGGGTCCTTGGTGCCCTCTGGCTTTCATGCAGACGTTTCATGACCCAGCTAGGTAACATCATCAGTGCTAGAAGGGAATGGGGCTTTGTGGAGGAGAGAAGAAAGGGAAAAGAAGAGGAGGAGGAAGAAGAGGAGGAAAAGAAGGAGGAAGAGGAGTGTAGGATCCTTGGTGCTCTCTCAGCCTGGTGATTTTCTGGCAGGCGTTTCATGATCCAACAAGCTAACATCATCAAAGCGTAAAAGGAAGTGGGCTTTATGGTAAAGAGCAGAATTGGGGAAGAGGCAGAGGAGGAGGAGGAGGAAGAGGAGGAGGAGTGTCGGACCCTTGGTGCTCTCTGTGCTTAGTAGTTTTCTTACGGACATTTCAGGACCCAACTAGATAACATCATCAGTGCTAGAAAGGAGTGGATTTCCCTCCTTCTTTATATACGACTAGCTCAGGGCAGCTGGGAGTATCCTTGGAGGTGAGGGAGAGTAACGGTTTGCTCCAGCTTCTTTTGAGGGAGCCTGTGAATGCCCAGTCATACCCTACCCAGGTATGACGGGCGCTAAGCCTTGGAGAGGTTCACCCATAAATTACGTGACCGCTCTTGCCCCTATTGGTTCTCTCTTATGTCCGTGCCCCGAGGATGTGGCCACGCTCGTTCCAGCCCAGTGGGCGTGGCACTGGCAAGCGAGAGAACTTAGGCAGCCGTTGATTGGCTTGACAGCATGTATGTCAATAACTGTCAAAGTTCTGTCTTGGTTCCAAAGCTGTTGTCAGTTGCTGATAAACGGTTGGTTTAAATTGCTGCCTCGCCAAAGTCGCCTCCCAATCGTGAGTTCAATCCTAGGTAGAGGCCGATGTAGGGTCTCCGGCTTGGGCAGGGGGTTGGACTAGATCAGTGGTGGGTTTCAAATTTTTTTAGAACCTACTCTGTAGGTGTGGCCTATTTTGTGGGCGTGGCTTGGCAGTCATGTGACAGGGTGGGAGTGGCCACCTTTTAAAATGTGGTGAAATTCATTTAACAACACTCTTGCTTAGCAACCAAAATTTTGGACTCAATTGTGATGATAAATTCTTTCTTTCTTTCTTTCTTTCTTTCTTTCTTTCTTTCTTTCTTTCTTTCTTTCTTTCTTTCTTTCTTTCTTTCTTTCTTTCTTTCTTTCTCCCTTCCTTCCTTCCTTTACTTTCCTTCCCGTTGGATCACTGGCAGCGGCGGGCCAGATTTACTTCCAGGTACGCCGGTTGAATCCCCTCTCACCGGTTCTCTAAATTTCACCAACCGGCTCTCGCGAGTAGGTGCGAGCCTGCAGAAACCCACCACTGGACTAGATGACCTGCAAGGTCCCTTCCAACTCGGTTCATCTGTTAGTTTTAGACTAACTCTGGGCCATCAAATAGAAACGGAATAACAGAGTTGCGAGGTTTATTAATCATTACCCCTCTTGAGTATTTAAACGTCTCCCACTTACCTTCGCCTTGACTGCTCATGGACGCGCGGCTGGACCGCTTGGTGATCTCGGCGGACCTGATTTGAGGGATGCTGAAGGTGACCACTTTGGATGCCTCGGAGATTCTCCCCATCTCAGCGGCTTGGCTGGGCTTCGGCGGGTCGCTGTACAAGCGTACCTGAGAGAGAGAGAAAAAATGGAGAACCACCATTCTATCTTGCTCAATAGTAGCAACTGTAAGAGGGATGTTGGAGTCCTAGTAGACAATCATTTAAATAGGAACCAGCCGTGCGCAGCAGCTGCCCAAAAAAGCCAACCCAGTTCTAGGCTGCATCAACAGACGGAGAGAATCAAGATCACGGGAAGGGTTGATACCACTTTATAAGGCCTTGGGAAGGCCACACTTGGAATACGGCATCCAGTTTTGGTCACCACGATGTAAAAAAGGACGTGGAGACTCTAGAAAGAGGGCAGAGAAGAGCAACAAAGAGGATGAGGGGACTGGAGGCTGAAACATATGAAGAACGGTTGCAGGAACTGGGGATGTCTAGTTTAATGAAAAGAAGAACCAGGGGAGACATGATAGCAGTCTTCTGATATCTCAAGGGATGCCACAAAGAAGAGGCAGCCAAGCTATTCTCCAAAGCTCCTGAGGGCAGGACAAGAAGCAACGGGTGGAAACTAATCAAGGAGAGAAGCAGCTTAGAACTAAGGAGAAATTTCCTGACAGTGAGAACAATTAACCTCTGGAACAGAAGTTGCCTCCAGAAGTTGTGAATGCTCCAACACTGGAAGCTTTTAAGAAGATGTTGGATAACCATTTGTCTGAAGTGGTGAAGGGTTTCCTGCCTAAGTAGGAGGGTTGGACTAGAAGACCTCCAAGGTCCAACTGTTATTCCAGACTCACACGGATTCTGCTAGGATTTGCCTCCAAATCCATTCACTTTCAGGCTGAAAATATGGACCTTCCCTTCTGCTGCTTCCATTTGTGATTTGATTGCACTTCAGGCTTGGAAGCCTGGATTTGATAAAGAGCTGCAATCTTTACCTGCTTTTTGGGGTTCCCGACTGTCATCGTCCTCCGAATCGCCACGAGGGGAGGTGAATTCTAAGCCTTTTTTTCTCCTGCTTTATGTTCTCGCCGTTAGAACTGGGTTCCTGAAACTGGCCCACATCTTCAGTTGCCACAGCCAGCCCTCCTTCAAATCTCCTGAGGTGTCTCTCCATAAACTAAGCATTGTGACTGTGGGAGAGCATCATGGTGGGCAGGACCTTTGCCCCTCCCCCACTCCCCAAACAAACAAGGAAAACCTAGATTTTTCAGCACAGGATGGGGAAACAGGACAAGAATTTGTAAAACAGTGACTGGTTCAGAGGATGAGCTCCAAAGATAATGCTTCTCTCTCTTTTTCTTAAGGGAAAAAAGAAATCAACCTATCTGTCTGTCTGTCTGTCTGTCTCTCTATATATCCCTATCTCTCTCTCTCTCTCTCTCTCTCTCTCTCTCTCTATCTCTCTATCTCTCTCTATATATCTTTATCTATCTATCATCTATCTATCATCTCTCTCTCTCTCTCCCTATCTATTTATCTATCCTCTCTCTCTCTCTCTCTCTCTCTCTCTCTCTCTCTCTCTCTCTCTCTCTATATATATATATATATATATATATATATATATATATATATATATCCCCCCCTGTCTGTCTGTCTGTCTGTCTGTCTGTCTGTCTGTCTGTCTGTCTGTCTGTCTGTCTGTCTGTCTGTCTGTCTGTCTGTCTATCTGTCTATCTATCTATCTATCTATCTATCTATCTATCTATCTATCTATCTATCTATCATCTATCTATCTATCATCTATATCTGGTCCAGAGGATGAGCTTCTCTTTTTTTTAAGGGAAATATCTCTCTCTCTCTCTCTCTCTCTCTGTCTCTCTCTCTCTCCCTCCCTCCTGTGTGTGTTTGTGTGTTTGCGAATTCCATCATAAATCTGGAACGCCTTCAGCAATCTCAACCAAACTTGGTACACAGATGACTTACTCTCTGGAAAAAATTCTGTGGGTGGTAAGACACCCCTAACACCCCCTCGGGGTGTGTGTTCTGTTAAGGTACAGCCTGTTGTGCCATACTGCCATAAAATGGCTTCTCCTGTACAGCACTGGGGACGATAAATGGCTTCACGGTCCTCCACAAGGGGGCTCCCTCTAGTAAGGGGGACAATCCAACATTAGAAATTGCGGCAACGTTAACGGAAGGGAGAGTTGGGATAAATAAAATAGCCGGGTAATCAGCTAATCGATTATAGGATGTAACTAAAAAACCAGCATGTACGACCACAATGGGATCCAAAATTAGATTTGCCAAGGGAGGATTTCTCCCCACCGCTCCAAGGTTTCATCATGTTTCTGGCAACGTAATGACCAAAATTGCTTGCAGTGTTCCAGTTGTGAGTCTTACTAGGGTTTTTAAAAAGCGGTAGTTGATTCTATGCCTCTGTGGGACAGACAGGAAGCGGGGAAGAATCTGTCACAATTCGGGGACGCGGGAAGTCGACGCGCAGAGGACAGCCAGTTGCCAAATGTGTTCTTTGCGGCATGTTTTCAATTCCTCCTCCCCTCCCTCCTCTTTGCACTTCCTGTTCAAGGCGAAACTGTCGTCTTAATAAAGAAACACCAGCCCTTCCTAATTCTCCTCTTGAAAAGCACCCTTCTTCTTTCCAACAGCCCTAAAGACTTCCTGCAGACATTCTTTGCAGGCTGGTAGAGCCAAAGACACACAGAGAGAGAATATCTCATTGTATTGGCAGGCCTTCGGAGGGTTTCTGTTAGGATATTCAGCCTTATATTGGGTTGACGATGTATATGAGCCTATGTTCTTAAGAAGCTGAACTGTCTTAAATTCTGTTTGCATCTGATTGGCTGTAATTATACAGCTCTACTATAAAGGAAGCTCAGGAACACTGGTTCTGAACCCAGAGTTGCTAACAGTTTCGATCCGCGAAAGAGTTCTGTCTCACAGTGGTTTCCTAAAAGCGACCACGAAGAGAAGGCTCATCTGAATTCTCCTTTGGAAATGAAGCAAAGCTGGGATTTTTTTTTTAAAAAAAGAAACGAATCGGAATATAACCAGGGGAAGGAGTAAGAGGAGGGGAAATCAGAATCTGAATAGAGATAGCACTTATATACCGCTTCATTTTATAGCTCACTCTAAGCGGTTTACAGAGTCAGCCTCTTGCCCCCAACAATCTGGGTCCTCATTTTACCCACCTCGGAAGGAGGGAAGGCTGAGTCAACCTTGAGTCGGTCAGGATCAAACTCCTGGCAGTGGGAAGAATCAGCCTGCAATTCTGCATTCTAACCACTGCAACACCAGGGAAGGAAGGAAGGAAGGAAGGAAGGAAGGAAGGAAGGAAGGAAGGAAGGAAGGAAGGAAGGACTAGCACTTAGATGTATATTCTGCTTCACAGTGCTTTGCAGCCCTCACTAAGCGGTTGACAGAGTCAGCCTCTTGCCCCCCAACAATCCGGGTCCTCATTTGACCCACCTTCGAAGGATGGAAGGCTGAGTCAACCTTGAGCCGGTCAGGATCGAACTGCTGGCAGTAGACAGAGTTAGCCTGCAATATTAACTATATTCTAACCACTGTGCAAGGAAGGAAGGAAAGAAGGAAGGAAGGAAGGAAGGAAGGAAGGAAGGAAGGAAGGAAGGAGGGAAGGAAGGAATAGCAATTGCATTTAGACTTATATACCACTTTACAATGCTTTACAGCCCTCTCTAAGAAATGGAACAGAAGTTGCCTTCAGAGGTTGTGGGAGCTTCATCCCTGGAGGCTTTCAAGACGAGATTGGACTGCCATCTGTCAGAAAGGGTGTAGGGCCTCCTGCCTGGGAGGGGGGGTTGGACTAGATGACCTACAAGGTCCCTTCCAACTCTGTTAATCTGTAATCTGTAATAATAAACCTGGTGTTCTCCAAGCAGCAGGGCACCAGTGAAACTTATGAAGTCCTATAGACACAACCTCTGCTCTACGACCATCTACTACTACCTGTTCCCCACGAAGATAGGTTCATAAGGTGTTCCATTAGGAGAATCTGGCACCCACAAAGCAACAGAAGCAAAGGTGACAGAAAAGACTTGGCTAATACGATAGTTCCATATCATCTGGTACCTTAGCGCTCAGCCGCAACCGGTCGATGGTGTTCTCCGCTTCGGCATACTTGGTTAGAAGTTTGTGGTAGTCTTCCTAAAACCATGATGAAGAGAAGACATTTCATTTGCACGCCCCTTATGGAATAGGAAGTGCTTTGAGGGTGTATGATCTGTATATGGCACCGAGCATATGGTCATAAGTATGAGTCAGTGGCCAAACGTCTGAATCTCAATCACATGATCATGGGGGGGAAACGGTCCTAAGTCATTGTAGCATTGAAGGGTACCCTAAGAGCATCTGCACCAAAGACAAATTCCTTGTGTGTCCAATCACACTTGGCCAATAAATAATTCCTTATTCTATTCTATTCTATTCTATTCCCTTCCCTTCTATTCCCTATTCTATATTCTCTTATTCTATTCCATTCCATTTTTTCTCTTCTCTTCACTGCTATAGTCTTTTCTATTCTATATTCTACTCTATTCTTCATTTTCTATTCTACTCTCTCTACTACTCGACTCCTTTTCTATTCTATATTTCATTCTCTATTCTACTCTGTTCTACTCTACTCTTTTTCTACTATACTTCTATTCCATTATGTTTCATTCTCTATTCTACTCTGTTCTACTCTACTCTTTTTCTACTATACTTCTATTCCATTATGTTTCATTCTCTATTCTACTCTGTTCTACTCTACTATTCTATTTTCTATTCTACTCTACTTTTTTACTCTACTTCTATATTTCATTCTATTCTACTCTGTTCTACTCCACTCTTTTTCTACTCTACTTCTATTATATTTCATTCTCTATTCTACTCTGTTCTACTCTACTCTACTATTCTATTTTTTATTCTACTCTACTCCTTCTTTACTCTACTCTACTCTTATTCTATTCTATTCTCTATTCTACTCTGCTCCTATTCTACTTTACTCTACTCTACCTCTGTCCTACCTCTGTCCTGTCCTATTCCCTGTTGTCTTAAGAGCTACCTATATATGTTTGAACCGGACACTAGAAGCTAAGGACTGAATAGCTACAAACAGTGTTTTAACCTTGAAGGATGCACTTACAAAGAGGTGGGGGGTAGGGGAACACACACACATTACACAAAGAAGGGGAAATGTGCCTAATGTGTGGAGGTTGTGACCTCTCTTCGCTTAGATGGATGCAGACGTGTGGAGGTGGGTGCATTAGAGAGCTGGCTTTTGGCTAGTGGCCTAGATTTGTGGTTTTTATTGATGCCTTCCGAGAGAGGAAGAGCCCGCACTCACACGGATGAGTAAACCTCCAGACCAGCGAGTAGAATCCTCATCACAATCATCACAAAATATAATTCTGCAAATTGAAAAGTCTCTCCGGCAGGCAGAGGGATTTTTCTCTCTCTCTCTCTCTCCCTAATGCTTCTCTGCTAAGTAGGAGATAAAAAATCCCGCAGGCGCACTCTGAATTACAACCGTCTTGTTTTAGCGGCCGTTGAAAGTCGCAACAGCACCGAAACACGGGACTCGTGTTTCGCCCTTACGACCCCCCGAAGCGTCTCCCCGGGGGTTCCAAATTCAGACGCCTGGCCACTGACTCGTTTTCATGACGTTCGCAGTGTCCCTTTGTCGAGCCACGTCAACGAAGACACCCGATTCGTCGAGCAAGGGCCTCGCTGACTTAATGACGGCAGCAATTCGCTTAACGACGAAAAGTGTCATTAGACCCTTTTCACAAATTTCCCTCGCTTAGACACAGAAATTTGGGGCTGAATTACAGTCGTAACTCGAGAACACTCCGTGTTGTGGAATACCTAGAGGCCATTTTGTTCCTTTGACCTTCGCTTGCAGGGTAGAAGGAGGGGACGGCGCCAAACCTCTGGTTATACGGGTCAGTCCTCGAGTTATGACCATAAGGAAGCCCCAAATTTATGTCGCTAAGCGAGACAGTTCTTAAGTGAGCTTTGCCCCGTTTTACGACCTTGCCTGCGGCAGTTGTTCAGCGAAGCACTCCCGTTGTTAAGTCAGTCACACATTTGTGAGGTGATTTGACTTCGGTTTTCAGAAGGTCACAAGAAGGGATCTTAAAACACTGCAGCCATTATTAAGTTGAGCCGGTTTCCAAATGTCTGGATTTTGATTATGGGGAGGCTGCAATGGTCGTAAGTCTGAAACACAGTCCTAAGTCACCTTTTTCAGTGCCTTTGAATGGCCACTAAACAAACTGCAAGACTGGACAACCATTTGTCTGAAGTGGTGTAGGGCTTCCTGCCTAAGCAGGGGGTTGGCCCCTTCCAACTCTGTTATTCTAATGATCTATTCTAATTCTTCTAAGGGTCAAAGGACAGGTTCTCTTAACAGTCGTGTGACTTCACTTCACAGCTGTAGTGTGACTGGGGCAAAAAATCGCTTAAGCGATTCTTCACTTAGCAACATCCCTTTGGGGGTTCGATTCCGGGTCGCAAGTCGAGAAATTTGTTCGGGAAGAGAATTTTCGGAATGCGTTCGAGAGACGTTACCTGAAGCTGATGCACCAGCTCCGTAGCCTGTCTGGGGGACTTCAGCTCCTCGGGAATAACAGAGATGGCGGGTGTGGGACACTTAGAGGGAGACCCTTCTCCGCTGCTCATCAGCACCTCTCGGACAATCTCAGCAGGGGACTTGAAGATGACCGGCTTCCTCACCTCCTTCCCGCTGGCCGGAGAAGACTTTCCTTGAGGTGGCTGGTAGCTTTGGGGGGCCCTGGGGAACTTAACTCGGGGTCCCACTTTGGACAGATCTGGTAACGGGTAGTTGAGTTGCCCTCGGCCGTATCGTGTGGCTTCTCTCGTCCCAGAGTTTGACCGCATCTCTCGGTCCGGTTCTTTCAAAGCAGGACGTCCAGATTTTTCCTGGCTGGTCGTTCGTCGTGGGCTCAAAGATCTGGACTGCCTTGGACTTTTCGACCACAGACTGTGGGGTCCATCTGCTTTCAACTGGCGTGTTCGTTTCTCCACTTGGCTACCAACTCGTTGGAAGGTGTGGGACATCTGTGTTGACCTTCTCGAATCCAGAAGTCCTCCTTCCTCGGTGTGGTTGAAGGCAGCCTGGTGGCCGGTTGGAGCGATCTCCTCTGGAGGATCTTTCTCAAGAGGTTGTCCCAAGTTCTCCATCCAGGATAACTCTGGACAAGTCTCGGCATCGATGCTGGGACAATTCTGAAGGTCTTCCAGCGATTGGAAATCCAAAAGTCGCTGACTGTACGGCAAGGAACTTGCTAGAGAGCTGCGCCCATGACTTCCCAAGTTTCTTCCTGACCCCCAGGAGAACTTCTGATCTTCAGGGAAGTCGGGACCATCCTCACCCAGAATTTGAGGATCAATTTCCAGTTGGGTGCACATGGGTGGAGGACCACAGGGAGAAGGGCTGAGGTTGGAGTTTTCAGAGAGTCCGTCGTCCGCATTATCGGAGGCAAAGCTGCCTTTATACAAAGCGAGGGGGTCTTGAAGGACCTCGGGGCTGGGGCTGAAGTCTGAACCATACTGGCCTTCAAAAGAAAGTTCAGGATGGACATCCTCCTGGCTGCCAAAGTCCCACGTCCCTCTTGTCTTCTCAGGTTCAGAGCTGTCTTCTTCACGCCGTCTATCTAGCTGCAAGTAGGACCTCATGCCAAGATCCTTCTCCTCTAAACATGGGAAAGGACATAGTGTTAGAAGATCGATCTCACCTTGTCTTAATTGTCAACCCATGCCAACCCATCTTTGTTAACCTTACAGTTCAGGGCGGCCAACGCAAATCAAAACAGTACGTTTTGTTCAAAGTGAATAACCACAAATGAGAGATGTATCAAACGTTGATTCTTATTGAGTCTGTCATCGGAACCTCCATGAACCGCCTGGTTTGTCTCTGCCACCCAACAAGACAGACAGAGACTTCGGAGGAGAATCAGAACCTCAGAAGAAACCATGGCTACCAACCTGCCTCCCATGGAGGACTTACACACTGCACGAGTCGAAAAGAGAGCTGGGAAAATATCTACAGACCCCTCGCATCCTGGACATCAATTGTTTCAACTCCTACCCTCAAAACGATGCTATAAGGCACTGCACACCAAGACAACTAGACACAAGGACAGTTTTTCCCCCGAACGCCATCACTCTGCTAAACAACTAATTCCCTCCCCACTGTCAAACTATTCACTAAGTCTGCATTACTATTACTATTAGTCTTCTGATCGTTCCTATCAGCCATCTCCTCCCACTTATGACTGCAGGGTTGTAACTTTGTGGCTTCTATCCTTATGATTTATATTGATATTGATGGTTTCCTGATTGTTTATTTGTACCCTGTGACTATCATTAAGTGTTGCACCTTATAATTCTTGATGAATGTATCTTGTCTTTTTATGGACACTGAGAGCATCTGCACCAAAGACAAATTCCTTGTGTGTCCAAGCACACTTGGCCAATAAAGGATTCTATTCTATTCTATTCTATTCTCTATTCATTCATATTCTATTCATATTCTATTCTATTCTTTATTCATTCTCTATTCTATTCTATTCTCTATTCATTCATATTCTATTCTATTCCATTTCACTCCACTCCATTGCCATTCCATTCTATTTATTCTCTATTTATTCCATATTCTATTCTATTCTATTCTATTCTATTCATTCTCTATTCATTCCATATTCTACTCCACCCCATTCCTATTCTATTCTATTCTATTCTGTTTATTCTCTATTCATTCCATATTCTACTCCACTCCATTCCCATTCCCATTCCCATTCCCAATTCCCATTCTATTCTATTCTATTCTATTCTATTCTATTCATTCTCTATTCATTCCATATTCTACTCCACCCCATTCCTATTCTATTCTATTCTATTCTATTCTGTTTATTCTCTATTCATTCCATATTCTACTCCACTCCATTCCCATTCCCATTCCCATTCCCATTCCCAATTCCCATTCTATTCTATTCTATTCATTCTCTATTCATTCCATATTCTACTCCACCCCATTCCTATTCTATTCTATTCTATTCTATTCTGTTTATTCTCTATTCATTCCATATTCTACTCCACTCCACTCCACTCCACTCCATTCCCAATTCTCTATTCTATTCTATTCTATTCTATTCTATTCTATTCTATTCTATTCTATTCTAATGGGACAATGACAAGGTGGCTATCCAGAACATCTGCTTTGAACCATTGAAAGCCTTATCCGTTACCTTCCCCGAAGGTGCAAAAACTCAACTCCAATTCAGATATCCCTCCAAATAACCTCACCCGAGATTTGGGTTCCTGCGTTACTCACCAGGCAGGGGATGTCCAGCGTTGGCCTCCCCTGCTCCTTCAAGCTCTTGAAGTTCGCCGAGATCAAACCCTTGCTCGCCTTCTTCCAAAAGGTGTTGATAGCCGTTCAGCTCCCTCAACAGTTCCTCGTCCTCCAGCATCTCCTGAGAAGAAGACCAAGTCCAGCAGTCCAAATTCCCAACCAGGCTGTTCTCTCCTAATTGGAAGTCTCTTCTCCCGTCAACTTCACCTTCTTCTGACTCCTTCTCCTTGGAGGGCTGCTCTGCAACACCACGGCTTCCTCTTCTGGCCATTCCTGCATTCCCAAGCAGGGAAGCTAATGGCGCGAAGAGTCGTGGGATCGTTTCCTCGGTGCAAAACAAGGAAGGTAAGCCAGATCCTTCATCTGGGCCTTTTCATCTGAGTTTTCTGCCAAAAAAGCAGGCCACATGGAGGCGTCATTCAGGGCTTCCCTCCAAAGGAGAGTGACGGAATAAATAAGGGCGCATTAAAAACGGGTTTAGACGAGGCCCACAGTTGCATGGTTAATCCACAGGCTGAGGATAAGAAGATGGATGCTTCGGAGGTCCTCCGTTGAGGGTGGAGAACTTGCAATTCTCAAGGTAGCTCTATTGATCTTCTGGAGGAGCTCTCAGTCTGGAAAGTGTCACCTGCAGAAAGAGAGAGAGAGAGAGAGAGAAGAGAGAGAAAGAGAAAGAGAAGAAAGAGAAGACAGGGAAAAAAGAGATGTCACTTTGACCAAGTCCACTTTTTCCTTGTCATCACTACTTGGGCCTCGAGGGTTGATTATTCCCAACTGGAATTCTACCTCCGAGCATGTGAAAAGCTACGGAAGGTATTCAATTAAACGCTCTGCATTTGGCGGATTGCAGACCCTTGTGTGGGACCGCTGGGGAACAAGCCATGCGACAAAGCTCAAAATCTACAAAGGCTTCCCTGAAACCTCCTGAAACCCCAAAAATGGGGAGCAGGGGAGTGCCACACCCCTTATGCTCCCCCACCCCCCTGCATGCACACACACAGAGACCCGAAAATCAGCTGACTGGTGGGAGGCGCATGCGCGGTGGAGTGCCACCTGATGTAGGTCTCAGAAAGTTGCTTCTCTCCTTGATTAGTTTCCACCCATTGCTTCTTGTTCTACCCACAGGTGCCTTGGAGAATAGCTTGACTCCTTCTTCTTTGTGGCAACCTCTGAGATATTGGAAGACTGCTATCCTGTCTCCCCTGGTCCTTCTTTTCATTAAACTAGACCTACCCAGTTCCTGCAACCGTTCCTCATATGTTTTAGCCTCCGGTCTCCTTCTTATAATAATAATAATCTTTATTGTCATTGTAAAAATTACAATGAAATTGGTTGTTATATTCTTGTTCCTAATATCCTGGCTAGTGGTTTTAAGGTGGTAACTTCTGTCTTGCTGTTAATGTTTATTCTCCAAAGCATCTGAGGGCAGAACAAGAAGCAACGGGTGGAAACTCATCAAGGAGAGAAGCAACTTAGAACTGAGGAGAAACTTCCTGACAGTGAGAACCATTAATTGTATTGTGCCCCTCTCCTCCTATTGCAAAGCAGAATAAAAGAACAGGCAGTTTTATCTGAGGCAGCTCTCTCAGTGAGAGAGGAAAAGAGCAAAGCTCTTAATTGTCAAGGCAAAGAAATGAAGACAAGAGGAAATGTTTTATCGGAATTCATATTCCTCCCTCTCCTGCCCATTCCAGCCACACCTGGGTCCTATCTCCACGCATGACCCTTCCTCTCATCCCCAGGGCCTCATCTGTACACACATCCCATCATCTGATCCTTCAGCATCCCCAAACAGCTCAAGGAAAGCCATCGCACGGTGTGGGGACAAAGGAAGCAGATAGAAGGACACGCAGGACGCCTCCTTCAAGTCCCTGGCAATCGGCAGCGCCTCCTGGGAAACCCTGGCACGAGACCCATCCGCATGGCGCACGCTGATCCGTCAAGGCCGCCAGAGGACCGAAGGACCACGGTAGCGCAAGAGAAGCCGGCACTCCGCCGAGCCAGAGCTGCAAACGCTGCGACAGCGATCCCCACGCCTGCCTGCCCGACATGTGGCAGGACATTTCGTGCCCGTCAAGGCCTTACCAGACACCTGCGGACGCCTCGTGGACAGCCCACAACATCCCGTTAGACGTCAAGGCCCTCTTCGCACACGATGGACAGACATCGTCCCCAACGGAATTCTACCTCCGAGCGTGTTAAAAGCTCCGGAAGGTATTTAAGTCAGGCTAATCTCGAATTAAACCACTTAAAAGCTAAGTCATGAATATTCAGAGAGCGGAATCGTCTATATTTGAACCCGGCCGAGGAGTTAAGCGCGGTTCTGGGAAGTCCCTCCTCCTCCAACCCCCCTCCACCCCCCCCGGCTCGTCTCTCTCTCTCTCTGCAGCTGGAGATGCACAGATGTTGCTTCAGGCGGTGCCATTTACTGCACAAACACAAAAGTGGCAGTCGAAACTCTCCCCCCTCAACCGCTCTCATCACATTTGTCCCAGCAGAATGACTGCATTGATTCCTTCTTTAAGATGAAGTCGTCCTCCCCACTCTAGCCAGTCGCCCAGAAGAGAAGCGAGTGCTTCTGAATGCCCTCTCTAATCATCATCTCCCTTCTTTCTTGGCCAGTTTAATGAAAATAAAAATTGGGGGAGGCATGACAGCAAGATTCCAATGTTCGAGGGGCTGCCCCAAAGAAGAGGGAGTCAAGCTGTTCTCCAAAGCACCAGAGGGCAGGAGAAGAAGCAATGGGTGGAAACTAATCAAGGAGAGAAGCAACTTAGAACTAAGGAGAGAAGCAACTTAGAACTAAGGAGAAACTTCCTGACAGTGAGAACAATTAATCAGTGGAAGGGCTTCCCTCCAGAAGTTGTGAATGCCCCAACACTGGAGGTTTTCAAGAAGAGATTGGACAACTATTTGTCTAGGGTGGGATAGGATCTCCTGCTTGTTCAGGGGGTTGGACTAGAAGACCTCCAAGGTCCCTCCCAACTCTGTTATTCCGTTTCTATTTGATGGCCCAGAATTAGTCTAAAACCAACAGATGAACAGAGTTGGAAGGGACCTTGCAGGTCATCTAGTCCAACCCCCTGCCCAAGCAGGAGACCCTACATCGGCCTCTACCTAGGGTTGAACTCCCAACCTCCTGATTGGGAGGCGAGAGCTCAGTGACTCCTGGCGATTGTCCCACCTGGCTTCCATGCCTAAAGCTGGACTAGAACTCACCGATTCACCCTGGCTACCATTTGTATCTGTATTTATACATCTGTGCCTCATTGGTATTGTATTCCTAAATAGAAGAGAGTTAGAAATATCTTTCATTCGTAACTCTTTTCTATATTCCCCCATGGAATTTTGGTTTTTTGGTTTGACTTATTTCCACATAGGAAACGATAGAAGAATAAATGTTTTGTGGATCATTTATCTGGAAGCCCCATTGTTGAGCAAAACGGCCCATTTTTATACACTTCCAAAATCTGTGAATGTTTGCTGGTTCTAAGCTTTCTCTGAAAAGCTGCCACTATCTTCATCTCCAAAGTGAATTAATATGCTGGTATATGTTGGTTGGTTGGGGTTTTTTGTATTCCCACCTTGGACTCCCCATCTGAATCTGCCTGCTGTCACCTTAAGTGTCCGGTGAGCTCCAGTCGGTAATGCGAACACTGTTCAGAGAGGTTGCTTGGGTGTTATTTTAGTTTGAGGTTGCCTTGGTAATTCAACAAAGGCCCTGGGTGCTGTGTGGAGGGATACAGAAGGTCCTTTGCATCAGATTTTGGATCTCCTCCAGGCAGTGATCCAACATTTGGCCAAAAAGGTTGAGATAGGGGAGAGAGAGAGAGAGAGAGAGAGAGAGAGAGAGAGAGAGAGAGAGAGAGAGAGATATCGTGTCTTTATGTGTGAGTGAGAGGGATTGTGAGACAGAGAGAAAGAGAGAGACACACAGAAGAAAGATATAGAGGCAGAGAGAGGGGAAGAAAGCAGAGAGAGAGACAGAAAGAAAGCAGAGAGAGAGAGTGATATTGTGTTTTATGTGTGTGAAAGAGAGGTTGTGTGTGAGAGAGAGACACAGAAGAAAGATATAGCGACAGAGAGACAGAAAGAAAGCAGAGAGAGAGAGACCAAAAGAAAGCAGAGAGAGAGAGAGATTGTGTTTTATGTGTGTGAAAGAGGGATTGTGAGAGAGAGAAAGAGAGAGACACACAGAAGAAAGATGTAGAGACAGAGAGAGAGAGAGAAAGAAAGCAGAGAGAGAAAGAAAGCAGAGAGGGAGGAGAGAGAGATTGTGTTTTGATGTGTGTGAGAGAGGGATTGTGAGACAGAGACAGAGAGAAGTGTGAAGAGGAAGCTCAGAGAAAAAAACAACTTTCCCCAAACTTAAAAACAGAATTGCCAAAGATTGTGGTGGAGAAATAGGCCACGGGGGGAAGGAGAAGAAGCCTAACCACAGAGGAGTGAGAAACACACCAGCGAAATAGCGAAGTTAAAGAAGGTCTTTGCAAGCTGCAAAAGAGATCTCAAGAAGCAGCTCTGCAGCCAGAGGACAATCTCTTGCTGCAAAAATCTCTTCGCAGCTAGCTCAGCAACATTGGTTTCGAAATGGCTTTGAGCATCCGAAGTGAACACGTGTTATTAGTCATCCTGAAATGCTCAGAGAGGTGACTCTGGATGTAGAGATTTTGAAGCTGGGGGTTTCTTACAGATGTTAAGCCCTCAATGAATACTCCAGGACTTCCAGGCAGAAGATACTAAACATACAAAACCTTTGCCAGACCAATCCTCGGATACAGCTCGTCTGCCTGGAATCCACCCTGCATATCGGACATTAATACAATTGAGCTGGTCCAGAGGTATTTCACGAGAAGAGTCCTCCACTCCTCTGCTCACAACAGAAGTCCCTATGCCACCAGCAGGGGTGGGTTCCTGCTGCCATTACTACCGGTTCGGCACCCACATTTTTTTGTGAGTTTGGCCATGGTGAACTGGCAAGTTGGCCATGGTGAGTTGGCAGTGGTGAATTGCACTGAAGATTGATTCTTTGATTCACAAGAACCTAGTCAACTAAAGTTCATCACTAAACGGGCACCAGATAAGGGTCAATGGAATTAAGAAGGGGCTTCAACTAGGATTGTTTGTGTCAACGTAGGGACTCTAGGCTATTGACTTGCTTAACTCCACCCTCAGCACTGCCTGTTTTTTTTCCCCACACATCCAATGATCGATGCATTTTGGAAGCCTTTGACCTCAGCTCTAAGGAGAAGCATTTCGGAAGCTCTTAAAAAGGCAGAAGAGACCACCGAGGGGATTAAAAAAAAGACAATTAAATTACAGTGACGCTGATTGAATGCAGAACATGTCCAGCTCAGGAAAGACATATATCTAGTTTGATTAGCTAAACAAGTCCCATATTCAATTCTTCTCCAGATGAGGCCCAGAGAAAGAACCAACTGAAATTCTGGACAGCTGCCTTCCATCCTCACTGAGAATCCAAAACTGGACAGCTGATAGTAAAGGAACAACGTTCTCTGTTCCTATTGTTCCAAAGCACGTTGTATTTTTAAAAATTGCCAGTTGAGTGTTACAAATGCAAGTTTTGTACGAATAATAGGACGAGTCTTCCTCCCTCCCTCCCTCGTTTGTCAAACCAGACAAAGAGAGTTGAGTGACGGCCACCCCAGGAATAAGACAGGTCTTGTCACCGCTAACCTAATTAATATCCATCTGCTTCTCCCCACCCCCAAAACTCACTGTCCATTACAGACATTCAATTCCCCATCTCCCTAATTCGCAACAAGCCTCTACCCACCTCCACAATTGCAGAAACATCTGGTTGGGAAGCTCACAAGAGCCTGGGGCATGTCTCTTAGATGCCCCCTACTTTAGTTAGCCAGCCAAATGGAAACGACGGGGGGGGGGGGGGTGGGAGGGGAGAAAATCTGATTTCTCCCAGGCCACAGATGACTTTTCTAAGATCTGACGGACAACGCAAGGTCAAAGAGACACCGAACAGACAAGGAAAATGTTAACGGTGCTTGGTTTGTATCCTTTAAGGGCAAAATGATACTCCCCGGCCTCCTCCTATACATACACCACTGTAAAACGAGTGTTTTAAAGAAGGAACAACAGCTTCAACCTTAAGGCAAGGGAAGAAGGAAAGGAGAGGAAGAAAGAAGGAAGGAAGGAAGTAGAGAAGGGAGGGAGGGAGAAAAGAAAGGAAAAATAGGATGGTGATAACATAAGCTAGGCATAGGGGATGGTAAGCAAAGCAACCCAGATCTATACTAGTCTCCCTTATTTATTTATTTATCAGCACAAAAACGTATCATATATATATATATATATATATATATATATATATATATATATATATATATATATATATATATATATATATATATATATATATATATATATATATATATATATATATCAGGAGGAGAACCAGTGGCCTAGTGGCAATTACAACTGCCTCACATGTAAAACTTCCCTGGTTCGAATCCCAGTAAGGGTATGGCTAGCTGGTGAGAGCTAAATAGCTTGAAATAGATCTATACTAGTCTCCCTTATTTATTTATTGATCAGTACAAAAACGTATCACATATATATATCAGGAGGAGAACCTGTGGCCTAGTGGCAATTACAACTGCCTCACATGTAAAACTTCCCTGGTTCGAATCCCAGTAAGGGTATGGCTAGCTGGTGAGAGCTAAATAGCTTGAAATAGATCTATACTAGTCCCCCTTACTGATTTATTTATCAGCACGAAAACGTATCACATATATATATATCAAGAGGAGAATCAGTGGCCTAGTGGCAATTACAACTGCCTCACATGTAATACTTCCCTGGTTCGAATCCCAGTAAGGGTATGGCTAGCTAAATAGCTTGAAATAGATCTATACTAGTTTCCCTTGTTTATTTATTTATCAGCACAAATGTAATACACACACACACACACACACATATGGAATTCTCTGGTACAGAAGCTGTCAGTGATAGAGAAAGAAGCTAAGGCGACCATGTCGAAGCTGTACAAAAGTTATTAAAGTTAGAAAGCTGTTTACGGCACAGATCTTATCTCCCCCCCTATTACTGTTTCCTTCTACTAAATTGTTTGCATAACCATTTTATTTTTGGTAAGTGCCACAGGGGGAGATTCTGGTGGATTTTTGCTGGGTTTCCCCCCTCCTCCCTCTTTCCTTCTCCTGCACATGGTTCAACACAGCAAGCCATCTGGTATCCCCGAGGACAAGAGGCTCCTGCACTTCGCTTCAACCAAAAACTGGTCAATCTTTTCACAAGTGCACAAAAGACACACACAATTCACCCCGGGGCAGCGTGAGTTTGGCTCAAAGTTTAAAAGAACGGGATGTTTTTCCCCCCTTTCCTCATCTCCAAAAGTGGTAGGTGAGAACTAGCAAAGAAGCGGCCACGCCAGACAGAATTGTAAGCGCAAAATATGACCACAATGAAGTCCGACATTTTTGGTGTGATGCAGGGAGATCTTGGTGAAGCAGGCTTTGCTCCCTTTTATGACCTCGCCTGCCTCAGTTGTTAAGCGAATCACTGCCGTTGAATCAAGAGCAATAGCCCTTAGACTTATGTACCGCTTCACGCTGTGTTACAGTCCTCGTTCTCTTTTTTTTAATCTATAAATAATTGTTATTAAGCTTTTTACAAAACAAAACCCCAAAACCACATTCGACGTCCTGCCCTACTGCACTCGAACCACAAAAAGTTAGTCGCCTGGTTGTTAAGTGAATCGGGCATCTCCGTTGACTTTGCTCGTCAGAAAGTTGCAAGCGGGGAGCAGGTGATGCCCCCTGGGACACTGCAACGGTCATAAAACCATTTAAAACAAATTAAAAACATATCTTTTCTGCTTGGCCGGCCTAGGTTAGTCTCTCTCTATGGGGTTTTAGCTATTTAAGTGGGAATTTTAGTATGTAAATGGGTATTTTAGCACAGGTATCGTTTAATTTGTTTTTAATATGTCTGTATATTTATTGTATATTTATTGTTTTAGTTTCCCTGTGCACCGCTCCGAGTCCCTATGGGGAGAGGGAGCGGTCAAGAAATTATTATTATTATTATTATTATTATTATTATTATTATTATTATTATTATTATTATTATTATTATTATTATTATTATTATTATAAGTATGAACCACTTGCCAAGCATCTGAATTATGATCCTGGGGAGGCTGCGACGGTTGTTAAGCATGAAAAACGATCGTGGTGCCGTTGAAACTTTGAACGGTCACTAAAGGAAGAGTTGTAAGTTCGAGGACTACCTGTGTAAGGTTCTATCTTTGGGTAGGGACTGGGGTGGAGAAAGGAGATGAATACCTAGACAAAGACATAGATAGAAATGAAGAGATAGATTGCATAGGTAAAGATACATAGATAGAAACATAGATAAAGGCTCTGGTTAATCACAGTTCTTACTTGAACTTGTATCGATCTGACAACGAATTCTCACAATAACCTACGATGCTACCAGCATCCACATTTGGTTCGGATCTGCCACTGTTTAGCTTGACCATGTTGGATGGACTTCAACTAGAGGTTTGCGCCTTTGACACGGAAGTAAATTAAAAGACGCTTGCTCCTGTGGAGGCAAGCTACGGCAAATCCAGAGAGCTTCCTAAAAGAACGCTGTTCCCTTCCCACCAAAGGTGGTTTCCTATTTTTCTGCCTGCATTTTTTGACGTGCTTTCGAACTGCTAGGTTGGCAGAAGCTGGGAAAAAGTCACGGGAGCTCACTCCGTTACGCGGCGCTAGGGATTCGAACCGCCGAACTGCCGGCCTTTCTGATCGACAAGCTCTGCGTCTTAGCCACTGAGCCACCATGTTCAAAGTTAGAAGGGCTTTAACACAGAGTTAAAAGGGACCTTGGAGGTCTTCTAGTCCAACCCCCTGCTCAAGCAGGAAACCTTACACCATTTCAGGCAAAACGGCTGTCCAATCTCTTCTTAAAATCCTCCAATGTTGGAGCATTCACAACTTTTGGAGGCAAGTCGTTCCACTGGTTAATTGTTCTCACTGTCAGGAAAATTCTCCTTAAGTTCTAGGTTGCTTCTCTCCTTGATTAGTTTCCATCCCTTGCTTCTCCAGTCCCATTCATGGACTATAGATAGACTCCTAGGGCCGGGAGGGACCCCAGAGGTCTTCTAGTCCAACCCCTGCTCAAGCCACAAACTTTATACCCTTCCCAGTCAAAGAATTGTCCAGTCTCCAGGGATTGAGCACCCACGACTCCAGAGAGCCAAAGTTATTCCATTGTTCTCCCTGCCAGGAAATTTCTCCTTCCTTTTTGATTTAACACAAATGTAAGTCGGAAGCAAGTTCCCTTTCGTTTTAAACAGAAGTCTCATTCTCACGTCCCGCGGGCCAATTGCGGCCCGCAGGACGGTATCTTGTGGCCCCCACCGTGATATCAAAGTATAATGGATTAGTGTGGCCTAATCCACACCATCAAGCTAGCAGACTGAAACTTAAATTGTTTTCATTTGGTTTTTAAGGGGTAACAGTTTTAGGGTTTTTTTAGCACAGGGTTATTAGTATTTCATATGTTTTTAGTATTTATCTATTGTTATGTTTTATATTTCTATTTTAATTTAGTTTTAGTTTAGTTTTATTTGATTTATATCCCGCCCTTCTCCAAAAGGACCCAGGGCGGCGCACAGGAATTTAAAATAACATACAAAATAATACAAAAATACAAAAAATTAAAAAAAACCTATTAAATACCAAGTCCTGCGCTAAAACCAATTAAAATCCCCAATTACAACTATCTATACTAGTCACAGCGGAGGTTATGTTAATTTCCTGTGCACCGCCTTGAGTCCCTTTCGGGGAGAGTGGGGCGGTTTATAAATTCAATAAAATAAATAAATAAAGAAAGAAAATAAAGAAAGAAAGAAAATAAATAAATAAAGAAGCAATGGGTGGAAACTAATCAAGGAGAGAAGCAACTTAGAACTAAGGAGAAATTTCCTGACAGTTAGAACAATTAACCTCTGGAACAGCTTGCCTCCAGAAGTTGTGAATGCCCCAACCCTGGAAGTCTTCAAGAAGATGTTAGATAGCCATTTGTCTGAAATGGTATAAGGTTCCTGCCCACGCAGGGGGTTGGACTAGAAGACCTACAAGGTCCCTTCCAACTCTGCTATTGTATAAATAAGTAAAATAATATTATAATGACATTTGAGGATATTTTTTTAACATCTATTTTGGGGGATCCCTTATGCCGCCCAGCCTCACCCAGCCTCTGCCTCCAGCGGCCCCCAGGCAAATTGAGTTTGAGAACCCTGGTTTGAAATAAAAGAGGAGGAAGGGGAAAAAACTTTTTAAAAACTCTTACAAGGAAAGGTGGAGCAGCTCACCAAGGGCCCCGAGCGTCCCGTTGCTTAGCAAGAGTTGAAACAAGGCGTCTCCAAAGGCGCTGGCTTTCTCTCTTCCCCCCCCCCCCCACCCCCGCTTCCTTCAAGGTAACCAGAGCAACAGGCAGGTTCAAATCCAGCCTGGGCAAACACACACACACTAAGCAAAAAGCACGTTCCTGGCCCTCATGAAGGCAGGGTACAGTGTCGTGGATACACCGAAAATGACTGGGCGCTGCGTCCGCGGGGCGCGCAAAGTAAAAAAAAAAAGGATGAGCAGAGAGTTGGTTCAAGCGGCAGCTGGGGTTTCTTTTTTTGGTGGGGAGGGGATCCCCCAAATCAAAGGAGGTGGGTGGGGGAAAAGCGGGTGACTAAACAGAGCCACGTTTCCAGCTCCCTTCCTCCCCCCCACCCAAAAAAAAATCAGGTTCCGATGCGCATTCAAGCAACCTTCCCAAGGATGCGGGTTTTCAAAAGAGCGCTCCAACTTTGCAAGAAAAGAGGATGCAAGGGGTGGTCGCAAGACCCTTGCCTTAAAACACACACACACACACACACACACACACACATTTGCAATGCCCACCCACTCAAACCTGCCACCTCCGCAAGCAGCCAAAGGAGAAGGGCAGAGGCACAGAAGCCCACCCGCCCCAGCCCCAATATTTACTTGGCCAAGCGAAGTGGATGGATGGATGGATGGAACCAACTTTCTCCGAAGTTTTGCAGCCTTGCGAAGTTTGGGAAACAAGGGCGGTTCGTTTCCTGGAGTCCGGAATTGGCGGCTGCTACGAAGAGCCAGTGTCGAAACGCATCTGGAGAGGGGGGGGAGGAGCCAGCTGGGCCAGAGCTGCAAATGGCAAGGCTCTCCCCCAATGGCAGCTTGAAAGAGGCGGGGGCAGAGGAGAGGAGAGGAGGGGGTCATTAACTTAAGAAGAGTTTTGAATTGCGTTTCCTTAAGCTTTGGGTCCGAAGCGGAGGGAGGGAGGGAGAGAGAGAGAGAGAGAGAGAGAGAGAAGGCAGGGAGAGAGGAGGGGGAGAGAGTGTGAAGGAGGCAGGAAGATAGAGAGGAATCAGGGAGAGAGGAGGAAGAGAAGGACGAGAGAGAGGGAGAGAGGGAAGGAGGGAGAGAGAAAAGGAGGAAGAGAGTGGAAGGGAGAGAGAGGAGGGAGGGAGAGAGGAAGAGGGAAGGAAGGAGAGGAGGAAGATGGAGGGAGAGAGAGAGAAGGAGGAAGAGAGTGGAAGGGAGAGAGAGGAGGGAGGGAGAGAGGAAGAGGGAAGGAAGGAGAGGAGGAAGATGGAGGGAGAGAGAGAGAAGGAGGAAGAGAGAGGGAGGGAGAGAGAGGAGGGAGGGGGCTTATACTTTCCTGCAGGGAGTTATGGACCAATGGGGGAATTTGGGGGGGATGTCGGATCCCCCCCTCCCCGAAAGTGGGGCATTTCTCCCCCCTTGTCTGCAAAGAGACAATAAACAATCTTTCAAATGAAGCCTGTTCTGCACATTTTTTCTTCCTTTCTCTTTCTCCTTTCTTCCTAGCTTCCTTCTTTTCTTCCTTTTATCTTTTTATCTTGCCTTTCTTTTTTTCCTTCTCCCTCTTTCCTTCCTTCCTTCCTTCCTCCTTCTTCCCTTCCTTTCTCCATTTCTTTCTTTCTCTTTCTTCTCCTTTCTTCCTTTTCTCTTTCTATCTTGCTTTTCTTTCTTTTTTCTCTCCCTCTTTCCTTCCTTCCTTCCTCCTCCTTCCCTTCCTTTCTCCGTTTCTTTTGTTCTTTCTTTCTTTCTTTCTTTCTTTCTCTTTCTTCTTTCCTTTTCTCTCTTGCCTTTCTTTCTTTTTCTTCTTTCTCTCTTTCCTTCCTTTCTTCTTTCCTCCTTCTTCCCTTCCTTTCTCCGTTTCTTTCTTTCTTTCTTTCTTTCTTCTCCTTTCTTCCTTTTCTCTTTCTATCTTGCCTTTCTTTCTTTTTTCCTCTCCCTCTTTCCTTCCTTTCTTCCATCCTCTCTTCCTTCCTCCTTCTTTCCCTTCCTTTCTGTTTCTTTTGTTCTTTCTTTCTTTCTTTCTCTTTCTTCTCCTTTCTTCCTTTTCTCTATCTTGCCTTTCTTTCTTTTTCTTCTTTCTCTCTTTCCTTCCTTTCTTCTTTCCTCCTTCTTCCCTTCCTTTCTCCGTTTCTTTTTTTCTTTCTCCTTTCTTCCTTTTATCTTTCTATCTTGCCTTTCTTTCTTTCTTTCTTTCTTTTTCTTTCTTTCTTCTTTCTCTCTCTCTCTCTCTCCTTCCATTCTTCCTTCCAGTGCAAAACAGAAAATAAAGATGGCGGCCCTGAACATAGAACCGGTTCAGGCCCGTGTCCGGCCGAATTAATACCAAACCGGTCCGAACCAGCAGAAACCCACCTCTGGGTGCACAGCCCCTCCTCATGTGCCTTGCCATTCGTGCATGTGTGACGGAGACCCAAAGACCAGCTGGCTGGCAGGAGGCACAAGAAACTGAACTGGGGCGAGAGAAGGCACTGCATGCCACTTTTCTAGTGCATGCCATAGGTTCGCCATCACGGTTCTCAACACCTCTTTTGCAGGCTGGCGAAAAGCTGGCGAAACCAAATAACAGCCACGGTTCTTTTTTCCTAATACGTTTATTGCAAAATTAAACCACAGTCTCTCTTTTATGTACAGGTAGTGAAATCTCGAAGGGTTCCCCCCACTTATTGGCTAGGCGGAAGGCGGAATCTGGGCAAGGTCCCTGCAGAGTCGTACACCACAAAGACGAAATCCGAAAACCCGGGAATCGGATGGAGCACGGGTGGTCCTACTTCCCTCTGACGGCGCCCGGATCTTCTCCAGCCCAAATTTCTGGGACTTGCCGTGATCGTAAGAAGTTCCCGGAAGATACAAAGGGAAGAAGGTCGGAAGAGCTACGAGAGAAAGCAGGTGATGTTTTCGGACAGGTGCCTTGCCGGGTTCATTCGGGACATGGAGGCAGAGGAGCAGAGACAGGTGAGCTAACTGGTGGCTTGCGAGCCAGTCAAGGATGGTTGCTGGGAAGAAGGACGACGAGGTCGATCAAGATTGGGGAGCCGTTAGAAGTTGGGGCACTTAGCAGAGAGAAACTATGTTGAGGAGAGGTCAATCCAACCCCAAGTTTGCTCGGTGGGAAATCCTGCCTAGGCTCTACCTCCGTAAACAGGTGTGCACGCGAGTGGGCACATCGGACATCTTGTAACCCTGCTCTTTCCTTCCGTCTCTTGGTCTTTTGGCTTTGGAGGGGTCTCTCCAGACCCCTAAAGGGCAACGTTGAATTCTGTGACGAGGAAATCGACGTAATCCTTCTCTTTCGTCTTGAAAGCTTCGGCGATGATACGAGCCGCTTCGCGGTGCTCCCTGCCCCGGAGGGCCACCCCGTTGACTTCCAGGATGACTTGGCCCACCTTCAGCTGGCCGCAGTTGTGAGCGGAGCCGCCTTTCTGTGGGAGGGAAGGAAAGATAAAGATAGAAAGACAAAAGAAGGAAAGAAAGAAAGAAAAAGAAATGGAGGAAGGAAAGAAGGGAAGAAGGAGGAAGGGAGAGAGGAAGGAAAGAGGGAGAGAAAAAAGAAAGGCAAGATAGAAAGATAAAAGGAAGAAAGGAATGAAGGAAGTTAGGAGCAAAGGAGAAAGAGAAAAAGAGAGAAAAAAAGAAAGAGAAAAAAAGAAGGAAGGAAAGAAAGGAAAATAAAGAAAAAGAAACAGAGGAAGGAAAGAAGGGAAGAAATAGGAAGGGAGAGAGGAAGTATAGAGGGAGAGAAAAAACAAAGAGAAAGAAAGAAAGCAGGATAGAAAGATAAAAGGAAGGAAGAGAAAGAAAGAAAGCAAAGATAGAGAAAGAAAAGGAAGGAAGGGGGAAGGAAAAGGAAGGAAGTAGGATGGGAGAGGAGGAAAGGAAGGAAGGAAAGAAAAGAAAAAAGAAAGTTAAGATAGAGCAATAGAAAGTAGGCAGGCAGGAAGGCAGGAAGGAAGAAAAAAAGAAAGAACAATTCAATAATTTTGTGGGAGTTGAGGGTAGTTGTCCTTATCATAAGGACACTTTCTTTAGCTCTTCAAGGTCAGGACTGCTCCGAGAGCAAAGCTACAGGGAAAATGTCTCATAGCATTTTTCTAATCTTTCTTACTACAAAGAATTCCCTCGGATGTCCGTGTTTCCGTGTTCGAGAGAACCCCACTTCCTCAAGGAAACCCCTGAATTCATACCTGGATCGTGACAATCCTGGGCAGGGGCTGTCGTGTGTTGGCACCCCCTTCGATGGCTATGCCCAAGGTTGGGGCGCTCTTCGGCACCCGGATCAGGCGCGAAGTTGGCTCCAGGAGTCCTGGCTGTAGGGAGACGGAGAGGAGGAGAACATCAGCGGTGGACGAGCAAAGTTGGTACCGGAATGATGGCCACGAAGGACTCATCTCCAAAATTTTGACTGCAGTCCTGATTCTCCCCGGCTCATCTTTCCTGGGGAAGTCTCGAGTGCAAATTAAGCCAGCTTGTTGCAAAATATTAGGCGGTCTACAGAGATTACAGGGTGTGTGTTGTATTTTTCTTTCTTCTTTTCCTTTGGGGGGGGGGGGCTACCCTAAATTTAAATGACAATACTTCCCTCTAGTGGAGAAATGTGGTCACTAATTTCTGCCAAAATCGATGCTGTTTTTAATAAGCTCAAATCTGGTATAATCGTATTAAAATGTATAATTCACACGATAGTGACATTTATTTTGTATAAATCACGAGGACGTGTTTCATCTTGGGTTTTCATCCCCTTCTCCTCGCCTAAGAGGGAGTTTGGGGTACTGGTTAAAGCACCAGCCTAGAAACTGGGAGGTCCCGAGTTCTAATTTTGCCTTGGGCAGGAAACCTAAGGCAAAACCTAAACCTAAATTCCATTCCATTCCATATTCTATTCTATTTTGTTCTGTTCCATTCCGTTCCATTCTCTTCTATTCTAAATTATTCCATTCCATTCTATTCTATTTTATTCTGCTCTAAATTATTCTATTCTGCTCTAAATTACTCAATTCTATTCTATTCTATATTATTTTAATCTGCTCTACATTATTCTATTCTGCTCTAAATTACGCTATTCTATTCTATTCCTATTCTCTATTATTTTATTCTGCTCTAAGTTATCCTATCCTATCCCATCCCATCTTATTCTATTCTAAATTATTCTATTCTGCTCTAAATTACTCTCTTCTCTTCTGTTCTACTTTGCTCTACTCTTCTCTTCTCCTCTATTTGATTTTATTTTATTCTGCTCTAAAGTATTCTATTCTGCTCTAAATTACTCTCACTTCTCTTCTTTTCCCTTCCCTTCCCTTCTATTATATTCCCTATTCTATTCTATTCTATTCTATTCTATTCTTATTCTTATTCTAATCTATATTATTCTCTTCTCTTCTCTTCCCTTCCATCTTCTCTTCCCTTCCCTTCCCTTCCTTCCATCTTCTCTTCTCTTCCCTTCCCTTCCTTCCATCTTCTCTTCCCTTCCCTTCCCTTCCTTCCATCTTCTCTTCTCTTCCCTTCCCTTCCCTTCCCTTCCCTCCTTCCCTTCTCCTCCTGTCCTGTCCTATCCTCTCGTATTGTAATATGGGAGGCCAAAGTACTGGGACAGCTTCTAGGATACCCACCCACCTCCTTTCCCTGTTTGCTGGGGCTCGTCCCCCAGGGATGCCTCACCGGTTTGGGTCCTGCCTCTCCCGCTCTGCCCACTCTGGGGACGCCCTGGGGACTTGGCGCTGGCGGCAGGCCCTGCAGCCGCCGACTCCTCTCCCGGCTGGTGCTCAGCTCCGCTTCCCCCAGGTCAACGCCGCTGTCTTCGCTTAACGTCTGCCCGCTGTCCGAGAGCTGGGAGAGTGTGGAGGCTGGGGATGGGAAACGGTGAGAGACAAGCTGTTAAGGGGGCAGCAGAGCAGAGAAGTGAGAAAGCGAAGGGTGCTGAGAACAGAATCATAGAGATGCATTCTTCTGACCAACCTCTCCAGGGATGGAGCACTCACAACTTCGGGGGGCAAGCCCTTCCCCTGGTTAATTGATAGGGTAACAGACCTGGAAGGGACCTTGGAGGGTTTCTAGTCCAACCCCCTGCATTTTTGCTTCTCATCCAAGGCAGGAGAGCGGAGCTGAGAAAGCTTCTTGGATGAGAAGCGAAAAGTCTTCCAAGAACCCCCCCCCCAAAGAAAATCCAGTTGCCTCCTGAAAAAACAAACCCCTTTGGGACAGTCATAACCTGGACTACAGGCTTTTGTCCCATCTCTTCTTAAAAAGCTTTTGAGTGTTGGGGCATTCACAACTTCTGGAGGCAAGTCGTTCCACGGATTCACTGTTCTCGCTTGTCAGGAAATTCCCTCTCAGTTCTAAGTTGCTTCTCTCCTGGATTAGTTTCCACCCGTTGCTTCTTTGCCCTGCCTTCTGGCGCTTTGGGAGCCACTCCTCCTCGCGGCAGCCCCTCAAACATTGGAAGATCCTTTCGTGGCATCCCTAGTCCTTCTTTCCCCTAGACTAGGTGGAGGTAAAAATTCCCCTCGCACGTATGAGCTTCCCGACTCTAGGGGGCGGTGCTCATCTCCGTTTCAAAGCCCAAGAGCCAGCGCTGTCCGAAGACGTCTCCGTGGTCCTGTGGCCGGCATGAGTCAACGCCGAAGGCGCACGGAACGCTGTTCCCTTCCCACCAAAGGTGGCTCCTGTTTTTCTACTTGCATTTTTCTACATGCTTTCGAACTGCTAGGTTGGCAGAAGCTGGGACAGGTCACGGGCGCTCACTCCGTTACGGGGATTCGAACCGCTGAACGGCCAACCTTTCTGATCGACAAGCTCAGCGTCTTAGCCCCTGAGCCACTGCCTCCCTTCTCTAGACTAGACCTACCCAGTTCCTGCAACCGTTCTTTCATATGTTTGAGCCTCCAGTCCCCTCATCCTCTTGGTTGCTCTTCTCTGCACTCTTTCCACGTCTTTTTTATATCTGGTGATCAAAACTGGATGCAAATATTCCCAGGGTGGCCTTCCCAAGGCCTTATAAAGTGGTGTTAACCCTTCACGTGATCTTGATTCTCTCCCTCTGTTGATGCAGCCTAGGACGAATTGTAACATGGATGGATTCTGTGGCTGCTCCGGGGCTGGGTGGGTGGGGGGGAATTGCCTGGTTGGCTTTTGTCTTTTAAAATGGTCTGTTGATTGGGGCCCTCTTAATATTCATTTTTGCAAGCCACCGAAGAATAAGGGATGGATAATGTTTTCGCTACGGTCCTTTGCGGAGAAGGGCGGGATATAAATGTAACCTATAAAGCTACGGGAAGAAGGTAGACAGGCTGCCTGGGGTGCATAAATAAATAAATTTGCGCACAAATTTATGCATTTGTATATTAAGATGAAAATACACAGCAGCTGCCCCGGCTGTCAGCTGAGCAGGAGGAAGGCCCCAGGGGCAACTCACCTCTCTTCTCACTGAATATGTTCTCAAAGGCTAGCTCTTGCATGCCCCCTCCCACTTCAACAAATTGTGCACTATCTATGTTAGATAAGGAGGGAGGGAGGGAAGGGAGGGACGGAGGGAGGGAAGGGAGGGACAGAGGGAGGGAAAGGAAGTTATGAAGGAAGTCAGGAAGAAAGGAGAAAGGGAAAGAAAAATAAAGATAGAAAGAAAAGAAAAGGAGGAGGGAAATAAGTCAGGAAGAAAGGAGAAAGAGGAATGATAAAGATAGAAAGAAAAGAAAAGGAGGAGGAGGGAAGGAAGGAAGTCAGGAAAAAAGGAGAGAGAGAGAGAGAAAAAGAGAGAAAGAAAGAAAAGAAAAAGAGAAAGGAAGTTAGGAGGGAAGTCAGAAAGGAAGGAGAAGAAGAAAGAAAAGAAAGAGAAAGAGAGAAAGAAAAGGTAGGAAGGAGGATGGATGGAAGGAAGGAAGGAAGGAAGAGTAAGGAAGGAAAGATAAAAATAGAAAGAAAAGAATGGGGGCAGGACAAGGAGCAATGGGTGGAAACTAACCAAGGAGAGAAGCAACTTAGAACTAAGGAGAAATTTCCTAACAGTAAGAACAATTAACCTCTGGAACAGCTTGCCTCCAGCAGTTGTGAATGCCCCACCCTGGAAGTCTTTAAAAAGATGTTAGACAGCCATTTGTTTGAAATGGTATAAGGTTCCTGCCCACGCAGGGGGTTGGACTAGAAGACCTACAAGGTCCCTTCCAACTCTGCTATTGTATTGTATTGTAATGGAAGGAGGTGGGAAGGAAGGAAGGAAGAGAGAGAGAAAGGGAGAAAAAAGAGAAAGTCAGTGAGTCGGGGAAGGAAGGAAGGCAGAAAGGAAGAGTCAAGGAAGGAAGGAAGGAAAGGAGAAAAAAGAAAGGAAAAATCAGAGAAGGAAGGAAGGATGGAAAGAAGCGTCAAGGAAGGAAGGCAGAAAGAAAGAAAGAGCCAGGAAAGGAAGAAAGGACGGAAGGAAGGAAAAGTCAGAGAAGGTAGGCAGGCAGGTGAAAAGAAGTGTCAGGGAGGGAGGAAGGAAGGAAGGAAAGAAGAAAAAAAGAAAGGAAAAAATCAGAGAAGGAAGGAAGGATGGAAAGAAGGAAGGAGATGAGCCAAAGAAGCATTTCAAAGGAACGAAGCAGTCACCTCTAACTTGAGGCAATGGCTTGACTTCATTCACATCCGGTTCGCTATTCGGCCGGTGAACTTCCACCATGATAAAGTGCTGAGTGTTCCCCACTTCAAAACTGCCTTTCTCCCCAGGAGGGGAAGCAGCCGGATGGGCGGGAAGGGGAGGGTGGGTAGGGGAGCTTGGGGCCGTGCCCGCCGTCTCCAAGGAAGGCTGTTTCAAGCGGGCGGGCGACTGGATCCGAGGGAAAGGCAGCATGGGGTGCTGGTTGAGTGTCAACAGTCGGGCCTCCATGGGCCTCCTCAAGAGGTGAGTCGCGGGAGAGATGGAGGCGTAGATGGAGCTGGAGGCCGAGTCCTCCATGGAAGAGCCAGTGGTGGCGCTGGAGGCCAGGCTGTGGGTATCCTTCTCGGAGAGGCTGGAAGATGGCATGGGGCTTTGAGGAGTCATGAAGAACAGCCCCGACTGGGAGGATTCAGGAGATCCCAAACCTGGTTTGTGCGCTTGGTCTGAAGGATCGGCCCGCCACTGACAGGAAGGAGCCGG
>CM077652.1:13101979-13216979 GCA_039707465.1 Rhabdophis nuchalis | reverse complement strand
GCTGCTCCTCTGCCTCACTGATGTCTGACTCCGAAGGCAGCTGATAACTGTCAGAGGGCCCTGGCCCTCTCTCTGCCTCCGACACAGAGCCCTCCTCAGAGCCTTCCCCAGACTCCAGGACTGGCCCAGGTTCCTCCCCAACCCTCCTCACTGTCCGAATCTGCTGCCATCTCCACTGGCCACTGGCGGGCCACAATAACATAATGGAAGAATAACATGCAGACATGCGTACCTATTTCTACATCATGGGTCCTTGGCGCTCTTTGAGTTTGATGGTTTTCTTGCGGACGTTTTGTGACCCTCTTAGGTAACCTCATCCATGTTAAAAGGGAGTGGAGGTAATAAGAGAAATAAGAACAAAACCGACTCTCTTCCAGCACGGATGAGGTTATGAAGCATCTGCAAGAAAACTACCAACTTCAGAGAAGCCCAAGGAATGCACAGCCCTCCTCCCTCCCTCCCCACAAACCCCACGGTCTTTTTGCACTGATGTGGTTACCTGGTTGGGTAATGAAATGTCCAGGGGTGGGCTTGGAAAATTTCAGCAACGGGTTCTCCTGCACTTCAACCTACAGACGGAATCTTGCCAGACTCAAGTAACTAACTGAATAACTGTAGACGCACTCTGTGAACTGCTAGGGAGGCACCGTCACAACCCTTTTCCTCCATACCCGACATTCCAATCTCCGCTGCCTCTTTGCCTTCCTGGGAATCCAGTCTCCATTCCAGCGCACTCACCTTGGCGTGGGTGTTGAGCAGTTCAAAGAGAGCCAGGATGAGGGAATCGATCGAGATGTTCTTCTCCTTGTATTCGTCCAGGTAGTACGCCATAGTGGTTCTCTCGGGCTCATTCAGAAGGTGCCGGGCGTGTTCCTCCAGCATCACCCGGTTTTGGTTCACCAGGCTACTCAACGTTACTTGAGATCCCGCGAGACCTTTATAAAAAGATGGCTAGGAGTAGAGGAAGACAGAGCATAGCTTTGGAGAATTAATTAGGATTACCCAAACTGTAGCCTATTAATTAATGAACATTCGGCGCCAGCAGCCCCTCGTAATAAATACGGACAGAGAAAGGAGGCTGGCTAATAGATGATGAAGCACCCAATTATAAGGAATATAGTAAATTTAAGGGATTTATAAGCGCCCGTAGTTTCAGAAGGGCATTCCCCAAAGCGATTATATTGCAGGAATAATAACATTATTGTAGGCATTAAGCAGAAGAGCCTTCTTTCGAACTAAAACATCGGCTTCTTGTTTTACAACACATTTCATTTTTCATTTTATTAAATTTGTATACCGCCCCATTCTCCCAAAAAGGGACTCGGAGCGGTGCACAGGAAAATAAAACCACGCATATACATAAAAACCGGTAATAAATATATCATAAATATTAAAAACTTATTAAATTAACCCAACCTGTGCTAAAACCAATTAAAACCCCAATAAAATCTAATTCAATTTAAAAACCAGTCGATGTTCTCGGAAGATTAAGCCAGGCCAGCTAAGCGAAAAAAGTGCGTTTTTAATTGTTGACGGAAGAGGCGGAGGTCTGTGATATTCCTAAGATCGGGGGGTAGATCGTTCCAGAGGGCAGGGCCCGCCACAGAGAAGGCTCTTCCTCTAGGCGTCGCAAGTCGGCATTGCCCGGCCGTTGGCACCCGGAGCAGACCCTCTCTGTGGGAGCGGATCGGCCGGAGGGATGTATGGGGTAGGAAGCACCAAAGCACTCTCATTCACATGAATGAGAGTGCTTTTCTTTCTTTTTAATTCAAGCTTTTTTTCTAATTTTTTAATACAAATTATACATATTACGGGAACAAAGAGTTGGCTGGGTCTTTCCTTTTACATTCCTCTCATTTACACCGTCCTTTTTACATCGTAGTTTTTCTTTTCACTTTCGGCCAAGTTATTCTCTTGCCTTTATTTTTCATCCTTATGGTGATTTTTCTTCTTTAATACATAAACAATTTCTTCAACTGCCCCCTTCCGTACCGCACCCAATTTTTCATTCCTTCTTTTCTTGGTATAAAGAACATACAGTAATCCCTCGTTTTCCGCGGCTTCGTTTTCCGCGGCTTCAGTCCTTCGCGGATTTGTAAAAAATACAAAAAATAATAATTGCATTGGTAGGAGGCAAGCGCCCCCTAGTGGTTGCTTTAAACATGTCCACCAATTCAAGTTTCCTAGCGGATCCTACTTCGCGGATTTCCGGTTTTCGCGGATGGGTGCGGTCCCGATTAGCCGCGAAAAACGAGGGATTACTGTATACCTCTAATTCAATTTAAACATAGAGAGCATTTCCTTCCATTTTTTTCCCTACAATTAACACTAGACTCTAATTTCTTAATTAGTTACAAAACAATAATAACCTTACTGCTGCTCTCTTTGTTCTACTAATACAACTGTTTCTTCCTCTTTTAACCCTTTTCGCTTAGGCTCTCAAAAATTCCACTTTTTCTTCTTCTCTCCATTTCTCCTAACTTCTTCTTTTTCCTATTTTTGTGCTAACCGTAAGAGTGGTTTTCTTAAACTCTAATGCATGCATGTGTCCTTGTTCATTTAGCTAGACATTGTTTGTTGTTGCTGTTGTTTAGACTAGATCTCTTGATAATTGTTGCCTTTTATTTAAAGATGTTATGGATTCTGTCAGAGTTTGTTGCGTACACATCAAATCCAGAAAGCGCATGCAGATAACCGACGCAGCAGGATTCATTAATGTCTTTATATACATAGGAATAGATGAGCAAATGTACAATACCAACAGGTGATTCTTCCAATTAAACGCAAGGTGGGAGAGTTACAGGCAAACACAAGCAGTTAGCTTCGTTTCAGCAGACAAGCCCAGATAGACTGCTAGTTTACTTCTCAGAGCAGCAGACTGCTTAAGTTTCAGTTTCAATTCTCTGCACAAGCTCAAGACTTCTAAGCTCCCTTCCATCTCAGTTCTAATTTAATTTTAATTTATTTAGATTTATAGAACCGCCCTTCTCCATTGAAATAGACCCAGGGCGGTCCTTTTCTAGTCTATTCTGCCTCTGAGGTCCCTTCCAACTTGCTTCCTTCCTTCCTTCCTTCCTTCCTTCCTTCCCTCCCTCCCTCCCTCCCTCCCTCCTTCCTTCCTTCCTTCCTTCCTTCCTTCCTTCCTTCCTTCCTTCCTGTAATTCTATTTCTATTCTATTAAATCGAAATTCCAACTCGGGTTTCAGCAAATAGAATAGAGGGAGCGGAAATGCAGCAGTTTTCCAGATGTGGCGGAATGGGCAATGCCTTTCCTCCCAGGCCCAGCTATCTGGGGCTAGGGGGAAACGCATTTCACAGAAACATCTGGAGTTCGAATATGTATTCAAGGCTGCAGCAGGCTATTATTTTTCCCTTCCTTGCATTTCGGCTGCATTTCCAACGCTCAACCATCTCATTACCTGCTGAGGCTCATGAATGCTGATGGGAACACGCTCCGCTTTAACCTTGCCACCGTGGCATTCTTCCTTTCCAGTAATTTTCTCGAGCCACGGAGAAACCTGGATTTGAGAAAGGAACGAGGCGGGAGGCGTTTGACGACCCTGAATCGCATCGGGACGGAAGTGAGCAGGAGAAGAGCCCGTGAATGCTGGAAGCGTTGATTGGGAAGCGTTGATTTTTTTAAAATCAGGCCGATTGCTCTTGCAGAAGGTGAGCATGGAGCTCCTGCCCACCTGCAGCTTTTCAGCCTGCAAGGATAATCAGCGGAAGGAAGCTCCCCTTTTTCCTGTTCTTCATTTTCCACCTCCTCTTCTGTTCTTCATTCTTCTCTTCCTCCTCCCTTTTCTTTTTCCTCCCCTTCCTCCTCTGTTCCTTTTCTATTCTCCCCCTCTTCTTCCTCCTTCTCCTTCCTCTATACTTCCTCCATCTCTTCCTGCATTCTTTTCCTCCACCTCTATTCTCCTCCTCCTCCTTCTCTTCCTTTTCCTCTATTTTACCTTTTCCTCTATTCTTCTTCTTCTTCTTCTTCTTCTTCTTCTTCTTCTTCTTCTTCTTCTTCTTCTTCTTCTTCTTCTTCTTCTTCTTCTTCTTCTTCTTCTTCTTCTTCTTCTTCTCCTTCTCCTTCTTCTTCTTCTTCTCTTCTCCTTCCTTCTCCTCCTATTCTTCCTCCATTCTCCTCCTCCTCTTCGATTCTTCTTCCATTCTCTTCCTCCTCCTTCGCATAATTCCTGACCTCCCATCCTTCCGGTGCGCCCTAAAAAGCTAGCTGGCTTTTTCAGCAAGCCGGCCTGGCCTGAATAAAATAACTTATTAATTTTAATTGCTAATTTAATTTATTTTAAATCGAATGTGTAAATTGTTAATTTATTGCTTATTGGATTTTTATTTAATCTTTTCTTAACTTTTGTATCATGTGTTTTTTATGTTGTACGCCACCCTGAGTCCTTTGGGAGAAGGGTGGCATATAAATCAAATCAAATCAAATCAAATCCATTTTCCTTCTCCTCTATTCTTCTTATATTCTCTTCCTTCTCCTCCTCTCTTCTTCCTCCATTCTCCCCCTCCTCTTCCTCCCTCTGCATCTGGCATTAAAAGAGATGAAGGTAACAGGGAATCTTCAAGATTGCAAGGACAAGAAGCAATGGGTGGAAACTAATCAAGGAGAGAAGCAACTTGGAACTAAGGAGAAATTTCCTGACAGTCAGAACAATTAACCTCTGGAACAGAAGTTGCCTCCAGAAGTTGTGAATGCCCCAACCCTGGAAGTCTTTAAGAAGATGTTAGATAGCCATTTGTCTGAAATGGTATAATACAATACAATACAATACAATAGCAGAGTTGGAAGGGACCTTGTAGGTCTTCTAGTCCAACCCCCTGCGTGGGCAGGAACCTTATACCATTTCAGACAAATGGCTATCTAACATCTTTTTAAAGACTTCCAGGGTTGGGGCATTCACAACTTCTGGAGGCAAGCTGTTCCAGAGGTTAATTGTTCTAACTGTCAGGAAATTTCTCCTTAGTTCTAAGTTGCTTCTCTCCTTGATTAGTTTCCACCCATTGCTTCTTGTCCTGCCCCCAGGTGCCTTGGAGAATAGTTTGGCTCCCTCTTCTTTGTGGCATCCTCTGAGATATCGGAACGCTGCTATCATGTCTCCCCTGGTCCTTCTCTTCATCAAACTAGACATACCCAGCTCCTGCAACCGTTCTTCATATGTTTTAGTCTCCAGTTCCCTAATCATCTTGGTTGCTCTTCTCTGCACTCTTTCCAGAGTCTCCACGTCTTTTCTACATCGTGGCGACCAAAACTGTATGCAGTTCCTGCCCACGCAGGGGGTTGGACTAGAAGACCTACAAGGTCTCTTCCAACTCTGCTATTGTATTGTATTATTAACTGTTCATAAGCCTGTTTTCCCCAATGGATTTTTTCCGGTCCTTTGAACTTTTTTGTGGGAAGGAAGCCATGAAATGCTACTCTGTTGGAAGCACCATAAAAAAGGCCACTTCAGGCTCCCAGGAAACCAAGCTGTCCTTTGCAGTTGTGACTCCTCTGAGTTGTGTAGCTTAGCTCTTCCCCTCGAGCGCCACTTTTCTATGCACTGCAGCTCCCGATGCGCCACCTAGCATCGAGAGCAGGCTCACCTTTGGGATCCATTGTCCTTTGAAGAGTTTCACTGCGCACACCGCCGAGGGTAAAAGCATCAATTGGTTCTGAAATTTCGGACCAATGGCATTTCTGCTGTTTTGCCTCTTTGGCGTTTATTCCTGAAATTGCTTTCTCTCTTACCCGTAGTTTGGAGAGCCCTCAACAATTCTGAAGGGCTCTTGGGGGGAAGAAACCTCAACCTGGCAACTCCTTGAGCACGGAATAATAATTGGCTTTCTGGCGTCAGAAAGGGGATCGTTCATAACACTGTAATTGCAACTCATCTGTGTATGGGTGGCGCAGTGGTCAGAGTGCAGTACTGCAGGCTACTTCTGCTGACTGCCGGCTGCCTGCAATTTGGCAGTTCGAATCTCACCAGGCTCAAGGTTGACTTGTCCTTCCGTCCTTCCGAGGTGGGTAAAATGAGGACCCAGTTTGTTGGGGGCAAGAAGCTGACTCGATAAACCATTCAGAGGGGGTTGGAAAGCACTGTGAAACAGTATATAAGGCTAAGGGCTATTGCTAAGTGCTCTCCATCCCTATCTATCCCTCCCTCCCTTTATCTATCTATCTATCTATCTATCTATCTATCTATCTATCTATCTATCTATCTATCTATCTATCTATCTATCTATCTATCTATCTATCTATCTATCTATCATCTATATCTATCTATCCATGGTTTCACAGTGCTTAGAATGTGGTACTGCAGGCTACTTCTGCTGACTGCCGGCTGCCTGCAATTTGGCAGTTCGAATCTCACCAGGCTCAAGGTCGACTCATCCTTCTGAGGTGGGTTAAAATGAGGACCCAGATTGTTGGGGGCAAGGGGCTGACTCTGTAAACTGCTTAGAGAGGGATGTAAAGCACTATGAATTGGTATATAAGTCTAAGGGCTATTGCTATCCATTCCTATTTCTCCCTCCCTCCCTCCCTCTCTCTCTTATCTGCCTGCCTGCCTGCCTACACACACACACACACACACACACACACACACACACACACACACGGTGACACAGTGGTCAGAGTGCAGTACTGCAGGCTACTTCTGCTGACTGCCAGCTGCCTGCAATTTGGCAGTTTGAATCTCACCAGGCTCAAGGTTGACTCGTCCTTCTGAGGTGGATAAACTGAGGACCCAGATTGTTGGGGGCAAATAGGCTGACTCTGCAAACCGCTAAGAGAGCAGTTTAGTGAGCCGCCAGTCACCTCCAAGGTGGGGCTTTACTCCCGAGTTGACCCTGCTTCCTTAGTTGTTCTTGTCTTCTGGCAGCTCTGGGCATGCGCACCCTGGGAACAGGCTCCAGCTGTCCCTCTGCCTGTCTAGTTCCCTCTCTGCCTCCGACGCAGAGCCCTCGTCTGAGCCTTCCCCAGACTCCAAGACTGGCCCATCTTCCTCCCCAACCTTCTCACGGTCCGACTCTGCGGCCAGCTCTTCTGGTCACAACAGTACACATTATCAGTGCTGGAAGGGAGAGGGGACCTCACCGTTCAAACCCCGAGCTGCAAATGTTCTCTTCCATCAATGCCATAGCTGTTAGCGTGTTTTATTACTCCCCCACCCCCGCCTCTCCACCTTCCCGAAAAGTCAAACTGCTTATCGTGCAACTTTTGCTCGGCAGGAAACGAAGGCTAACAAGCGGCAAGGGAGGAGCACCGAAAGATTCTCGTAAATCTCCCAGTCTGCAGAAGCCATCCCTGCCACTTCGGCAGGTGCCCGTTTGAAAAAGGTGAGCGGTTTGCTGCTTTAGAAGTAGAAACTCTGCCGGGGGGATGAGGAGGGGCGCTTCTTGCTCTGACCCCGGCTTCCCCAAAAAGCAGGAGGCAGATTCCTGGTGCCGACAAACCCCCTTTTATAAAACGAATGTTGAATTCCTCTCATTCACCTTCAGCCAAGGCCTGGCAAACAGGAGTATTTATGACCACAGACCTTATCTAGCTTGGAAAGCCACCAGGGATATATTTTCCCAAATGAGGTGTGCTGTGCAAGGAAAGGCTGGGCACAGAGTCTCTTAGATTCGTGGACAGATCTTCACACTCCTGAAACGAATCTAACAAATGAACAAACAAATTGTCTCCTGCAAACTCCACTCCCCTTTCGCTCCTCTTTTATTTCCTATGAGAGGGGGCCAATCACTGAAATAAGCGCTTAGCCTTATTTTCGGGGAGGTCTTCTTATTATTGAGGTGCAGGAAGCGGCGAGGATGGTCACCTCACGGCTGCTGTTGTGCTGCAATTTTTTTGGGGGGGGAGGGCTTATTTTAGCACATGCACTCAAAAGCCCGACGGGGCTTATTATCCGGGGAGGGCTTATTTTTGGAGAAACAGGGTATGTTGATGGAAGGATGCTTTGATTCCCAACAGGATGTTGGACGTTGAGACTCCCTGAACAAATGTTTTGCTTAGGGGTCAAATTGTTGGGAGGTCAATTGTGGTTGTTAGGTTGAGGACTTCTAGAACAGAACAGGACACTAGTTTTAACAGATCCACCTTACCTTTGGTGTTGTCTCCCCCATGGGATCGTCAGAGGCCCTGCAGCAAAAGACAGCTGTCGTCACCAAAAGAGAAGGTTGGGGATGGAGGTTCCAGCAGATGGGTCAAAGGTATTGTTTTAACATTATTATTCGTTCCAATTTGCACTGGTTTGCCTTAGCTGTAGAAATTCAAGCGATGCTTTAAAAAACTGGTCATGCAGCCCCTTTCGAGCTTGAGTACCGACAGCACAGGTGCTTCCCTCCTGAAGCAGGAAACCCATGGAAGGGTTTGTGTAAGTCCGGAAATATTCATGGGGTGTTTAAAAAGATCAAAACGGCACAATTCCTTTTTCCTGGGCCGGCCGTACCCCCCTAATTTACGACTGTAAGCATCCAAGGGTTACCTTGTGGTAAGATGGACAGCCAATACATTCTGTCTGTCTGTCTACACAACAAGACAGAAAGATAGATAGACAACTAGATAGATAGACAACTAGATAGATAGATAGATAGATAGATAGATAGATAGATAGATAGATAGATAGATAGATAGATAGATAGATAGATAGATGTGGGTGGGTGGATATATAGGATAGATAGATAGATAGATAGATAGATAGATAGATAGATAGATAGATAGATAGATAGATAGATAGATAGATAGATAGATGTGGGTGGGTGGATATATATATATATATATATATATATAGATAGATAGATAGATAGATAGATAGATAGATAGATAGATAGATAGATAGATAGATAGATAGATGTGGGTGGGTGGATATATAGGATAGATAGATAGATAGATAGATAGATAGATAGATAGATAGATAGATAGATAGATAGATGTGGGTGGATATATAGAGTAGATAGATAGATAGATAGATAGATAGATAGATAGATAGATAGATAGATAGATAGATAGATAGATAGATAGATAGATAGATAGAGAGGGAGAGAGGGAGATAGGTAAGTAGGTAGGTAGGTAGGTAGGTAGGTAGGTAGATAGATAGATAGATAGATAGAGATAGATAGATAGATAGATAGATAGATAGATAGATAGATAGATAGATAGATAGATAGATAGATGATAGGTAGGTAGGTAGGTAGGTGGGTGGGTGGATGGATCTATAGAGTAGATAGATAGATAGATAGATAGATGGATGGATGGATGGATGGATGGATGGATGGATGGATGGATGGATATGTAAAGTAGATAGATAGCTAAATGTCTATCCATCCATCTAATCTAATCAATCAATCTGTCTGTCTGTCTGTCTATAGATTAGATGGATGGATGGATGGGTAGGTAGGTAGATGGCTGGCTGGATGATAGACAAGTAGCTAGACGGCAGGCAGGCTGGCACATAGATGATAAGGAGATGATATAGATAAATAGATATAGGTAGATGATAAATAGATGATAGATAGGTAGGTAGTTGGGTGGGTGGGTGGATGATAGATAGATAGATAGATAGACAGACAGACAGACAAAAAGACAATTTGGAATCCTTCGGTCAAAGTTATCAGGAAGTTGTTACTCCAGTGTTTCTCAACCTTGGGATTTGGAAGGCGTGTGGATTTCAACTCCCAGAATTCCCTAGTTAGCCAGGCTTGTCTGTGGAATTCTGGGAGTTGAAATCCACACGTCTTCAAGTTCCCAAGGATGAGAATCGCTGGTCTCCTCTTATCGCGGAGCCGGGCATTCTTAAGGAAAGAGCACACGCTGCCCCAACCCAACCGCCTGTGCTTCTCAGAAGCCCCTCCTGCAAAGGACGGTCACTCTGGTCTGGGGAGTGATGCCCACCCTGCCGAATTGACCATCGTCTCTCCAATCTGAGAGCTGGCGATCCACTTGGTCTCATCCACCGTGGCCCGGGCGTGCGGTAGCCGCCCCACGTCCTTGACGGTCATGATGAGATGGCGGGAGGACTTCAGGAGGTTCACGGCCTCGTCGTGGGAAATGCTGAGGAAGCTTCTTCCGTTGACCTCCAGAATCTGGTCTCCAACCTGGAGGAGAAAGGGAGGGGAGAAGTCGCCGTTGGAAGTCCCAAAAGGGCTTTTCAAACTGTTGAAGCTTCTTGGATGAGAAGCGAAAAGTTTTCAAGGGGAAACATTGTCCTCCTTCTCTCTCCACTCCATAAACCCTACTTCCTTCTAACACTGATGATGTTGCTTAGCTGGGTCATGAAATGTCTGGAAGAAAACAACCAAGCTCAGAGATCACCAAGGACCCCACAGTTGTCCTCCTCCTCCTCCTCCTCCTCCTCCTCCTCCTCCTCCTCCTCCTCCTCCTCCTCCTCCTCCTCCTCCTCCTCCTCCTCCTCCTCCTCCTCCTTCTCTGTCCACTCCACAAACCCCACTTCCTTCTAACATTGATCATGTTACTAGTTGGGTCATGAAAGGCCTGCAACAAAACAACCAAGCTCAGAGCTCACCAAGGACCCCACAGTTGTCTTCCTTCTCCTCCTCCTCCTCCTCCTCCTCCTCCTCCCTCCCTCCACTCCACAAACCCTACTCCCTTCTAGCACTGATGATCTTACTAAGTTGGGCCACGAAACGTCTGCAAGAAAACAAACAAGCTCAGAGAGCATTAAGGACCCCTCGTCTCAACCCCGAGCTCCAAATAGTCTCCCCCCCCCCCACAATACAATAATACAATAGCAGAGTTGGAAGGGACCTTGGAGGTCTTCTAGTCCAACCCCCTGCGTGGGTAGGAACCTTATACCATTTCAGACAAATGGCTATCTAACATCTTCTTAAAGACTTCCAGGGTTGGGGCATTCACAACTTCTGGAGGCAAGCTGTTCCAGAGGTTAATTGTTCTAACTGTCAGGAAATTTCTCCTTAGTTCTAAGTTGCTTCTCTCCTTGATTAGTTTCCACCCATTGCTTCTTGTCCTGCCCTCAGGTGCCTTGGAGAATAGTTTGACTCCCTCTTCTTTGTGGCACCCTCTGAGATATCGGAACACTGGTCCTTCTCTTCATCAAACTAGACATACCCAGCTCCTGCAACCGTTCTTCATATGTTTTAGCCTCCAGTCCCCTAATCATCTTGGTTGCTCTTCTCTGCACTCTTTCCAGAGTCTCCACGTCTTTTCTACATTGTGGCGACCAAAACTGTATGCAGTATTCCAAGTGTGGCCTTACCAAGGCACTATACAGTGGCATTAACACTTCACGTGATCGTGAACACTTCAATGATTGATTTAACCCTCCCACCCCTTTCGAATTGCAAACCAACAAAACGCTCCCGATTCGCACACCACCCTAAACGACACACTCCCCACCCCCCACCCCCCCAAAAAAGATTTCAGTAAAGGTTAAAACTAACCCAGCTTGACTTTGGGTTGAAGCCCGGTCCCTGGGTTTGTAATTGACCTGGTTAAAAAGTCATTTCTCTCTCTTGTCTAATAGCTGCGTGGGGGCAGCTAATTAACAGCGACGGAGAACATTGATCAACTCAGCCCTCCAATCTCTCACTCCTCCTCTTTGCTGGTTGAAATCAAATCCCGGGTCACCGTGGCCAAGGCCAGTGGCTGGAAATAGAAACCTTATTTTTTCTGCTACTATTTCACGTCAAGTGGCAATTTTCTTGCTCCCCACTTCCCCCCCAGAGCTGCCTGCCATCTCTAAAACAAGGCAAACCTGGCAAGGACAATGCCAGTGGGAAGAGAGTCACATTAATGCATTTTATTGCCATCGTGACTCTCTTCCCCTCGACGGAGCGTTAAATTTTTTTTCTTTCATGCGCAGGTGGCTTCTTTGTCATTTATTTATTTGTTTGTTTGCTCGTTTTGTCAAGCGCGGGTAAGATAAGAGATATAAGTACATACAAGCCAGTGGTGGGTTTCAAATTTTTTAGAACCTACTCTGCAGGTGTGGCCTATTTTGTGGGCGTGGCTTGGCAGTCATGTGACAGGGTGGGAGTGGCCACCTTTTAAAAAGTGGTGAAACTCATTTAACAACGCTCTTGCTTAGCAACCAAAATTTTGGACTCAATTGTGATGATAAATTCTTTCTTTCTTTCTTTCTTTCTTTCTTTCTTTCTTTCTTTCTTTCTTTCTTTCTTTCTTTCTTTCTTTCTTTCTTTCTTTCTTTCTTTCTTTTTTTCCTTCCTTCCTTCCTTCCTTTCCTTCCCTTCCCTTCCCGTTGGGCCACTGGCAGTGGCAGGCCAGATTTACTTCCAGGTACGCCAGTGGAACCCCCTCTCACCGGTTCTCTAAATTTCACCAACCGGCTCTCGCGAGTAGGTGCAAGCCTGCAGAAACCCACCACTGATACAAGCACATGAAATGGAGACAAATACATGGAGCCAGTAGGGCAGGGACGGTAGGCACGCTGGTGCGCTTATGCTCAGAACGTGTGGGAGCTTCATCCCTGGAAGCTTCCAAGAAGAGACTGGACTGCCCTCTGTCAGAAACGATGTAGGGTCTCCTGCTTGGGCAGGGGTGGGGGTGGGGTTGGACTAGATGACCTCCAAGGTCCCTTCCGACTCTGTTAATCTGCTAAGTTGTGGGGAAGGCTTCGGAGATGGGGGTCAAACCGGCACCCCAGTGCGGTGCTCGCCTGGGCGATGTGACAGCCAGCGCATGAAAAGCTAGGTCAGCGATGAATTATTCATGGTCCATCCGGCTGCAAGATATATGTCTCTGCCTTGGCATGGGTTGGGGGAGGGGAGATATTTACTTCCAACCAGAGAAAGAGGGAAGGGAAACCTTTTTGCCACCAGCCGCAGAGTATTCTCCTGTGATCAGATGACAAGCAATCAATCAAGCCTCAGCTGGGAAATTTGCGGGATTTTGCAAACGAAACGCAGCGGGCTGAAAGTCAAAGCAAGCAGCAGCGTGCAACCCGACGGTCCCTCAATGCTTCAACAAATGAGGAGGAGAAGCAACGTCTCGAAGGATCCCCCTAGTAGCAAAACCAGAAGCTCGCGTTCCCAGTGTTTCGACCCTGTTTTCCTGAAAATAAGCCCTTAATAAGCCCAACTAGACAGCATGTGCTAAAATAAGCCCTCCCTTGAAAATAAGCCCTCCCCCCCAAAAAATATTGCAACACAGCAGCAGCCATGAGGTGACCACGCTCGCTGGCTCCTGCACCTCAAAAATAATAAGACCTCCCCGAAAATATTGCAAAACAGCAGCAGCCAGGAGGTGATCACGCTCTCCACCTCCTGCGCCTCAACAATAATAAGCTGTTTGCTCCACCAGGCAAATTGCTGGGAGGCAGAAGCAGATTTTTTTTTTCTTGTGCTAATCAGGCTGTTTGCTGCAAGAATGTAAGTCAATAACTCTAAATGCCTACGGAACGTTCAACTGATTAGACTTATTTTTTAAAGGCTGCTTTATTATTGTTCTAGGCAGCTTAAAAAAACGAAGACGCTTTTGAAAATAAATGCTTGATCGGAAAAGGCCCCGTGCTATTGTATCTTCTTTTAAATAGCAGAGAAAAACGTATACTTCCAGAAAGCCACATCAATTTTAACAGCATCTGTAGAAGTATCGTCTGAAATGTAACACTACAAACAGTGTTTATTGTCTGCCCTGTTTGCTGTTTGCTAAAAGGGGCAAATTGTTAGGAGGCAGAAGCAGATTTTTGTCCCCTTGTTTTCCTCCCCAAAAGCGAGGTGCGTCTTATATTTTGGAGCGTCTTATACTCCGAAAAATACGGTAGGTAGGCGAGCCTACTTATTCATGCCTGACCAGTTGCAGGTAGAAGTATGACACCAAAATCTAGGCATTACTCTTGGGAAGGTTATTATTTTCTACTTGTAAGGGGACAAAGGAGCAGATGGAATGATAACCATCTGCTGAAGACCTGAAGCCATTTATTTGTAGGAAATAATGTTCTTTTATTATACACCCAAAGTTATCATTTCACATCTCTTTCCCGAGCCTAATGTTCTGTCGCTTTCTTGAAACCATTAGGCATTTTACAAAAAAAAACAAGCAATTTTTGCGATCCAGGACAGAAAGGAGAAATTTCCTTTTGGGCAAAGTGACGAGGAGAAGAGGTGAGGGGGCGGGGGGGAGAGTGTCAGTGGGAGACTAATGAGCAAATGAACGGAAAATCGCCATTGGGGGAAATAGAGAAGTGCCATCTTCGCATTTTGTCACCTTCTGAAAAAATATGAAGATTGGTGGTGGATACTTCTGAGTGCCGGAAGTGACCTTGAAACAGGGGAAAGGAAAAATAGGATGAGTGAGACCTCCATCCTCATTTAAAGAAGATGGGCATTAGCTCAGACCAAAGTGAAAGTTACAGAGATGGCATCTTCTTTGTGATGGTCTCACCAGGAGTAACATCCTTGCTAATCTGGTTCCTCAACTTGAAGAACAAAAATGGTCAAACATTTCCCTTTAGGACTGTCCAGAATGGTTTTAGAAGTTTCCTTCGTCCATGGAAAAAAAAGAACTTTTGATATTCTACCTTATTCACGAAGTGTCTGAGCATTTCTTCTGAATATTCAGATGCTTTTGTTGTGTTTATTTTCTATAAGTGCTGGAGTTGAGAAAAGTTGCTTCTACTCTTGATCACGTTCTACATACAAGTATTAAATCTGGATTTACAAAGAGATCTATTAAGGCTTTGAAGGATTTACTGAGACAAGACAAAGAGAAGGCAAAAAGAAACCAAGTTTCAGGACATTATTTCCTGGGATTAAAACCTGAGATTGTTAAAAAGTGCAGGGAAGGAATATAAAGTGGGTTCATTTGATCAAGGTTGAAATAGTTGCATAGTTGTTTCTGGTGGCTCTTAATGGATTTTTGCTGATTAGGAATGAACAACAAAGCTTTAAGATTTTGTTAATAATTAAGAGTTGAGTTATAGGAAAAATAGTCCATTTGTTTTTCCTTAAGAGGTAGCTTTAATTTACTAAAATTCTTTGTTCTTGTTATGATGAGGTGGAAATATACTTCTTTATTCTTTCTCTTCTACTTTTTCTGCAGTTTTGGGACTTTAATTAGTTTTCACTTTTTCAAGTATAATCTTAATAAAATGACTGCTTTTAAAAAAAGATCAACGTGAAGGAAGTGTCGCCTTATAGATCTCAGAAATTATATCTGCCCATCTTTATTTCTGCAAAACGGAGGGGGCCCTATCAGACTCACCCCAGAATCTCAGATGAACTTACTTTTAAGCCAGTGTTTTCTGCTTCCGAATCCTTGTCCACTCCCGTGATGTAAATCCCGAGGGCGTATTCGGACCCTCCTCGAATCATGAGACCCAGAGATCGCCCTCCATCCAACACAAGGTTAACCTGCACCAAGAAGCAAGAAAAAAATATTTTAAAAATTGATCATTGATCAATAATTGTGCAGGTTGTTCTGACCTGCAGGTTGTTCCCAAGAGCATGAAACAAACTCCTGGTCCCAGCAAAAAAAACCTTTTATTAATTGACTATGAATTCTGCTCATTCCCATCCAGAAAAGTATTTCAAGGGAGGATTTAAGGTCACAGACCTTATCTGGCTTGGAGAGCTGCCAGGCCGATCTCTGCAAAACTTGGCCAGGAGTCTTGGAGAGTCACGGACCAATGAAGCGAACTCATGTTCTCCAGCAAACTCCACTCCCCTTTCGCTCCTCTTTTATGTCCTCTGGGAGGGGCCGTTCATCCTCCACCAGTGGCCTTACTCCCAAGTCGCCCCCTGTTCTTTAGCTGTTCCCTTCCTCTGGCAACTCTGCGCATGCACACATTGGGAACTGGCTCCAGCTGTTTGTCTGCCTCACTGATGTCTGTTAATCTGTTTTTGTATCTCTCCTGTAGTATGGTTCTCAATTTGGTTCTGTCCTAGGTACATCCACTTGGACATATTTTCCTTAAACAGTTCCCTGGTTGAATCTAAACTCTTGAGGTTGGAAATAGCTACGGTACTTCACCTATCTGGGGTGTGCCATGAAAACAGCCTCCTCACAATGCAAGCACGAAGTGCTATGCTGCCAGCTTGTAAAGTAGTGCGTTAAACGTCTTTAAAAACACTTTAAAAACAGGATTTTTTCCCCACAGCCATACGATCCAGGACTGGTGGGTGAGTAGGGGAGGGACTGTTGCTGTCTTGCAAAGCAGCTCTGCTGCCAGCTTGTAAAGTAGTGCTTTAAAAGTCTTTAAAAACACTTTAAAAACAGGATTTTTTCCCCACAGCCATACGATCCAGGACTGGTGGGTGAGTAGGGGAGGGGCTGTTGCTGTCTTGCAAAGCAGCTCTGCTGCCAGCTTGTAAAGTAGTGCTTTAAAAGTCTTTAAAAACACTTTAAAAACACTTTAAAAACACCTTAAAAATGCTTTAAAAACAGCCTTTCGGGATTTTTTCCAAAGCCATACTATCCAGGGCCCGTGGGTGAGTAGGGGGTGGGGGTGGAAATACAGCAAGGACAAAGGCAAAAATGGACTACTCAATTGGCCAGGCCAGTCCAAACCTCCCCCCAGTCTAAATCGGCCCCCTGTTTAAAAAGTTTGAGGAGCCCTGCTCTAAAGTGTTATTGCTTGAAAACCGCCCCTGAGTTCCGCTGTAGAGGTGAGGAAGAGGGAGAGACTCAGCCAGGTTGGCATGGCAAAGTTTTTCATTGCTTCGTTTCTGCAGCCAGGTTCATATCGCTAAAGCACCACCCCCCACCCCCCACCCCCGAGAGAGGAGGGGGGGAAAGCAGAGATCATTTTGATTAAAATTCCGGCTAAGTGCAGCTCCAGCCGACACAGGTAGATGAAACCCAGACCTCCCTTCTCACTTTTTGAAATATTAAGAGTCGAGGCCTTATTGAGCAAACATTGCTCCGGGCTCTAAGATGAGATACTGCAAAGAGAAAAAAAATCAGATAATTTAAAGGGAATGAATTCTTCTCCCCCCCCCCCCCTCCTTTAGTCTGGGGAGCAATTAGCCGAGCCGGAGAGGGAGAGAGAGAGAGAAAGAGAGAGAGAGAGAGAAGGAGAAAATTATACATTTGCAGGAAGCAGGTATCCTTCCTTGCAAATCAGGAAATAGAAAAGAGCGTTAATTCCATATTAATTAGGGAGATTAACAACCAGCAAACATTCTAAAAGCAGACTTTGATAAGTTTAATAAGATTCGGAACGCTGGGACCGGTTTCTTTGTTTTGAAAAGGGGAAAAGGGTAGGTAGGTAGGTAGAGGGAGAAAGCAAGAAATACAATAGGTAGGTAAGTAGAGGGATAGACAGAGAGGGAGAAATACCATAGGTAGGTAGGTAGGTAGGTTAGGTGTATAGATAGATAGCGAGAAATACAGTAGGTAGGTAGGTAGAGGAATAGAGAAAGAGGGGGAAATATAGTAGGTAGGTAGGTAGATAGAGGGAGAAAGAAAGAAATACAGTAGGTAGGTAGGTAGAGGGATAGATAGATAGATAGATAGATAGATAGATAGATAGATAGATAGATAGATAGATAGATAGATAGATAGATAGATAGATAGAGTGGGAGAAATACAGTAGGTAGGTAGGTTGGGCCTTATATGATGGTTGTGTGTATGTGTACAGGTGTAGATCTACACACAGATTGGTTGGCCATTTAACCAGACTGGGCCACAGCAACGCGTGGCCGGGTATAGCTAGTGGGGAATAAAGTTGGAAGCATAGACGGCATAGATAACGATCGGGATAGCTGCCTACAAACCAAGTTTTGGCTTTCTCCAAACCACTGAAGATGGTCTGTACGTCCCTAAGTCCTATTTTAGCCACAAGCTCCTGTCAAATGGGGGGGGGGGGGAGGCAGACCTTGCCTGATGTGAAAAAAATCAAGATATGTGTTGTAGCCCACCAGCGAAACTGGCAGCAGTTTTGGGCAGTGAGGAGGGTTGGGGAGGAACCTGGGCCAGTCCTGGAGTCTGGGGAAGGCTCTGCGTCAGAGGCAGAGAGGGGGCCAGGACCCTATGCCAGTTATCAGCTGCCTTCGGAGTCAGACATCAGTGAGGCAGAGGAACAGCTGAAGCCTGTTCCCAGTGTTTATTCAATAAACCATGTTGAGCAAATCACGGCTGGTTGAGATCCAGTCCAATGTTCTGGTACATACGTCAGACCGCAAAACTTTGAGTAATATGCACACAACAAATGGACCCTGCCCATATGAAACGGAAACAGAAGATACTTCTAAGATTTACAGTCATAAAAGAAAAAGCAGACAAAAGGGGCGCTCTCCCCAAAAACGGCCTGTTGTTTTGCTCAGTCTGCCATTCCCAGCCCCTAAGAGCCCTCTGAAAGCCTCCATAAGCTATCCATGCCTCTTTTTATTTTTTGACAAAAAACGGGCCCGTTTTTGCGAAACATTTTGACTCTTTTGGGGAAGTGGGCAGAGTTTTGGGAGGCAAACAAATGGTGTATTCGGTGTATAAGACGCCCCCAGATTTTCAGCCTCTTTTTTGAGGGAAAAAGGTACGTCTTATAGTCCAAAAAATATGGTAGTCCATCCATCCAGTAAGGAGGGTGCAGCTGAACTGGGGCCTTAAAAAAGGCAGCAGCAATAAGATACATTGGCCGGATGCAGCTCTCACGATGCCAAGGGGCAGTTTTCAAGGCACAACCTTGTCTCTCCCCCCCCGATCGATCGCTGAACTATGTCGCAGCCGCCTGCCAGATACGGCAGAGGAAAAGGAACGGGTTCGGGAAGGGGAGCAGAGGAGCAGAGTCCAAAGCTATCCTGCTTCCATCCGAGCTGGTGGGCTGATGTGCCCTTTTGGCACAGCAAGCGGTTCCATTAACACTTCCCTCGAACGATTTAGCGCTCCTGCCGAAGTGAACCCGAGAAAAACAGACCGCGCAGTTCTCTTGCGTTCGGAAGGACGGAATAATTGGAGGTTACGGGTCACTCCGACCTTCCGCTGTTCAATTCGAGGCAATCAACGCTGAATGCCTGGAGACAGACCCCCTCTGTGTATGGGTACGCTGAGCATATGGAGATAGATTTAATATGTGTTGTAAAATATCCGGTGGCCATACGGCTTCGGGAGCCTTTTTTGTTTCTTTCCCACTTGGCGGTCAGAAGAGCTGGCCGCAGAGTCGGACCGTGAGGAGATTGGGGAGGAACATGGGCCAATCCTGGGGGCTGAGGAGAGCTCAGACGAGGGCTCTGCGTCGGAGGCTGAGAGGGAGCTAGAGAGCGGCGAGGCAGGAGAACAGCTGAAGCCTGTTCCCAGGGTGCGCATGCGCAGAGCTGCCAGAAGACAAGAACAACTAAGAAAGCAGGGTCGATTTAGGAGTAAAGCCACACTTTGGAGGGGATCGGCCCCTCCCATAGGCAACAAAAGAGGAGCGAATGGGGGGGGGGGGCTTTGGCAGGAAACAATTCGTTCCTTCAGTGGTGTCAAGAGTGGAGAGTTCTGTTTGTAACTGTAAGAGATTCTGGGCCAAGTGTTGCCTTGCCCTGCGGTTGAAAAATAGTTATCGGGCAGCTCTCCAAGCGAGATAAGGTTCGTGTTGATAAACATTCCTCTGAAAGGCTGTTTGGAATTCACAGTCGTGTAAATAAAAGAGGTTTTACCTCTTGCTTTTTAAGGCATCTCGGGTCAGAATACCACTTGCCTGGAAATCAAAACACAGAATTACAGGGTTGGAAGAAACCTATTCTAAATTCTATTCTATTCTATTCCATTCCATTCCATTTATTCTTTATTATTCTATTCTATTCTATTCTATTCCATTCCATTCCACTCCACTCCATTCCATTTCATTCCATTCCACTCTATTCTTTCATATTCTATTCTATTCTATTCTTAATTCATATTAATATTAATATTCTATTCTATACTCTAATTTCTATTCCACTCCACTCCACTCCATTCCCTTCCACTCCACTCCATTCCACTCTATTCTTTCATATTCTATTCTATTCTTCATATTAATATTCATCTATTCTATACTCTAATTTCTATTCCACTCCACTCCATTCCATTCCATTCCACTCCATTCCACTCTATTCTTTCACATTCTATTCTATTCTTAATTCATATTAATATTCATCTATTCTATACTCTAATTTCTATTCCACTCCACTCCATTCCATTCCACTCCATTCCACTCTATTCTTTCACATTCTATTCTATTCTTAATTCATATTAATATTCATCTATTCTATACTCTAATTTCTATTCCACTCCACTCCATTCCACTCTATTCTTTCATATTCTATTCTATTCTTAATTCATATTAATATTAATATTCTATTATATACTCTAATTTCTATTCTGCTCAGCTCCATTCCATTCCATTCCATTCTATTCTTCTTAAAAATCTCCAGTGCTGGAGCAGCTATAACTTTTGAAGGCAAGCTGTTCCACTCATTCATTGTTCTCTAGGAAATGTCTAGGACATTTCTCCTTAGCTCTGGGTTGCTTCTCTCTTTGAGAAGTTTCCATCTGTTCCTTCTTGTGCTGCCCTCGGGTGCTTTGGAAAAGAGGTTGACCTCCCTTCTCTTCTGCCAGGACTGGAAGTAACAGTGGCATCTGTGTAGGCTCCATTTCCACAAGGACGACATGCCAATAGGGAGATCTGCACAGCATCTAGATAGTCCACCTATAGAAGCTGTGGGCCTCGGGAGATAGAATAATGGGGCTGGAAAGGAGCAATGGAGGTGAAGATCTGGGGTCCAGCCCAAGGTTAATTCTAGGCTTGGCAGGAGGATCAGAAGTGAAGGTGGGGAGGGGGGGGGGTTTGAGAAAAACAAGGAATAAGAGAAGACGATAACTATGGGGAAGAGGATCAGTGGAGAGGAAAGGACATCGGTTCTTGTCTTTATGTGTTTGTTTGCAAATATGTTCCAGTTGTCTTGCTGAGTCATGCTCCTGCTGATGCTATCAAATTTCTCTCTCTTCCCCCTTCTCTTTCTCTGTCCCTCTTTCTGTCCCTCTCTCCCCTCTCTTTCTCTCCCTCCTTCTCTCCTCTCTCTCCCCTCTCTCTTTCTCTCCCTCCTTCTCTCCTCTCTCTTTCTCTCCCTCCTTCTCTCCTCTCTCCCCTCTCTCTTTCTCTCCCTCCTTCTCTCCTCTCTCTCTCCCCCCTCCTTCTCTCCTCTCTATCCCCACTCTTTCTCTCCCTCCTTCTCTCCTCTCTCTCCTCCTTCTCGCACGCTTTCTCTCTCTTTCTCTGTCCCTCTCTCCCCCTCTTTCCCTCTCTCCTCCTCTCCTCTCTCTCCACCCTCATGCTTTCTCTCTCTTTCTCTCCCTCCTTTCTGCCCCTCTCTCTCTGCCCCCCCTCTTTCTCTCCCTCCTTCTCTCCTCTCTCTCCCCCTCTCTCATGCTTTCTCTCTCTTTCTCTGTCCCCCCTCTCTCTCCCCTCTTTCTCTCTCTGTCCCTCTCTCTCCACTTCTCTCTCTTTCTGTCCCCCCTCTGTCTTTCTGTCCGTCTCTTTCTTTCACCCCTCTTTCTATCCCCTCTCTCCCTCTCCCTCTCCCCCTTCTCTCTCTCTTTCTGTCCCTCCTTCTCTCCTCTCTCTCCCCACTCTCTTTCTGTCCCTCTGTCTCCCTCTCCCCTTTCTCTCTCTCTTTCTGTCCCTCTCTCTCCCCCTCTCTTTCTGTCCCTCTCTCTCCCTCTCTTTCAGTCTTCCTCTCTCTTTCTATCCCTCTCTCTCTCACCCCCTCTCCCCTTTCTCTCTCTCTTTCTGTCTCTCTGTGTCTCTCTCCCCCTCTCCCCTTTCTCTCTTTCTGTCTTCCTCTCTATTTCTATCCCTCTCTCTCTTCCCCCCCTCTCTTCCCCCCCCCTCACAAACACACACACACAATCTTTGATTTGTAAGGCGACAGACACAAGCTTTCTTGCCGTTAAATGCTCTTTACGCTGAGTCTCGGCAATAAAGGGGAGAAGGGAGGGTTTAGAGAAAAAAAAGGCAACCTTCCCCCATTTCTAATGGCTTTTTTATCTCCCCCTCCTGCTCCGAGGGCTGATGGAACTGTATACATTTAGTTTGGCATAATTATGCAAATGGCCTTTATTGGAGGCTCGCAAATAAGAGCTTTTTTTTTGCCTCTTTCCCCGGCAATAGGAACCCCCGCTCTGCTTTGCGGGTAATGGGAGCTAAATTCATTATCGAGTTGATTTCAGAGGAACCTATTTCAAACTGAACTTCCACCCAGCCCTAATCAATGGTGGTTCATCCCCCATTGGGGGGTGGGGTGGGAGTACAGCCGGCTCTCTCTTTGAACAATACAATACAATAGCAGAGTTGGAAGGGATCTTGGAGGTCATCTAGTCCAACTCCCTGCCTAGGCAGAAAGCCCTCTACTGTTTCAGACAAATGGCTATCGAACATCTTCTTAAAGACTTCCAGTGTTGGGGCATTCACAACTTCTGGAGGCAACTTCTGTTCCACGGGTTAACTGTCAGGGAATTCCTCCTCAGTTCTAAGTTGCTTCTCTCCTGGATTAGTTTCCACCCATTGCTTCTTGTCCTGCCCTCAGGTGCTTTGGAGAATAGCTTGACTCCCTCTTCTTTGTGGCAACCCCTGAGATATTGGAAGGCTGCTATCATGTCCCCCCTAGTCCTTCTTTTTATTAAACTAGCCATACCCAGTTCCTGCAACCGTTCTTCATATGTTTGAGCCTCCAGTCCCCTCATCCTCTTTGTTGCTCTTCTCTGCCCTCTTTCCAGAGTCTCCACATCTTTTCCACATCGTGGTGACCAAAACTGAATGCAGGATTCCAATTGTGGCCTTCCCAAGGCATTATAAAGTGGTTTATATTATAAACAGATTCCCCCTATGAGCGTTCAGTTCAGATTTGTTTTTACCGTGACTAAGGCTAAGATCTAATCGATGGCAAATCTAGACAGCATCCTAAAAAGCAGAGACATCCCCCTGCCAACAAAAGTCAAGTCAAGGTGATGGTTTCCCCATTTGCAATGGATGGTTGGACCATAAGGAAGGCTGAGCGCCAAAGAATGGAGGCCTTTGAACTCTGGTGCTGGAGAAGAAGACTCCTGCATTGAGTCCCTTGGACTGCAAGGCCATCCAACCAGTCAGTCCTAGAGGAGATCCACCCTGGCTGCTCTTTATTTATTTTATTTTATTTTATTTTTCAGATTTATAACCCGCACCCATCTCCCACGGAGGGACCCGGGCCGGCGCACAGGGAAATTAAAATACCAATATACAAACATACAAAACTCTAAAACTATATTAAATCAAACCCTGTGCTAAAATCAGAATTTAAAACCCCGATTTAAAACTTTGGTTCACTAAAAGTCACAACACTGTCGAGCAGTTCATGCCAGGCCGGCTAGGTGAAAAAAGTGCGTTTTCAAACGCTGGCGGAACAGGCGGAGGTCTGAGATGACCTCCTGAATCCTGAAGAGGAAACTCAAAAGGCTTTGGCCACCTCAGAAGGAAGAAGAAGTTACGTTAACGTTAAAGAATCTAGATCACGTGAAGTGTTAATGCCACTGTATGGTGCCTTGGTAAGGCCACACTTGGAATACGGCATACAGTTTTGGTCGCCACGATGTAGAAAAGACGTGGAGACTCTGGAAAGAGTGCAGAGAAGAGCAACCAAGATGATTAGGGGACTGGAGACTAAAGCATAGGAAGAACGGTTGCAGGAGCTGGGTATGTCTAGTTTGATGAAGAGAAGGACCAGGGGAGACATGATAGCAGTCTTCCGATATCTCAGAGGGTGCCACAAAGAAGAGGGAGTCAAACTATTCTCCAAGGCACCTGGGGGCAGGACAAGAAGCAATGGGTGGAAACTAACCAAGGAGAGAAGCAACTTAGAACTAAGGAGAAATTTCCTGACAGTTAGAACAATTAACCTCTGGAACAGCTTGCCTCCAGAAGTTGTGAATGCCCCAACCCTGGAAGTCTTTAAGAAGATGTTAGATAGCCATTTGTCTGAAATGGTATAAGGTTCCTGCCCACGCAGGGGGTTGGACTAGAAGACCTACAAGGTCCCTTCCATCTCTGCTATTGTATATTGTATATTGTAACTCGGTTAAGTTCATAACAGGCGATGGGAGAGATGCAATCTTTACATGATACAGTGAAATCGATGGAATCGAACTCAGCCAGGGAGCGCACTCATATTAAATTACAGGTTCTTTTTAAAAAGAAAAGGCAAGACAGGGCAGAAACCGTGGGTTTCCGTCCTGCGTTAGCAACCAACAGAAGATTAAGCAATCTATTTATGGCAGAACGAGGCTCGCCATTTTTTTTTAAGGCTAGCTAGTTCTGGGGTTACGAAGTGACGTATCGTGGCCATTAACATTCCCAAAGTTATTTTTTTTTCGTTCAAAGGATAAAAAAGAAAGAAAGAGACTTGTTTCTAGGTGGAAAAAACGCTTGGTAATCTGCTTGGCTAAGAATAAACCTCACATTTGTAACCCAGGAGATTGCAAATGTCCCTTTCTAATTCTGAGAATGAGAACTGTCACTTGAATGTGCGTGGGCTTGGGGGGGAGGGTTGTGGGGGGGGCTTGCATTTTACGCTCGAGATAAAGGACAGAAAAGGACGTCTGACGTCAATGCTGACCAACCTTCTCAGGTGGAATCGAGGTCTCGGGAGCCTCCTCAAATAGGCGAAGGTGTTGTGGCCCACCAGCGGCCAGAGGAGGTGGCAGCAGATTCAGACACTGAGGAGGGTTGGGGAGGAACCTGGGCCAGTCCTGGAGTCTGGGGAAGGCTCGGAGGAGGGCTCTGTGTCGGAGGCAGAGAGGGGGCCAGGGCCGTCTGACAGTTCTCAGCTGCCTTCGGAGGCAGACATCAGTGAGGCAGAGGAGCAGCTGGAGCCTGTTCCCAGTGTGTGCATGCGCAGAGCGGCCAGAGGAAGGGAAGAGCTAAAGAACAGGGGTCGACTTGGGAGTAAGGCCACAGGTGGACGATGAATGGGAATAAAAGAGGAGCGAAAGGGGAGTGGCGTTTGCAGGAGACCATGAGTTCGCTTCATTGGTTCGTGACTCTCCGAGGCTCCTTGCCAGGTTTTGCAGAGATCGGCCTGGCAGCTCCCCAAGGGAGATAAGGTCTGTGACCATAAATCCTCCCTTGAAAGACTTTGCTGGATGGGAATGAGCAGAATTCACACTCAATTAATAAAAGGGAGAAGGAGGTTGCTTCATGCTGTCGGGAAGCCTAGATCAGAACAGGCAGGGAATCAAAATGAACCACCCATGAGTCCATCATTGCACCCTTCCAGAGAGAGAGAGAGAGAGAGAAGACGCAAACTCAAAGCATGACAACAGAACACGGAGCTGCTCCAGAACGAAAACGGTCTATGTTTCCCTTGGACTAATGGAACCCTCCATTTCCGATCCAAACCCAATTCAAGTGTCCAACGCCACTGGTGACCTCTGTATCAATGTGAGAAGATGCCAACCTCTCCCTCCCCAAAATTAGTAGGGTTCAACAGCTTCTTGCGCACAGTGGAGTCCATTTTCCTGGACGCCCCAATTAAACCGAGGTTCTGAATCCGTTTGCAAGTAGGAGCTGGTTTTTTTGGGGGGGGGGGGGAGGGTTGCTTCACACATCCCTAATCATCCCCGAGAGCGGCAATAAGAAAAACAGAGGTGCTAGTCCTCACCTTTTTCTCGTCCCCTTCCTGCAGAAGCTGAAGGTGGCTCCTCTTCTCGCTCGCCTTGCACAAGGAACTGCTCTGGTGCTGGATCAGGCCGACCGGGGGAGAGACACTCCGGCCTTGGGGGTCCACCCAGGTGTAGATGTGGTTGGTTCTGTAGCCGCCGGGGATGCGGCCCCCCGAATGGACAGTCAGGTTCAGCTTCTTGGAGCCCTTGAGCGCCTGGGGGGGTGGGGGGGGAGAAGATGTCAAAGACAAAGTTTTATGTCAGAAGGTGAAGTGAAGCATGAGAAAAAGAGGCCATTCAATTAAAAAGTAACAACATTCACAGCTCCAATATTTTTGCCGCCAGTGTTAAGAAAGTGTGAATCTTTAAAAAAAAAAAAACCCACCACTCTGCCTTATTTGCAAGCCCTGGGCAATTTTGGTGGCTACCGGGACTTTTGGAAGAAGTCCTGTAAGGAGAGATTCAACCTGGAAATAAGGAGAAATTTTTCGACATTGAGAGCAATCCACCCACAGAACAGAAGTTGCCTTCGAAAGTGGTGAGAGCTTCATCCCTGGAGGCTTTCAAGAAAAGGCTGGACTGCCATTTGTCTGAAATGGTGTAGGGTTTCCTGCTTGGGTGTGGGGGTTGAACTAGATGACCTACAAGGTCCCTTCCAGCTCTATTCTGATTGACTGATTCAACCTAGGAATAAGGAGACATTTTCTGACAGTGAGAACAATAGCAGAGTTGGAAGGCTATCTAACATCTTCTTAAAGACTTCCAGGGTTGGGGCATTCACAACTTCTGGAGGCAAGTTGTTCCAGAGGTTAATTGTTCTAACTGTCAGGAAATTTCTCCTTAGTTCTAAGTTGCTTCTCTCCTTGATTAGTTTCCACCCATTGCTTCTTGTCCTGCCCCCAGGTGCCTTGGAGAATAGTTTGACTCCCTCTTCTTTGTGGCACCCTCTGAGATATCGGAACACTGCTATCATGTCTCCCTTGGTCCTTCTCTTCATCAAACTAGACATACCCAGCTCCTGCAACCGTTCTTCATATGTTTTAGCCTCCAGTCCCCTAATCCTCTTGGTTGCTCTTCTCTGCACTCTTTCCAGAGTCTCCACGTCTTTTCTACATCGTGGCGACCAAAACTGTATGCAGTATTCCAAGTGTGGCCTTACCAAGGCACTATACAGTGGCATTAACACTTCACGTGATCTAAAGTCCTCCAGTCCTCCATCCCTCTGCCCAGAACCTCACGGCCATCCATCTTGCTAGGAATTTCTCATCACCTGGGTGAGCCGCCCCCAGGGAAACAAGATAAATCAAAAAAAGGCTAACAGCCAGATGGATTTCATTAGTCCATTGATTTCTTGTTTTAATTACGTGTCAGCTCGGCTACCGTGTAAGCTGTTGGTGGTTTTTTTATTTAAAAAAAGGAGGGGTGGGGAAAGAGAAGCAGACAGATGAAAAAAAGGATTGGATCCAGGACATGATTTAAAAACAAAACCAGACACAGGTTGGGAAATTGTCCCTGCAGAGAAACACGGTGGTGTTTTTCCACCCACCCCACCAGCTCGCTTTTCATCCTCCCGAGGTAGGCTGACAGCAAGCGGCTAGAGGTTTCATTAGCGGGCTCGGTGATGCATTGGGTTGTGACACGAGCCCCCTTTCCCGCAGATGTCAAACAGCATCTCCGCGTTAAGCGGACTAGCGGTCAACTGCGAGCCAAGGCCGTGACCGGTTTATCGTAAAGAGCGCCAGCAAATTGCGAACGGTTCACTCTTTTTCACGGGGAGGGCGCGCTCGCGGGGGTTTCAAAACGATCGGAAGGTTTGCAAAGAGCGAACGTCGAACGGCAAGGTGTCTCTATATTGATGCGTGCGTGTGGGTGAAAAAAGAACGAGGTTCGAATCCCCAGCGCCGCCTAACGGAGCGAGCTCCCGTGACCTGTTCCAGCTTCTGCCAACCTAGCAGATCGAAAGCACGTTAAAAAATGCAAGTAGAAAAATAGGAGCCACCTTTGGTGGGAAGGGAACAGCGTTCCGTGCGCCTTGGGTATTGAGTCATGCTGGCCACATGACCACAGAGACGTCTTCGGACAGCGCTGGCTCTTCGGCTTTGAAACGGAGATGAGCACCGCCCCCTAGAGTCGGGAACGACATATGTGTGAGGGGAAATTTTACCTTACTGATGACAAGGGGATTAGGAAAATATTAGAATGTGCAGAAATGATTGGCAATCAAGGAGAAAGAACAAACTGAATATTATACGATATGGGAATTATATGTATCAGGATTAATCTGTAAAGGATATTGAGACTCTAGAAAGAGTGCAGAGAAGAGCAACCAGGATGACTAGGGGCCTGGAGGCTAAAACATACGAAGAACGGTTGCAGGAACTGGGCATGGCTAGTCTAGGGAAGAAGAAGGACCAGGGGAGACAGGAGAGCAGCCTTCCAATATTTGAGGGGCTACACAGAGAGGAGAGGAGGGGGGGTTCAAACTATTCTCCAAAGCACCCAAAGGCCAGACAAGGAATAATGGATGGAAACTGACCAAGGAGAGATTCAACCTGGAAATAAGGAGTCAGGAACAACTAGTACATATGTGCGAGTGGAACCTTTACCTTTACCATGTGTCTATGAATGGAGGAAGGAAAGAAGGAAGGAAGGAGGGAAGGAAGGAAGGAAGGAAGGAAAGAAGGAAGGAAGGAAGGAAGGAAGGAAGAAAGGAAGGAAGGAAGGAAGGGTCAGCATTGGCCTCCAATTCTCTGGAATCCTATTCTACTGGGATGGGGGGGCATCGGAAGGTGAGAATGGTACCAATAAAGAAGAATATCTGTAGCTCAGGGGTGAAATGAGCTCTTGGTGCTCTCCGAGGTGGGTGAATTTCTTGCAGGTGTTTCAATACTCAACTAGGTAAGATCATCAGTGTTAGAAGGAAGTGGGGTTGGCAGTGTAGAGGAGGAGGAGGAGGAAGAAGAAGAAGAGGAGGAGGAGGAGGAAGAGAGGAGGAGGACTGTGGGGTCCATGGTGCTCTCTGAGCTTGGCTTCTCATGCAGGCATTTCATTTCCCAAACTGAATGTCGAAACCCAAAAGCAAGTTTCGGTTCCAACCAGACAGCGCATGGGTTCATACATCCTTATAGATCTTGATTTATATTACTTTGCTCCCGGCTAAAATGCCCCAGAGTTATTGTAGACCGCAAAAGAAGCCGGTTTTAACCTCCTAATCGTCTTTCTTCTCCTTTTGATAATCATAGAACAACAGTGTCGGAAGGGACCTTGGAGGTCTTCTAGTCCAACCCCCGGCTTAGGCAAGGCAGCCCTACACCACTTCAGACAAAGGGTTACCCAACGGCCTAGAGGTGGAGCTCTCGCCTCCCACTCAGGAGGTTGTGAGTTCAACCCTAGGTGGAGGCCGATGTAGGGTCTCCTGCTTGGGCAGGGGGTTGGACTAGATGACCTGCAAGGTCCCTTCCCACTCTGTTAATCGGTTATCTTCTTTAAAACTTCCAGTGATGGGAGCATCCACAACTTCTGGAGGAAACTTCTGTTCCACCGATTAATTGTCCTCACTGCCAGGAAATTCCTCCTTTGTTCCAAGTTGCTTCTCTCCTTGATTAGTTTCCACTCGTTGCTTCTTGTCCTGCCCTTTGGAGACTAGCTTGACTCCCTCTTCTTTTAGGGGGCATCCCCTAAAATATTGGAACATACTGCTATCATTTTCTTGCCCAAATGTTGCTCAAACTCCGCAACTGATGAACAATGCATAATTTTTGGGGTGGGTAAATTGCAAAGCTGTTATTCAGGTCACTTCTCTCCCTACTCATTCAAGGTGTGAGAACTGACACACATTCCTTTGTGTGTGTGTGTGTGGTGTTTCCAGTCTTCAGATCTCTGCCTCCTCAGGATCCATCCACCCTGCTAATGTTTTCTTTATTCTGCAAATAAATCGATAGCCACGACGCGCAGAATGTTTTCTGGGCTGGCTGAGCTGAGGCGCTTATTCCTCCTGCCAAACACCACCAGCCTCGGTGCCCTCTTCTAGCAAAACAAGCGATTTACTCCAATGAACCCTGTGAAGCTTCCCTACGGCTCCCACATTGATCCGGTTGTGTAATGAATATTGATCTGCGCTGCCTCTTCACACACACACACATACACTCCTAAGGAGGAAAAGCAACATGTTTTGTTCCATCCACAAATCCACCCAGTGTTGGTTGGAGAAAGGAGGTTGAACCACCATTAAGTGTGGCGCGCGAGCAGGCTTAACGGGTTTAACTGATGAATGGAGTTGGAAGGGGCCTTGTAGATCATCTAGTCCAACCCTCTGCCCAAGCAGGAGACCCTACGCTATTTCTGACAGATGGCAGTCCGGTCTCTTCTTGAAAGCCTCCAGGGATGAAGCTCCCACAACTTCTGAAGGCAACTTCTCTTCCATTGAGTATAGAATACAAGAGTTGGAAGGGTCCTTGTAGGTCATCTAGTCCAACCCCTCTGCTCAAGCAGGAGACCCTACGCTATTTCTGACAGATGGCAGTCCGGTCTCTTCTTGAAAGCCTCCAGGGATGAAGCTCCCACAACTTCTGAAGGCAACTTCTCTTCCATTGAGTATAGAATACAAGAGTTGGAAGGGTCCTTGTAGGTCATCTAGTCCAACCCTCTGCCCAAGCAGGAGACCCTACGCTATTTCTGACAGATGGCAGTCCGGTGTCTTCTTGAAAGCCTCCAGGGATGAAGCTCCCACAACTTCTGAAGGCAACTTCTCTTCCATTGAGTATAGAATACAAGAGTTGGAAGGGTCCTTGTAGGTCATCTAGTCCAACCCTCTGCCCAAGCAGGAGACCCTACGCTATTTCTGACAGATGGCAGTCCGGTCTCTTCTTGAAAGCCTCCAGGGATGAAGCTCCCACAACTTCTGAAGGCAACTTCTCTTCCATTGAGTATAGAATACAAGAGTTGGAAGGGGCCTTGTAGGTCATCTAGTCCAACCCCCCCCCTGCCCAAGCAGGAGACCCTACGCTATTTCTGACAGATGGCAGTCCGGTCTCTTCTTGAAAGCTTCCAGGGGTGAAGCTCCCACAACTTCTGAAGGCAACTTCCGTTCCATGGGTTGATTGTTCTCACTGTCAGGAAATCCCTTCTTATACTTCTAGGTTGGTTCTGTCCTAGATTAGTTTCGATCCGCTGCATCTTCGAAATATATCAAAATGCAACCCTCCTCAACCGTTACCAGTCCCGGATTGCCAGCTGGCCAGAACCAGAGTTTGTTTCCCACCCTTTCTGATCTACGAAAGCTGATAATTTTATTTATTCTCTTGTGTAAGGCCTGGGCCACTTTTATTAATTTATCAAGCTTTGTCTCCCGATCGCTCCCGGTTCCTACGCTTCTTCTATTTTGCTCGCTTATTCTGTTTGTAAGGCTGCCTAATTGCAAACCGCTTAAGGCAGCAGGCGAGAAGGATTAGCGACACATCACAACGAGCCAAAAACAAACCCAGGAAGGAAAGCTTTCCTTTGGAGGATTTTGCATATTGCTAAGGAAATACAAAAACCTTTGAAATCCTTTAACCATCCAGCGAGTGTATAAATACTCCTGGCCAAGACCCTGGCGTAGCTAAGCTTTTAAAAGCTTTCCTTAAAGGACCACTGTAAGAGGAGTGGCAGCTGGGAAGAGAAAACCTTCAGAGTCCCATAAAGTCATTTGGTCTGGGTTTGACTCTCCCTAGTTTCTTAGATTGTGAAGCGAGGAACCTGTTGATAAGATAGCAATAGCACTTATATACCACTTCACAGTGCTTTCACAGCCCTCTCTAAGCAATTTACAGAGTCAGGATATTGCTCTCAACAATCTGGGTCCTCATTTGACCCACCTCGGAAGGAGAGAAGGCTGAGTCAACCTTGAGCCGTTTGAGAATCGAACTGATGACAGTCGGCAGAGATAGCTTGCAATATTGTCATGCGGGATGAATCCTTGCAGCCCTCGGCTTGCGAGATGGCTCTTTTAGTCCCTGGACAACTTAAAAGTCATGAGGATCAGCCCTCGCCTTCATCTGGGACTCTCATTCCAACTGGCTGACAAGCAGAGGGTGGATTTTGCAAAAGGTCACTCCGTCCCTCAGCCAAAGGAGCATTACAATAATTACAGGGAGATTTGATTTCGGAGAGAGAGAGAAAGAGAGAGAGAGAGAGAGAGAGAGAGAGAGAGAGAGAGAGAGAGAGAGAGAGAGAGAGAGAGAGAGAGAGAGAGAGATGTTGACTCGGCGGAACCAGCCTATGAGATGAAGCTTCTAAAAGAACATTGCTGAACAAATGGGCTTCCAGAAGCAAAAGGCAACAAAAATAACAGCACAACAGCCTCCAAGCAGTGCGCCCATAGTGCCAACGCTCGTCAGAGGGAGCCGCAGCAAAGGACGCAAAAGGACTGGCCCAATTAATGAGAGAGGCAGCCATAAAAGCGTCTTCTCCAGTGTTTTTGGACTTCGGCTTTACAGGATGCCGTCAAGGGAAAGGGAAAAGGAAGAAGGCTGGACCTTTGTCAGTAAAAGCAGAACTATCTACGCTGATGCTCTCTGAGCTTGGTGCTTTCCCCCCCCACCAGATGTTTCATTACCAAAGTAGGCAACATCATCAGTGCTAGAAGAGAGCGGGGTTTGCTTATTCCACTTAATTAGCACCACTCCCTTCTAGCACTGATGATGTTACCCAGTTGGGCAATGAAATGTCTGCAAGGAAATCGTCAAGCTCACAGAAGTTGTTGTTGCTGCTGTCCTCCTCCTCCTCCTTGCAAACCCCAGCCCCTTCTAGTACTGATGAAGTTCCCTAGTTGGGTCATGAAACGTCTCCAAGAAAGCCACCAAGCTCAGAGAGCACTAGGGACCTCACAGTCCTTCCCTTCCTCCTCCTCCTCCTCCTCCTCCTCCTCCTCCTCCTCCTCCTCCTCCTCCTCCTCCCTGCAAACCCTAGCCCCTTCTAGTACTGAAGAGGTTCCCTAGTTGGGTCATGAAACGTCTGCAAGGAAACCACCAAGCTCGGAGAGCACTAAGGACCCCACAGTTTGACCCTGAAGTACAAATCGTCTCTTCTAACAACACTCTGGCTTCCCTTAGAGAATTCTTCGGATTCCTTGGCTGCTGTGATACGTGAAATATTTACACCACATACTTCAAGTGGTCACCTTCTTCCAGCCTTCCCTTCCCTTCCCCCCACCAACCGCCTGTCGCTCATTTGCCTTCCTTCCCCCATTAGTTGATTGATCCCAACTGATCGATACCCACTCTCTTTGTTCTGACAGGCGCTCAGGGCAGCCAGCTGCATTTCAAACCCAGGCAGAATAGAAAAGGTTTGTCAGTGAGACTAAAATGGGGAATCAATACTTCGCCAAGAAGCTGCACTTTTAGAAACATGGGGGGGGGGGGGGAAGAAAGAGAGAGAGGGATTGAGAGAGAGAGAAAGAGGGCGAGAGAACAAAAGAAAGAGGGAGACAGGGAAAGAGAGAGGGAGAGAGAGAGAGGGAGTAAGAGAGAAAGAAAGAAAGAGGGAGAGAGGGAAAGAGAGAGTGAGAGAGAAAAAGAGGGAGAGAGAGAAAGAAAGAGGGAGAGAGGGAAAGAGAGAGAGAGAGGAAAAAGAGGGAGAGATAAAGAGAGAGGGAATAAGAGAGAGAGAAATGAGGGAGAGAGAAAGAAAGAGGGAGAGGGGGAAAGAGAGAGGGAGAGGAAGAGAGAAAGAGAGAGGGAGTAAGAGAGAGAGAAAAACAGGGAGAGAGAGAGAAAGAGAGAGAAAAAGAAAGAGGGTGAGAGGGAGAGAAAGAGAGATGAAGTGAGAGAGAGAGAAAAGAGGGAGAGAGAGAGAGAGAGAGAGAAAGAAAGAAAGAAAGAAAGAAAGAAAGAGGGAGAGAGAAAGAGAGAAATGCTAAGGAAACTCCCGAAGGGGGACTTTTAGTGGTGTAGGAAGTTAGCACCCACCCCCCTCCTAGAAAAATGAGATATTTTAGGAAATATTACAAGGGCAGAATATTTTCCCTAAAAGGGAGACGGAAACGTATCCCTCCCATCTTTGTCAACAGGCCATTAAGGCCTGAGCCAGGCTATTCTACATAACAAAGATGTGCCACCTTCAGACAGAGCCATAATAGGAGTCCCAAAGCCCTTTCATTACATCATCACCCTGCAAGGCTCAACCAACCCTGGGACGCAGGACAGCCTGCAGAGTTGCCCCCGCGTGGCCCCGGGGGAGTCTTGACAACCAGTCAGAACCCAAGCTCAAATTCAGAAGCTCAACAGAGGGCATAAAACCTGGGCACTCTTAGCATCTCTTCCCTCCCCACCCCAGGATCTCAAACCCTGTGCTCCTGTCCACCATTAAACCATCTTTCCAAGCAGGCTCCAGGAATCCAGTGTCTTCGTCACTTGGAACTGAACCCAGATGGACGTTTCTTCCAACGGGGGCTCGGGAAAATGGGCAAAAGCAGCTCATTTTCCAGGAGGCGAGCCTTCAAACCGGAAGGCCACATTCACAAGCGCTCTCCTGCTATGCTTAATAACTAGCCCGTTCCACAATGAGAGAAGGAGGCGCCTTGGCGTTTTCAGGCTTTTAAAGGTTACCCACCAACACCTTCAATGGAGCCCTGGAAGCCACTGGCAACCGGGAAACAGATTTCTATTACAATTCAGGCACGGCTTAATCCCTTCTACCCTCGGGTGGTTAAGTGCTTAGCAGTTTACATCTCGCTCGGTTGCAACCGCTGGGAACTTTTCAAGGGTAGCCCCACGCAGAGCAATCCCTTCAGAACAATCAGCTGTTCAGAGGATTGGCTTGAAGAAACGCCCCGAGTTGTCATTCTTAGCATTGTTCAAAATGGCCCAAAAAAAGGGGGGGGAACTAACCCCCCCCCCCAAACGAAAACTCAGTTGCGGAGCACCGATTCCGCTCCAAGAAAGCTTCAGATGTAATTCGCTGTTGTCGTCGGGCAGACTCGAAAACCCAGCTAAGCCGTCGTAAAAGATTTGAAGTGGCGGTAGGGGTGAAATTCAGTCGGTTCGAACAGGTTCTGGAGAACTGCTGGTGGAAATTTTGAGTAGTTCGGCCCCAGAGTAGGGAGGGAATGGGGATTTTGCAGTATCCTTCCCCAGGAGTGGGGTGGAAATTTTGAGTAGTTCGGCCCCCGAGTGGGGAGGGAATGGGGATTTTGCAGTATCCTTCCCCAGGAGTGGGGTGGAAATTTTGAGTAGTTCAGCCCCAGAGTAGGGAGGGAATGGGGATTTTGCAGTATCTTTTCCCTGGAGTGGGGTGGAAATTTTGAGTAGTTCGGCCCCAGAGTAGTGAAGGAATGGGGATTTTGCAGTATCCTTTCCCTGGAGTGGGGTGGAAATTTTGAGTAGTTCGGCCCCAGAGTAGGGAGGGAATGGGGATTTTGCAGTATCCTTCCCCAGGAGTGGGGAGGGAATGGAGATTTTGCAGTATCCTTTCCCTGGAGTGGGGAGGGAATGGGGATTTTGCAGTATCCTTCCCCAGGAGTGGGGTGGAAATTTTGAGTAGTTCGGCCCCAGAGTAGGGAGGGAATGGGGATTTTGCAGTATCCTTCCCCAGGAGTGGAGAGGGAATGGAGATTTTGCAGTATCCTTCCCCAGGAGTGGGGAGGGAATGGAGATTTTGCAGTATCCTTTCCCTGGAGTGGGGAGGGAATGGGGATTTTGCAGTATCCTTCCCCAGGAGTGGGGAGGGAGTGGAGATTTTGCAATAGCCTTAACCTGGAGTGAGATGAGAATGGAGATTTTGCAGCATCCTTCCCCTGCCACGCCCACCAAGACACACCCACATAACTGGTAGTAAAAATTTTTGAATATCACCACTGAGTGGCAGGTGTTCTCACCCAGGCTTCCTTAGAAAGAAAGAAGAAACGTTTTGGTCCCGACAAAACATCTTTTAGAAACATGACTGTAAATTCCTTTCCTTCACATTCCACAAGGCTTTAGCCAACTGTCTTTCAGAGGATTGTTTATCCACACGAACCTTATCTCGCTTGGAGAGCTGCCAGATAGTTAGTTTCCAAAAGCAGGGCAAAGCAACACATGGCACAGAGTCTCTTATAGTCACAGACAGAACTTTCCACTCTTGAAACGATGGAAGGAATCAATTGTTTCCTGTAAAAGCCCCCTCCCCATTCACTCCTCTTTTGTTTCCTCTGGGAGGGGCCAATACCCTCCAAGGTGTGGCTTGGGAGTAAAGCCAGTGGACTCTGCTTTCCGAGTTGTTCTGATCTTCTGGCAGCTCTGCCCACGCGCACACTGGGGACAGGCTCCAGCTGCTCCTCTGCCTCATTGCTGTCTAGCTCCCTGCCTCTGCCTCTGACACAGAGCCCTCCTCCGAGCCTTCCCCAGATTCCAGGACTGGCCCATGTTCCTCCCCAACCCTCCTCATGGTCCGACTCTGCTGCCAGCTCCACTGACCACTGGCAAGCCACAACAGCAGGGAAGTGAGCCTGCCGTAACAAGCCAAAATACGTTGTTGTTTTTCTTTTGCTGATGGAAAGCGAAGCGCCCTGGATAGTTTTTAAAAGACTTAAGAATGGTGACCTCAAGATGGTGATCCGCCCCGCTGTCGGAATGAAGGACGAGGAGGCTGCCTCTCCTTTTAAAATTTGTTTTGGCTACTTCCATTAAAAGAGGCATTCATCATATTGATCGGGGAGCAGAGTTAAACTGGTGTTCAGAATATATAAGCAGAAACCGCCAGGCTCGGCAACTGTGAAATACGAGTTTAATATCTTGTAGCAGTAAATTTCTTTTTCCCTGGGCTAAGAATACTTTGGACTCTGGTGCTGGAGAAGAAGACTCCTGCATTGAGTCCCTTGGACTGCAAGGCCATCCAAGCGGTCAGTCCTAGAGGAGATCCACCCTGACTGCTCTTCAGAAGGCCAGATCCTGAAGAGGAAACTCAAAGACTTTGGCCACCCTGGAGAAGAGCCTCATGCTGGGAACGATGGAGGGCAAAAGAAGAAGAAGGGGACGGCAGAGAAGGAGGTGGCTGGATGGAGTCACCGAAGCAGTTGGCGTGAACTTGAATGGACTCCAGAGGATGGCAGAGGACAGGAAGGCCAGGAGGAACGTGGTCCATGGGGGTCGCGATGGGTCGGACACGACTTCGCAATTAACAACGACAACAAAAGAATTTGCAGCTGGTAAACAAGAAAAGCGCACCTTCTTACAGATGCTGAGTAACATCGCCTTCTCCTCCTCCTCCTGCTTCTTCCTCCACTCCCCTACAAACCCTACTCTCTTCTAGCACTGATGATGCTACGTACTTGGGTCATGAAATATCTGCAAGAATTTAGCCAACCAATAGAGGTGGTCTTCCTCTTCTTCTTCTTCTTCTTCTTCTTCTTCTTCTTCTTCTTCTTCTTCTTCTTCTTCTTCTTCTTCTTCTTCTTCTTCTTCTTCTCCTCCTCCTCCTCCTCCTCCTCCTCCTCCTCCTCCTCCTCCTTCTCCTTCTCCTTAATACAATACAATACAATAGCAGAGTTGGAAGGGACCTTGTAGGTCTTCTAGTCCAACCCCCTCCTCCTCCTCCTCCTCCTCCTCCTCCTCCTCCTCCTCCTCCTCCTCCTCCTCCTCCTCCTCCTCTTCTTCTTCTTCTTCTTCTTCTTCTTCTCCTCCTCCTTCTCCTCCTCCTCCCCATCCCCCCTCCCTTCTAGCAACATTGATGCTACCTAGTTGGGTCATGAAACATCTGCAAGAAGATCACTAATGGAACCCACAGCACCATAGGCCCCATCCTCCTCCTCCTCCTCCTCCTCCCCTCTCTACAAACTCCATTCCCTTCTAACACTGATAATGTTACCTAGTTGGGTCATGAAACGTCTGCAAGGCAACAACCAAGCTCAGAGAGCACCAAGGACCCCAAAAATAATACCATGGAGTGCTTGCTTATAACTCTTTTGATTGAAAGTTTCTTGGATCCTCATACGATGAAAAAAAAAATTGCTAGGTAAGGACAACACTCCTCAGTTTGAGTTTGATCCAGCAAATCGTCTTTTCCTGCACCCCGGATATTGTTAGTTTTAAACAAGGGGTACTAAAGTGACTCAGTGACTCAGTGGATAAGACGCTGAGCTTGTCGATTAGAAAGCTTGGCAGTTCGGCGGTTCGAATCCCTAGAGTGAGCTCCCGTGACTTGTCCCAGCTTCTGCCAACCTAGCAGTTCGAAAGCACGTCAACAAATGCAAGTAGGAAAACAGGAGCCACCTTTGGTGGGAAGGGAACAGCGTTCCGTGCGCCTTCGGGCGTTGAGTCATGCCGGCCACATGACCACGGAGACGTCTCCGGACAGCGCTGGCTCTTCGGCTTTGAAACGGAGATGAGCACCGCCCCCTTAGAGTCGGGAACGACTAGCACCCATGTGCGAGGAGAACCTTTACCTTACCAAAGACCAGGCCAATTATTAATAACAATAATAATAATTTAAAAAAGCTCTCGTAGAAAAAGCCGAATGGTTCTCGTTTTTGGGTCCATGTCCTTGATCCACTTTCCTGCTGTGTCACGGCCTTCCTCCCCGCCCCCCCCTTAGCAATATAATTCCTGACGCCAGTCCTGGGGTGTAGTTAGGTAGCTCATCCCAGCCAATCAGGGACCGCAAGGATGAATGCGATGGTTTTGCAGTGCCAGGGTTGGGGAAAGTATCAGAGAGGGAAAAACATAGCAGATGGAGACTGGAGGGAAATCATTCTTGGCCCGCGTGCCTCCGGGGTCTGATTTTTGCTAGCATGCTTGTCCAGTTCTGGGGGGAATCTTTCCCTTCTCTTTTTATTGAAAACCAACTCCTGACTTAGGGAGGAAGGTTTTTCAAACTGCCAGCGTATCTTCTAGAAAAGCGATCTCGGCAAACCATCGGCCGGTTTTGGTTAAGCTTCGGGGTTAAGCATTGGGTCTTATTTTCTTTTTAGGGTGCCCGGATACTTGGAAAAAACGCAGCCTAGGAAGCTCTGGTTGCACAAGCAATGTAGATTTCCTCCCGGAAGCCCTGGGTGGCAAAGATCTCGCAGGAGGTGGCTATTCTGTTCTCATTTGCAGTCGTGTGGGTGTGGGGATTTATGCTGGAAGACTTGAGAGCAAATGGCACAGGGGAGGTTTATTCCAAAGGGTGGGTGGGTGGGAGAAGAGGAGGTCCTGTCACTTAAAGACGGGGATTAGGATAGATAGATTGAGAGAGGATAGAGAATGGAGGAATGGACAGATGGATGGATGAAAGATAGAAAGACAGCTAGATAGATGGAATGGATGGAGAGATAGATAGATAGATTAGATAGATAGATAGATAGATAGATAGATAGATAGATAGATAGATAGATAGATAGATAGATAGATAGATAGATAGATAGATAGATAGATAGATAGATGGATGTGTGGATGGATGGATGGATGGATGGATGGATGGATGGATGGATGGATGGATGGGATTGGATGGAATAGATAGATAGATAGATCGATCGATAGATCGATCGATAGATATAGACAGACAGACAGACAGACACAGACAGAGAAAGATGATAGCTAGCTAGTTAGCTCCCAAGAAAGAAAGAAAGAAAGAAAGAAAGAAAGAAAGAAAGAAAGAAAGAGAAAGAAAATGGATCTATCTATCTATCTATCTATCTATCTAATAGATATAGATAGATAAGATTAATAGATAGATATACATGGATACAGAGAGAGAGAAAAGATAGAGAGGATAGATAGATAGATAGATAGATAGATAGATAGATAGATAGATAGATAGATAGATAGATAGATATAGACAGACAGACAGACATACACAGACAGAGAGAGATGATAGCTAGCTAGTTAGCTCCCAAGAAAGAAAGAAAGAAAGAAAGAAAGAAAGAAAGAAAGAAAGAAAGAAAATGGATCTATCTATCTATCTATCTATCTATCTATCTATCTATTAGATATAGATAGCTAAGATTAATAGATAGATATACATGGATACAGAGAGAGAGAAAAGATAGAGAGGATAGATAGATAGATAGATAGATAGATAGATAGATAGATAGATAGATAGATAGATAGATAGATAGATAGATAGATAGATAGATGAGAACTGCCCCCTTGAAAATATGCACCCTATAAGTAATTCTGCAACTGCAGTGTACAAAGTCCAGCATACTGCAGCGACTATGTTCTATAGCTGTGCCTAAGCACGTTGAATTTTTGCCTTCTCTTTTTTTCCCAAGCTACATTTGATCTCCTCAATCTGCCAAGGCTGTCTTCGAGTACGTTGTAATGCTTGTTGAAGTTTCAGAGGCTTGGAAATCAGGGCAGGGAAGAGCCAACAAGGGTCCACCCTGATCAAAGCTGACGTTTAAGGACATGATATCTCCATTAGGAAGGAAGCGGGGTTGTGCATGCAAATGAACCCCCTTGATAGAGACGTTAGTACATTTGCATAATTAGTGCTAATACATCCGGCTCTTCTTGTAGAAGACTGTTGTTGCAGGATAAATGCGTTGCTGGGAATGTAAGGTTTTTCTAAAAAGGTAAAGGTTCCCCTTGCATACATGCGCTCGTCGTTCCTGACTCTAGAGGGCGGTGCTCATCTCCGTTTCAAAGCCGAAGAGCCAGCGCTGTCCGAAGACGTCTCAGTGGTCAGGTGCCTGGCATGACTCAACGGCGAAGGCTCCCGGAACGCTGTTCCCTTCCCACCAAAGGTGGCTCCTATTTTTCTACTTGCATTTCTTAAGTGCTTTCGAACTGCTAGGTTGGCAGAAGCTGGGGCAAGTCACGGGAGCTCACTCCGTTATGCAGCACTAGGGATTCGAACCGCCGAACTGCCGACCTTTCTGATTGACAAGCTCAGCATTTTAGCCACTGACCCACCACGTCACTCAGAGTGATAGATAGATAAATGTAAATAGAACAATTAACCGGTGGAATGGTTGCCTCCATACAAGAGAAATTATTTCTCTTAGTTTAAGAATATGAGAACCGCCCTGAGTCCCAGTAGGGAGAAGGTGCGGTATATAAATTTAATAAATATATATATATATAATATATATAGTGGATCTGATCTACGCACCAGTGGTGGGATTCAATTTTTTTTACTACCAGTTCTGTGGGTGTGGCTTGGTGGGCATGGCAGGGGAAGGATACTGTAAAATCTCCATTTCACCCCAATCAGCTTGTAAAATCTCCATTTCCTCCCCACTCCAGGGGAAGGATACTGTAAAATCCCCCTTCCCTCCCCACTCCATGGGAAGGATGCTGCAAAATCTCAATTTCCTCCTGGTCAGCTGGGAGGCAGAGAATAGATGGGGGCGTGGCCAGCCAGAAGTGGGATTTGCCGGTTCTCTGAACTACTCAAAAAATATCGGTTCTCCAGAACCTGTCAGAACCTGCTGAATCCCACCTCTGACACACACACACACAAACATAATAAGACATCCTTTAGCCCCATGAAATCATCCCATATTAATTGGGATGTCAAGAGCTAGTAAATGGTGCTGGACGGTGGTGGGTTGCCAATTTTTCCACTACCGGTTCGGGCTCGCTTTCCAGGTGGGTGGGCGGAGCCTCCCACGGCTGCTACTACCAGTTTGGCCAAACTGGGAGCAACCCACCACCGGTGCTGGATGCTGAGCTGTGTTTCTTCCAACAAGCCAGCATCGACTGAGTTGGTTCGACATGGCGGAGGGGAATACAATCCATGGCTTACAAACTGCAACGGCTGGGCTCTTCCCAAATGCCAAAGCCCACAAACCACATAAAGGCTCATTTAAAAAATAGGGACTCTACTACAGAGAAGGGTGTGGATGGAATGGCCCACAACTATGCCAATTTATCCGAAGAACGATATCTTTGGTTCTCTCCTAAGTTTTCCGTTCTCCAGTTCTGCAGTTACGACAGCGAGAAAGCCTTCTCTTTGTGCTCTGCACAATTTTACAAACCGTTAGGATATTTTATCTCCCTCTTTAAAGAAGCTGTCCGTTTTCTTTTTAAAAAAAATTGTAATGCCGCTGTTTTAACAAGGCTGGGAAGAAACTAGATTAAAACTGAGGACATTGATGGCTTCTTTTCAAGGACAATTTCTGAATTGGGAAGCCTATTCTAACATTTACATCTGGTTTCTTCTATTGGGAGCTGTAGAATGTTCTAATAACCTCTCATTGGGGGGAGAGAGAGAGAGAGAATGAGAGAGAGGGAGGGAGAGAGAGGGAGAGGGAGGGAGGGGGAGAGAGGGGGGGATAGTGCAATTACTTTACTCAGTTTTATGGTTTTCATAGATAAACAATCAGGACTCCTCAAAAAATCGTATTTTGAAAAGAAAAAAAAAGAAGGTTCAACCAATTTGACATCACTTTTGTCAGTTCAATTGATTGACATTAAAGAGAAGGAAGGAGGAAATGAAGGAAGGAGAGAGAGATGAGGAGGAAAGAAGGGTCAGAGAAGGGAGAGTCAAGAAAGGGAGGGAGAGAGGGAGAGGGAAGGAAGAAGAGAGAGATATGAAGAGGAAGGAAGGAAGGAGAGGAGAGAGAAACAGATGAGAGGAGGAAGGAAAGATGGAAGGAAGGAAGGGAGGGAGGGAGAGAGATAGGTGTGAGGAAGGAAGGAAAGAAGGAAGGAAGGTAGAAGAGACAGCAAGATGTGAGGAGGAAGGAAATAAGGAAGAAAGGAAGGAATGAAGGAAGGAAGGAAAGGAGAGAGGAACAGATGTGAGGAGGAAGGAAAGAAGGAAGGAAGGGAGAGAGAGAGAGAGATAGGTGTGAGGAGGAAGAAAGGAAGGAAAGAAGGAAGGAAGGAAGGAAGGAAGGTAGAAGAAAGATGTGAGAAGGAAATAAGGAAGAAAGGAAGGAATGAAGGAAGGAAAGGAGAGAGAAACAGATGTGAGGAGGAAGGAAAGAAGGAAGAAAGGGAGAGAGAGAGAGATAGGTGTGAGGAGGAAGGAAGGAAGGAAAGAAGGAAGGAAGGTAGAAGAGACAGAAAGATGTGAGGAGGAAGGAAAGAAGGAAGAAAGGAAGGGAGAGACAGATGTGAGAAGGAAGGAAGGAAAGAAAGAAATATTTGCAACTCTTCACGTGAGATGGGACTCAGCTACAGTAAGTGGCAATTTTAAACAATCTTTGATTTTGTAAGCCAGATACGTCTCTGATTAATACTTGAATCAGAGATCACCAGAAAGACTTATGGCTCTAGGCCAGGCTGAGAAGTAAGAAACAAAATGAGAACATTTTTGGTGGGGGGAAAGTTAAATCAATTCCACTCCGTTGCAACGGAAACTATTAAGGGAACCAGCTTCTTAATTCTCCAGGATTTGAACCGAGTTCAAAAAAAGATATCTCTACTATCCATCCATTAACAAGGACAGAAAACTTCTGACGAGAGAGAACCATCTGTCCTAAACCCTTGTTCTATTCCCAGGAAGGATTCGGAGGCCACTAATATTTGAACAAAGGGTCAGGAATTTTTTTTTTTAAATAATGATTTCTTCTTTTTTCTTCACAATTTTTTTATATAAAAAAAATAGACCCCCGAGCTGATTGAATTACTTAGCAAAAATTGGATGGAAGAACATATGCTCCGCGATATACCGATGGGGCTTGCCAAGTATTTTACATAAACGCTAATTGGCAAAAAAAACCACGACATTACAGAGGAAGAAGCCAATGTAATTATGGCTAGGCTTCGCACCGAGCGAAGTTGGGCCTGGAAACGGGAGGAGAAATGACTCAAGATTATGCCCAGAATTCGTCCCATCACGCGTGGCTATCCATCACTTCTTTTTTTCCATCTTGCTGGTAGGGAAGGAGGGTTTCATAGCAGCCTTGCTGGAAAATGTGGGGTGTATTTTTTTTCCTATTAAACATCCTGTCCTGCCTCTCGAGATAACGGAAATTGCTTTCCTCGCCCGGAATGAATACCTCTATCACTTCTGTACATCTGACTAAGGAAGGAATCGCACACTTCGCTTCGCACCTTCTCGAGCAATTTGGCCGAGCCGCTAGTGTCGGCGTTCCAAATAGCCCCCAAAAGTAAATCGGAGTCCAAGGCAAAGTATGGCTCAAAGTATGAAGAGAGCCATGTTGGCACATCTGGGGAAAGCCGAATCTGAAAGCTTCCTGGTTTTCCCCACCCAGTTGGAAGATTAAGATCTTGCCCCCCGACACCCACAAGTCCATCACACGGTCCAATCTCCCACTGCCATGCTGGCAGCTTCCACCCATCCAGTTCCGGTCAGTTGCAGAGGTGCAGGGACAAAGGATGACCTTGGCTTTCTAGAAAATAGAATATTTTCTAGGGATAGAATCTAGATCACGTGAAGTGTTAATGCCACTGTATAGTGCCTTGGTAAGGTCACACTTGGAATACTGCATACAGTTTTGGTCGCCACGATGTAGAAAAGACGTGGAGACTCTGGAAAGAGTGCAGAGAAGAGCAACCAAGAGGATTAGGGGACTGGAGGCTAAAACATATGAAGAACGGTTGCAGGAGCTGGGTATGTCTAGTTTGATGAAGAGAAGGACCAGGGGAGACATGATAGCAGTCTTCCGATATCTCAGAGGGTGCCACAAAGAAGAGGGAGTCAAGCTATTCTCCAAGGCACCTGGGGGCAGGACAAGAAGCAATGGGTGGAAACTAATCAAGGAGAGAAGCAACTTAGAACTAAGGAGAAATTTCCTGACAGGGAGAACAATTAACCTCTGGAACAGCTTGCCTCCAGAAGTTGTGAATGCCCCAACCCTGGAAGTCTTTAAGAAGATGTTAGATAGCCATTTGTCTGAAATGGTATAAAGTTCCTGCCCACGCAGGGGGTTCGACTAGAAGACCTACAAGGTCCCTTCCAACTCTGCTATTGTATTGTAAAGAACGTTGTTAAAAGGCGAAAGATTTATACGATCTGAAGAGAAACCTGGAAACTTCCAGATTCGGGCTTTCCCAGATGTGCCAATAGGACATCTCTAATAAAATGGAACTTTGAGGAACCTCAAGCCTCGGAATCTTCTTTCGTTGGGGGTGTTACTTGGAACCCCGCCATTAGTAACATCTAGAAGTAACACCAGAGAGCACCAAGGACCCCACAGTCCTTCTCTACACCTCCTCTTCTTCTCTGCAAGCCCCTCTTCCTTCTAGCACTTGATGACACCTAGTTTGGGAAACGAAACATCTGCCAGAAAGCAACCAAGCTCAGAGAGCACCAAGGTCTCCTCCCTTGGTGAACCCTTGGTTGGAGAAAACAGACCAAATGTTTTGGGAGATCGGGTGCTCTTCATACTTCATTCATTCATTTCATTCATTTCATTCATTTATTCGACTTATTAACCGCCCCCTCTCCCCGAAGGGACTCGGGGCGGTGCACAGGAAAATATAAAAAATACAATACATCACAATAAATACATAAATACATTAAAACTATATTAAATTGCACCCTGTGCTAAAAACTACCCCATTAAAATCCCTAAAACCCAATTTAAAATTTCTCTACTAAACAACTGAGGCTGAAAACGGTAGGTTAGGCCAAGCCGGCCTGTTGGAAAAAGTAGGTTTTTAGTTGCTGGCGGAAGGAACGGAGGTCCGGGATAGATCTAAGTTCGGGGGGTAGGTCGTTCCAGAGGGTCGGGCCCGCCACAGAGAAGGCCCTTCCCCTGGGCGTCACCTGCTAGCATTGCCTAGTGGATGGCACCCGGAGAAGCCCCTCTCTGTGGGAGCGAATCGGCCGAAGGGATGTATGGGGTAGGATGTGATCCCGCAGATACTTGTTCGCCCATCACCTCTCATTGTGGAAGATTCTGGCACCCGGGATGGAATATATATTTTTGGCCAAGCTCTCCTTAGTCTTAACCACTACATTTTCTCGGCTTCAGTTAAGAGGACACTCCAACCAGGGAGGGAAAAAATACAGTGCTTAGAACCAAGGCCAATGAAACATTGCAAGTTGGGTATTCAATGCATTGGCACAAGGGAAGGTTGGCATTGCAAGTTGGGGATGGCATGCATTGGCACATGGAAAGGTTGATGCCGGCGGCTTGGGCCTTGCCCGCTCCTCACCTTGACGGCTTCGGCATGGGTCACCTTGTCCAGCGGCTTGTCGTTGACCTTCAAGATCCGGTCCCCTACCCGAAGGCCCTCTTTATCCGCCAAGGAGCCCGGCTCCACCAGGGAGACGTAGATGCCCACGCCGTGCTCGGCGCCCCCTCGGATGCTGAAGCCCAGGCCTTCTTGAGCCTTCTGCCTCTTGAGGGCCACCTGCCTGACCTCCCCTCGCACCTCCGCCGAGTCCCCCGCGGGAGCTGTCCCGTCCGCGGTGGTGCTGAATTCTTGCCGGAGCTTGCCGGAGGAGGCGGAGGTGAGAGGCCAGCCACGAGCAGCCGGGGTGGGAGAGGGATGGCGGGCGGAGGAAGCCGCGCTGGACGGAGGGAGGACTCTGCTAGCCCCGTCGTAGCCTGCCCCAGCGGCGGGCAAGAAGTCCGCCTTTAAGTAGAGCCCCTCCGAGGTGTACTGGTCGAAGAGGAGCTGGTCCGAGCGTGGGATGACCAGGCGCAGCATGGGAAGCAGCTGCCTCTTCTCCGGCCCGTCCAGCAAGACTTGCAACGTCTGCACCAAGTCGTAGACATTCCGCCGGCAGTGGTAGACGTTCAGGCAATGGATGAACTGCGCCCGCTCGCCCTCGCTCAGCAGCAGGTTGAGAGCCGCGTGGAGCTTCCGTACATTGGCCGACAGCAGCCGGATGCCGGATCCGGGCCCCCCGCTCCTGAAGCCGGCCTGCCCCGCGGCCCCCTTGGCCGCTCCGTCGAAGGAAGGCGAGGAAGACGCGCTGGAGGCGCGCGAGCCCACCGACAGGCGGTCCAAGTCTGCGCTCATCGCCTCCGGCCGGAGAGGAAGAGAGGAGGGTACTGGGGGAGGGGGCGGCCCGCTGGGGAGCTGGGCATCGGGAGGCAGCTCACTCGCGGGGCTCCCTTCTCCTCGCCGGCCCCCTTAGCTGGAAAGGCGGAGGAGCCATCGGGGGGTGGGGGGAAACCAGAGCAAAGGAGACGCCGGGTGGGTCGGCGGATGGGCAAGCGCGCTCCGGGGACGGCGTAGGAGGCGATCCTGGCCGGCGTCGCCTCTTCCCCTGCGGCGGCTTGTCCTTTGCAAGGCGAGCACGGGAAAAGAGAGAGGGGGAGGGAGGGAGAGAGAGAGAGAGAAGAGAGAGAAAGAGAAACAGAAGAGGGAGGGAGAGAAGAGAGACAGACAGAGGAGAGAGAGACACCCAGAGAGAGAAACAGACTGAGGGAGACTGAGAGAGACAGAAAAGAGAGAAAGAAATAAAAGAGAGAGGGGGGAGGGAGGGAGGGAAAGAAAGGAGAAAGAGAGACAGGAGAGAGAGAAAGAGAAACAGAAGAGAGGGAGGGAGAGAGAAAGAGGCAGAGAGAGGAGAAGGAGAGGCAGAGAGACAGGAGAGAGAGAGAGAAACAGAAGAGAGGGAGGTAGGGAGGGGGAGAGAGAGGAGAGAGAGACAGAAACAGACAGAGAGAGAATGAGAGAGACAGACGAGAGAGAATGAGACAGAAGAGAGAGGGGGAGGGAGGGGGAGAGAGAGAGGAGAGAAAGAGAAACAGAAGAGAGAGGGGGAGAGAGATACACACACAGAGAAATGGACGGAGAGAGAAAGACAGAAGAGAGAGAATGAGAAACAGAAGAGAGGGAGGGAGGGGGAGAGAGAGAGGAGAGAGAGAAAGAGAAAGAGAAGAGAGAGAGGAGAGAGACACACACAGAGAGAGAAACGGATGGAGAGAGAGAGACAGAAGAGAGAGAATGAAAAACAGAAGAGAGGGAGGGAGGGGGAGAGAGAGAAAGAGAAACAGAAGAGAGAGAGGAGAGAGACACACACACAGAGAGAAATGGACGGAGAGAGAGAGACAGAAGAGAGAGAATGAGAAACAGAAGAGAGGGAGGGAGGGGGAGAGAGAGAGGAGAGAGAGAAAGAGAAAGAGAAGAGAGAGAGGAGAGACACACACACAGAGAGAGAAACGGATGGAGAGAGAGAGACAGAAGAGAGAGAATGAGAAACAGAAGAGAGGGAGGGAGGGGGAGAGAGAGAAAGAGAAACAGAAGAGAGAGAGGAGAGAGACACACACAGAGAGAGAAATGGACGGAGAGAGAGAGACAGAAGAGAGAGAATGAGAAACAGAAGAGAGGGAGGGAGGGGGAGAGAGAGAGGAGAGAGAGAAAGAGAAACAGAAGAGAGAGAGGAGAGAGACACACACAGAGAGAGAAACGGATGGAGAGAGAGAGAGACAGAAGAGAGAATGAGAAACAGAAGAGAGGGAGGGAGGGGGAGAGAGAGAAAGAGAAACAGAAGAGAGAGAGGAGAGAGACACACACACAGAGAGAAACGGATGGAGAGAGAGAGAGACAGAAGAGAGAGAATGAGAAACAGAAGAGAGGGAGGGAGACAGGAGAGAGAAAGAGTGAGAGAGAAGAGGGGGGGAGGGGGGGAAGGAGAGAGAAGAAAGAGAATCAGAAAAGAGAGAGAGGAGAGAGAGCGACACACACCGAGAAACAAACGGAGAGAGACGGAGAGAGAGAGAGAGAGAGAGGGAAGGAGAGAGAAGAACGAGAGAGTTCAGAGGTGGATCAGCCCCGCGTGGAGGCGGAGGGGATCCGTTGCCGAGTCCGCCGCGGCCGCCTGGCCTTTTTGCCTTCCGCGGAGCGCACGCATCGCCAAGCTCCCCAACTCCCCGCCGCCTCCTGCTTGGCACCCCTCCGCTTCGCCCAAAGGGCACCGAGTCTGCCTTCTTTTTGCAAAGCTTTGCCCTGCGTGTCTTTTGCCTCCTTCAAAACGGCAGCGCCTCGCCCCAGCTTGCCCCCCCCCAAAAGCAGCCCACCTCCAACCTCTCCTTCTGCAGGCGCGGCGCCTCCTGGCTCTGCCCGGCCCCGACTTTCTCCAACTGTTGAGCGGCCCCTGCGCCCTGCCCGCAGCTTGCCAGCCTGGCGGGACCAACCTCTTGGCAGGCACCTGCTCAGGAAGTGACGCACCTGCCGGTTGCCAAGAGACCGACGGATACAGCCCGGGCTCGGCCCAAAGGGGAAGAAGGTGCGCTAAGCCAGCCTGGCGCAAAACTTCAGCCAGGCAGGGGGCTTCTCCTCTCCTTGGGAAGGACGCTGCTGTTGTTGCCTCGTGGGGTCAGGGGACGTCTGCAGGGAAAGCAGCGTGCTCAGGGAGCGCCAGGGACCCCCCCCCCCCACACACACACACGCTCCTCCCCCTCCTCTGTGCCAACTCTCTTCTAGCACTGATGAGGTTCCCTAGTTGGGTCATGAAATGTCTGGAGGAAAACAACCAAACTCGGAGGGCACCTAGGACCCCACAGTCGTCCTCCTCCTCCTCCTCCTCTTCTCACTACCCTCCTCTTCCTCCTTGCAAACCCTACTCCCTTCCAGCACTGATAATGCTACCTAGTTGGGTCATGAAATGTCTGCAGGAAAACAACCAAACTCGGAGGGCAGCTAGGACCCCACAGTCGTCGTCCTCCTCCTCCTCCTCCTCCTCCTCCTCCTCCTCCTCTTCTCACTACCCTCCTCTTCCTCATTGCAAACCCTACTCCCTTCTAGCACTGATAATGCTACCTAGTTGGGTCATGAAATGTCTGCAGGAAAACAACCAAACTCGGAGGGCAGCTAGGACCCCACAGTCGTCGTCCTCCTCCTCCTCCTCCTCCTCCTCCTCCTCCTCCTCCTCCTCCTCCTCCTCCTCCTCTTCTCACTACCCTCCTCTTCCTCATTGCAAACCCTACTCCCTTCTAGCACTGATAATGCTACCTAGTTGGGTCATGAAATGTCTGCAGGAAAACAACCAAACTCGGAGGGCAGCTAGGACCCCACAGTCGTCGTCCTCCTCCTCCTCCTCCTCCTCCTCCTCCTCCTCCTCCTCCTCTTCTCACTACCCTCCTCTTCCTCATTGCAAACCCTACTCCCTTCCAGCACTGATAATGCTACCAAGTTGGGTCATGAAATGTCTGGAGGAAAACAACCAAACTCGGAGGGCCACAAGGACCCCACAGTCCTCCCCCTCCCCCTCCTCCCCCTCCTCCTCTCACTGTCCTCCTCTTCCCCCTTGCAAACCCCACTCCCTTCCAGCGCTGATGAGGTTCCCTAGTTGGGTCATGAAATGTCTGGAAGAAAACAACCAAACCCAGAGAGTACCAAGGACCCCACGTTTATCCTCCTCCCCCAATCCTCCTCCCCCTCCTTGCAAACCCCACTACCTTCTATAAACAGCACCTACTTTATGGCCACCGTACGTTTCCGATCGCCCTCCTCTTTGGGAAAGCGCTTTGTGCATGCTCATGAACCAAACCTGAGACCCGGCACGTTCAAAACAAAGTCTATTTAATTAAAGTGGAAAAAACGGCCAGTTGCCAACATTTATTTTTTTTTAAAGCTACAGATGAAGCAAAAAAATTCCTTTCTTGGCCAAATATGCTCCTGGGCACATCAAAGGAACGGCTCTCCTTTAAGGAAGGGTTAATTGTATGCAGAGGACACTAATCTCCTTTGAAGGCTGCTTAGCTTGGGCTGCCTAATTACCCCTCCCAATAAAAATCACCTCTCTCTCTCTCTCTCTCTCTCTCTCTCTCTCTCTCTCTCTCTCTCTCTCTCTCCCACCCCCTCTCTCTCTCATGCAGTCAATTAACTCAGAGCTGGCCAAGCTGATAGGACATACTAAGAGCTGTTCATAAAAGGCAAGACTTTTCACAGGTAGCTACCGACGTACAACCGCAGAGAGCTCAGAATTTCTGTTGTTAAGTGAGACAATGGTGTTCCCACCGAGGCTTCCCAAGAGCCTGAAGCAAACTCCTGGTCCCGACAAAAAAAAAACCCCTCTGATTAATGGACTGTGAATTCTGCTCATTCACCTGCAGCGAAGTCTTTCGAGGGAGGATTTACAGTCACAGACCTTCTCTGGCTTGGAGAGCTGCCAGGACAATCTGCAAAACTCGGCAAGGAGTCTCGGAGAGCCACAAACTAATGAAGCGAACTCATTTTGTCTCCTGCAAGCTCCACTCCCCTTTCGCTCCTCTTTTATTTATAATGGGAGGAGCCATTCATCATCCACCTGTGGCCTTACTCTCAAGTCGACCCCTGTTCTTTAGCTGTTCACTTCGTCTGGCCACTCTGCGCATGCGCACACTGGGAACAGGCTCCAGCTGTTCCTCTGCCTCACTGATGTCTGACTCGGAAGGCAGCTGAGAATTGTCAGACGGCCCTGGCCCCCTCTCTGCCTCCAACACAGAGCCTTCCTCAGAGCCTTCCCCAGACTCCAGGACTGGCCCAGGTTCCTCCCCAACCCTCCTCACCGTCTGTTGCCAGCTCCGCTGACCCCTGGTGGGTCACAACAAATGGTTAGATGAATTTTGCCCCGTTTTATGACCGTCCCTGCCACCGTTGCCAAGTGAATCTCTGCAATTGTTGAGCGAGTAGCGAGGTTGTTAAGCCAATCCTTTAACCACAACATCCTGCCTATCCTAGGTCCTTTATCCACCTCAACAAGTGGATAGAGGTAAAGGTAAAGGTTCCCCAGGAAGGAAGGAAGGAAGGAAGGAAAGAAGGAAGGAAGGAAGGAAGGAAGGAAGGAAGGAAGGAAGGCGGGAGGGAGGGAAGGAAGGAAGGAAGGAAGGAAGGAAGGAAGGAAGGAAGGAAGGAAGGACCTCGAAGGTAGAATAGACTAGAACTGAGATGGACCTTCTAGTCCATCCACCTGCTCAAGCAGAAGACCCTACACCACTTCAGACAAATGGCTCTCCAACATCCTCTTAAAGACTTCCAGTGTTGGGACATTCACAACTTCTGGAGGCAACTTCTGTTCCTCTGATTCATTGTTCTCACTGTCAGGAAATTTCTCCTCCGTTCTAAGTTGCTTCTCTCCTTGGCAACTTTGACCATGCCTGGTGTCTGAGCCCAGATGTCTCTCTCATAAATCATGAATGCATATTCTGGATTATGAATGGCTCATCTGCTCTTTACTTAATTCTCCCCCCTATCCGTTTCCCTTATATTGTCCTCTTCTGTGTTAGATCGTGCCTCACCATCTGTTGGTTCGTTCCCTCGTCTTCAACGCACATTCTAATCAGCCTCCAAACCCCAGTTTTCATTCAAAAACACTGAAAGATTCCCCTCCTCCTTCCCGAAGCGCCGATTTTTAAAAAAAATACAAAACGACTCACGCCACAAAGCCCCCTCCCCCCCCCGCGAGTCTTTTCCTCCAAACTTAGAATGAAATGGAAATGAATTATTTCCCTATCGCGAAAAAAAACCGTCTGATAAAATTAAATGTAATTCATCAACGTGGATCCTTTCAAAAGAAGAAGAAAGCAAAACGCCGCTTCTAAGAAAGAGCCAAAATGAGAAAGAAAGAAAGAAAGAAAGAAAGAAAGGAAGGAAGGAAGGAAGGAAGGAAGGAAGGAAGGAAAGAAAGAAAGAAAGAAAGAAAGAAAGAAAGAAAGAAAGAAAGAAAGAAAGAAAGAAAGAAAGAAAGAAAGAAAAAGAAAGAAAGAGAGAGAGAGAAGGAGATATGGAAACATCTGGTAGGGATGCAGGAAAAGGAGTTCAAAATATTTCTGTCCCAAAGGGAAATGAAAAGAATTTGATGGATTATTATTGTTTAAAGAAAAGGAAAACCATACACGAGACCCCTATCGGCTGATTGTAGGACTGATAACCCCCCCTGAATAAATAATTCCCTTTTATTTATTCATTTAAGGACTTTTAAGTTATTTCTGTTGTGGCCCATCAGTGGCCAGTACAGCTGGCAGCAGAGTCAGACAGTGGGGAGGGTTGGGGAGGAACCTGGGCCAGTCCTGGAGTCTGGGGAAGGCTCTGAGGAGGACTCTGTGTCGGAGGCAGAGAGGGGGCCAGGGCCGTCTGACATCAGCTGCCTTCCGAGTCAGACATCAGTGAGGCAGAGGAACAGCTGGAGCCTGTTCCCAGTGTGCGCATGCGCAGAGTCGCCAGACAAAGGGAACAGCTAAAGAACAGGGGTCGACTTGGGAGTAAGGCCACAGGTGGACAATGAATGGCCCCTCCCAGAGGAAATAAAAGAGGAGCGAAAGGGGAGTGGAGTTTGCAGGAGACCATTCGTTCAATTCATTAGTTCGTGACTCTCCGAGACTCCTGGCCAAGTTTTGCAGATAATGGTCATGTGGCCGGCATGATTAAACGCCGAAGGCGCATGGAATGCTGTTCCCTTCCCACCAAAGGTGGTTCCTATTTTTCTACCTGCCTTTTTTACGTGCTTTCGAACGGCTAGGTTGGCAGAAGCTGGGACAAAATCAGGGGAGCTAGGCGGCGCTAGGGATTCAAACCGCCGAACTGCCGACCTTTCTGATCGACAAGCTCAGCGTCTTAGCCCCTGAGCCACCTTTAAAATAGGGCATAAGGAGACCTCCACAGCGTAGTAGTGAACAGACTGTATCTAGGCTACCTTCACGACGATTTGAAGGACAGCCGTGCTCTTAAAAACCTCGAGGTTTTATCCTGCGTATTCACTGCCGATGTGCAACACGTCGTTTCGAAGCCACCCCAACCCTCCACACAACCATTAAAGCATGACTTGATTCATGGCTGTCTCGCTCTCTCTCCCTTCTATGGGGAACAGCTGCCGCCTTTCGAAAGAGAGGTTTATTTTTTAAAATTGCTTTTCTTTTTAGATTTCTTCTTCTTCTTCTTCTTCTTCTTCTTCTTCTTCTTCTTCTTCTTCTTCTTCTTCTTCTTCTTCTTCTTCTTCTTCTTCTTCTTCTTCTCCTTCTTCTTCCTCCTCCTCCTCTTCCTCTTCTTCTTCCTCCTCCTCTTCTTCTTCAAAGGAATTCTAAGTGCCAATTCATTGCCTAACAAAAGGGGTTGCTTGTAGGAAGGTGCTTCCTATTGACCTTGTAAGCAGGAGAGGTTCTATAATGAGATTATCGCAGCCCCCCCACCCCCACCCCTTGGCACCAGAAGCCGGGGAAAATCCACAAAAGATGGAACAATTGATTAAAGTGGAGTTTTTATTGGAAGGAGGAAAGAAAAGAGCCTAAAAGCACAGGAAATATATATATATATATATATATAAAGAATTGAAGGAGGAAAAAATGAAAAATCAGTGTGAACCAAATCACCTGGGTTTTTTTGAACAAGAGCCAAGAAATGAATGAAAGAAAGATGATTTCCATTTTCCCTGCATGCTAGAGTCGAGGTTTTTCCCCAGCTGGGGATGATAGCGGATCTTCCCCTAGCCCAAAGGCGAGGAAAATGCCTATACGATTGGAACGTAGATCTTAAGAGTTGGAAGGGACTATGGAGGTCATGTAGCCAAGCTCCCTGAACCAGGAGGGGAGTCTATTCCAGTGGTAGTCAACCTGGTCCCTACCGCCCCCTAGTGGGCGTTCCAGCTTTCATGGTGGGCGGTAGGGGTTTTGTCCGATCCTGAAGCACTTTCCTTTTTTAAATGTAATTGACTTCCCTATTTTATCAATCACCATGACTGTGGAACCGGTGGGCGGTTAGAACATTTTACTACTAACAGAGATACAAAAGTGGGCGGTAGGTATAAAAAGGTTGTCTACCCCTGATCATTATCATTTATCTTCTCTCTCTCTCTCTATCATATCTATCATCTATCTATCGATCGATCTTTATTTCTCATCTCTATCTAATTGGTCATCTATCTATAATAATAATAATAATAATAATAATAATAATAATAATAATAATAATAATAATAATAATAATAATAATAATAATAATAATAATAATAATAATAAATTTAATTTGTTGACCGCTCCCTCTCCCCAAAGGGACTCGGAGCGGTGCACAGGGCAAATAAAACAATAAATACACACACATAATTAAAAACAGATTAAATATTATCCCTGCGCTAAAAATTCCCAGTTAAACATTACTAAAATCCCCATCTAAAATTACTAACCCCAATATATATATCAATCTATATCATATCTATCTATCTATCTATCTATCTATCTATCTATCTATCTATCTATCTATCTATCTATCTATCTATCTATCTATCTATCTATCTATCTATCTATCACAGTGGTAGTCAACCTGGTCCCTACTGCCCACTAGTGGGCATTCCAGCTTTCATGGTGGGCATTAGGGGTTTTGTCCGATCCTGAAGCACTTTCCTTTTTTTAATTTAATTGACTTCCCTACTTTGTAAATCAGTATTCCTGTGGAGCCGGTGGGCGGTTAGAGAATTTAACTACTAACAGCGATACAAAAGTGGGCGGTAGGTATAAAAAGGTGGACTGCCCCTGTCTTATACCATCTCAGGCAGATGGTTGTCCAATCTCTTCTTGAAAACTTCCAGCATTGGGGCACTCAGACTTTCTGGAGGCAGGCCGTTCCACTGACTTTTGCCACGAGTCCCTTTGTGGTGAGATGGGTGCAGGTTACAAATGTGAATAATAAAATAATAAATAAATAAAATAAAAACCAAAGCGCACTTCATACATGGTTTTCGTGAGGCTAAGCATTCTTAATCGATTTTTCCTTCCTACATTTCTCCTTCCTCCTCCTCCAACCGTTCTGTGAAAGGCACGGAATTGCATTTATTTCTATTTCTAGACGATATGCGTTCCATAAAATTGGGAAGCGCAATTATGCTTCTGTGCATCGGTTCAAAAATGTTTTAAAAAGACAAACGCTTCGGCACGGTGGCATTCAAGTGTGAACCGCTCCAATTTCTCCCGTGTCGCTAATGAAACTTTTCCAAGGTTGAGGCAGAGAAAGAGATGCAGGAAATTAAAAAAAACTAAAAACAAAACCCACAATTATTTTTGCCCTCCTCACCCACCCACCCCCATCCGTTTGAGAGCGGCAACGGTGGAAAGAGATTGCAAAAGAGACTTTGGGAACAGCAGTTGGTCTTGTTCGGTTGATAAGCGGCAGGGAGCTACCTTCTCTTCTCATATGTTTGAATCGCGCAGTGGGGAAGCCCTCTCCAATCTGTGGTTAAGAATTCTGTTCTTTTTCTGTTGTACATTTTCTATTCTATTCTTTTCTATTCTATTCTATTCTACTTTTCTCTATTCTACTCTACTCTTCCCTACTCTAATTGCTATTCTATTCTATTCCTATTTTCTATTCTATTCTATTCTATTCCTATTTTCTATTCTATTCTACTGTACTCTTCTCTACTCTAATTGCTATTCTATCCTATTCCTATTTTCTTTTCTTTTCTATTCTATTCTGTTCCTATATTCTATTCTATTCTGTTCTGTTTTATTCTATTCTATTCTATTCCTATTTTCTATTCTATTCTGCACTGTTCTAATCTACTAATTGCTATTCTATTCTACTCTTTTCTATTCTAATTGCTATTCTATTCTATTCCTATTTTCTATTCTACTCTATTCTGTTCCTATATTCTATTCTATTCTATTCTACTCTACTCTATTCTAATTGCTATTCTATTCTATTCCTATTTTCTATTCTACTCTATTCTGTTCCTATATTCTATTCTACTCTACTCTACTCTACTCTACTCTAATTGCTATTCTATTCTATTCCTATTTTCTATTCTATTCTGCACTGTTCTACTCTACTCTAATTGCTATTCTATTCTACTCTTTTCTATTCTAATTGCTATTCTATTCTATTCCTATTTTCTATTCTACTCTATTCTGTTCCTATATTCTATTCTATTCTACTCTATTCTAATTGCTATTCTATTCTATTCCTATTTTCTATTCTACTCTATTCTGTTCCTATATTCTACTCTACTCTACTCTACTCTACTCTATTCTAATTGCTATTCTATTCTATTTGCTATTCTATTCCTATTTTCTAGTCTATTCTACTCCCGTTTTCTATTCCTATTTCTTATTCTATTCTCTTGCTATCGTTTTCTCCTCGGGCTGCTTTCCCAACTCCCGGCCTTTGGATTTCCTGATGGCGTCTCATCCCAGGGGAAACCCCAACCCTGCAATCCACTGCCCTTTCGAAAAACAGCTCTGCCGAATCCCTGCCTCCTTTAATAACAAAGAGGAGCTAGGAAAGCTTTTGCGGAGGACAATCAGAAAAACAGAGGATAATAAAAGCCCTCCGATTAAATCAAGGCGACGCTCCCAGATGGTGGATGCATTGCAAAGGTTGATGGAAATGACAGCCAGCCCCACGGAGGCCCCCCGCTCGCTCTTCTCTTGTTTGTCCTCATCTCCTGCTTGTTTGGACAAGGGGCAGGCAAGGAGAGCAGCTCACCTTGCACTCTCCGAAACGATCCCATCTTCGCGGCCCACCACGCCGGAAGGCACACCTGGCGCGTGAGCAGAATCCTCAAAAGAAGCCTTCGCCTCCTCCATCTGTCTCGGCCGGAAGGCATTTCAACAAGCCCTGGGGAAGTGGAGGAACCAAAGGGCTTGTTTGGGCCCTTCTTAGCCACAGAACGGAGGTGCCTCCACAACTGTGCTATTCTAACATATCAGTAGAGTAGACTAGAATATGGAGTAGAGTAGAGTAGAGTAGAGTTTGGAGTAGAGTAGAATAGAATAGAATAAAATAGAATAGAATTTGGAATAGAGTAGAGTAGAGTAAAGTAGAGTAGAATAGAACAGAATTTGGAATAGAGTAGAGTAGAGTAGAATAGAATAGAATAGAATTTGGAGTATAGAGTAGAGTAGAGTAGAATAGAATAAAATAGAATAGAATTTGGAATAGAGTAGAGTAGAGTAGAGTAGAATAGAATAGAATTTGGAATAGAGTAGAGTAGAGTAGAGTAGAATAGAATAGAATTTGGAATAGAGTAGAGTAGAGTAGAGTAGAGTAGAATAGAATAGAATTTGGAATAGAGTAGAGTAGAGTAGAATAGAATAGAATTTGGAGTATAGAGTAGAGTAGAATAGAATAAAATAGAATAGAATTTGGAATAGAGTAGAGTAGAGTAGAGTAGAATAGAATAGAATTTGGAATAGAGTAGAGTAGAGTAGAATAGAATAGAATAGAATAGAATTTGGAATAGAGTAGAGTAGAATAGAATAGAATTTGGAATAGAGTAGAGTAGAGTAGAGTAGAGTAGAATAGAATAGAATTTGGAGTAGAGTAGAGTAGAGTAGAATAGAATTTGGAATAGAGTAGAGTAGAGTAGAGTAGAGTAGAATAGAATAGAATAGAATAGAATAGAATAGAATAGAATAGCAGTGTTGGAAGGGACCTTGGAGATCTACAGAACTTGGCCAGGAGTCTCGGAGAGTCACGAACCAATGAATCGAACTAATGGTCTCCTGCAAACTCCACTCCCCTTTCGCTCCTCTTTTATTTCCTCTGGGAGGGGCCATTCATCGTCCACCTGTGGCCTTACTCCCAAGTCGGTCCCTGTTCTTTAACTTTTCCCTTCGTCTGGCCACTCTGCGCATTCTCACACTGGGAACGGGCTCCAGCTGTTCCTCTGCCTCACTGATGTCTGACTCCGAAGGCAGCCGATAACTGGCAGACGGCCCTGGGCCCCTCTCTGCCTCCGACACAGAGCCCTCCTCAGGGCCTTCCCCAGACTCCAGGACTGGCCCATGTCCCTCCCCAACCTCCTCTCTGTCCAAATCTCGGACAGTTTTTCCTGCTGCAGAGAAGTTGAAATGAGAAGCTGGCTGAGCTCTGGGGTCACCACGGTTAATGTCTCCCCAGGCATTTCAAATCTCATCTCTTGCCATTCATTACCTAACCATCGGTGGGGCCTGGAGCACGCTGTGTTACAGTTTAAATCCTGTTAGCTCCCCAGTGACTCCAATTATATTTTCAAATATTTATTCATCATTCTGCCCAGCAGGAGATCTCTAGGCAGGGACAAAGGAGGAACATCCGAAGACACTTAGAGGACGGGAAGGAGGAAACCTCCGTTGAACATGAAGCCCCTTCTTCTTGGTGCAAGTCCGACGCAGGGGAAGTTCAAACTCATAATCTGTTAAAGATGGGTCAGGTCAAAAGAGGATGTGCGGGGTTGGGTTGCAAATGGACGTTTTGTGCTTCTCTCACGTCAAGGTCCCATTTTCCACTGTGGCATTGTTTCTCCAGCTTTCCCTAATTCTCCAGCACCCCCAAAATGTCACTATCTACTAGAATATCTGTCTGCCTGTCTGTCTGTCTGTCTATCTATCTATCTATCTATCTATCTATCTATCTATCTATCTATCTATCTATCTATCTATCTATCTATCTATCTATCTATCTATCTATCTATCTATCTATCTATCTATCTATCTATCTATCTATCTATCTATCTATCTATCTATCTATCTATCTATCTATCTATCTATCTATCTATCTACCTACCTACCTACCTACCTACCTACCTACCTACCTACCTACCTACCTACCTACCTACCTATCATCTACCTACCTATCTACCTACCTACCTACCTTATCTATCTGTCTCTGTCTGTCTGTCTACCTTATCTATCTATCTATCTATCTATCTATCATCTATCTACCTACCTACCTATCATCTACCTACCTACCTACCTTATCTATCTGTCTGTCTGTCTGTCTACTCTATCTATCTATCTATCTATCTATCTATCTATCTATCTATCTATCTATCTATCTATCTATCATCTACCTACCTACCTACCTATCCTATATCATCCTATCTATCTATCTGTCTGTCTGTCTGTCTTCTACCCTATCTATCTATCTATCTATCTATCTATCTATCTATCTATCTATCTATCTATCTATCATCTACCTACCTATCTATCCTATATCATCCTATCTATCTGTCTGTCTGTCTGTCTACCTTATCTATCTATCTATCTATCTATCTATCTATCTATCTATCTATCTATCTATCTATCTATCTATCTATCTATCTATCTATCTCCATCCATCCATCCATCCATCCATCCATCCATCCATCCATGAAAAGAAGCAACGGGTGGAAACTAACCAAGGAGAGAAGCAACTTAGAACTAAGGAGAAACTTCCTGATAATTAGAACCATTAATCCATGGGACAACTTGCCTCCAGAAGTTGTGAATGCTCCAACACTGGAAGTCTTTAAGAAGATGTTGGATAGCCCTTTGTCTGAAGTGGCGTAGGGTTTCCTGCCTAAGCAGGGGGCTGGACTAGAAGACCTCCAAGCTCCCTTCCAACTCTGCTATTGCATTAAATCGACAAACCTGTCTAGACTCGGGCATAACATAACAAGGTGGCCTGGCAAACAGCTTGACTCTAAAAAAAATAAAAAATAAAATACCCAAATCAAAACAAAACTCCTGACCTACGAGATGCCCAGCTCAGCTTCCTCCCGCTCGGAGTGGTTCCCGCTCCCCGTTCCCGTAGAGAACTGGAAGGAGCAGGAATAATTTTGCGCGGGGTTCATCTCGAAAGCTTTCCTTCACCGCTCTGTAGCCCTTCGACAGGCTTTTGATAGTTTTGCTCCCATGCTGGGCGAAGCGAGCTTTTGCCTCGCTGATCGGACGGTGCATAGATGCGCACGGTTTTAATCCACGCCCGCCTGCTTTTGCAGACCGAGAACGAAGACGGAGAGAGAGAGAGAGAAGGCGCTCAAAAGGCTCGGCTTTGGGCCGCCGACTGCTTGCACGTCGGTAATCAAACCTCCTCCGAAGTTGCCATTGGCAAAGAGGAATAAATATTTATGGCCCTTCGCTTTTCACTTAACTGAGAGTGACTGGCCTTCTTTGGTTAACCTTGCCTTGTTTTTGGCAGCTCTGCCTCGCAAGGGTAATCAGGAGAGTTGCTTTATCCCCCAATCAGAATTTTAATCTGGCTTTTTCTTCTAATCAACGGTAGGGACTCAAGGCATGCAAGCAACAAACTGGGCATCATTTGCTTGGAATGCACTTGGAATACGGCATCCAGTTTTGGTCGCCACGATGTAGAAAAGACGTGGAGACTCTGGAAAGAGGGCAGAGAAGAGCAACAAAGAGGATGAGCGGACTGGAGGCTAAGACATATGAAGAACGGTTGCAGGAACTGGGGATGTCTAGTTTGATGAAAAGAAGAACCAGGGGAGACATGATAGCAGTCTTCCGATATCTCAGAGGGTGCCACAAAGAAGAGGGAGTCAAACTATTATCCAGGGCACCTGGGGGCAGGACAAGAAGCAATGGGTGGAAACTAATCAAGGAGAGAAGCAACTTAGAACTAAGGAGAAATTTCCTGACAGTAAGAACAATTAATCAGTGGAACAGAAATTGCCTCCAGAAGTTGTGAGTGCCCCAACCCTGGAAGTCTTTAAGAAGATGTTGGAGAGCTATTTGTCTGAAATGGTATACGGTTCCTGCCTAGGCAGGGGGTTGGACTAGAAGACCTCCAAGGTCCCTTCCAACTCTGCTATTCTATTCTATTCTATTCTATTCTATTCTATTCTACTCTACTCTACTCTACTCTACTCTACTCTACTCTCTACCCTATTCCTATTCTACTCTACCCTACTCTACTCCTACCCTATTCCTACTGTGCTCTACCCTACCCTGTTCACTGAAAGTTTTTAAGAAGATGTTGGAGAGCCATTTGTCTGAAATGGTATAGGGTTTCCTGCCTAGGCAGGGGGTTGGACTAGAAGACCTCCAAGGTCCCTTCCAACTCTTCTATTCTATTCTATTCTATTCTATTCTATTCTACTCTACTCTACTCTACTCTCTACCCTATTCCTATTCTACTCTACCCTACTCTACTCCTACCCTATTCCTACTGTGCTCTACCCTACCCTGTTCACTTGAAGTTTTTAAGAAGATGTTGGAGAGCCATTTGTCTGAAATGGTATCGGGTTTCCTGCCTAGGCAGGGGGTTGGACTAGAAGACCTCCAAGGTCCCTTCCAACTCTGCTATTGTATTGTATTGTATTGCTAGTGGGTTATTCCAACCAGAGGCAAAAACAAGATCGGATCCTTGGCTTCTGATTCGGAATGGAGCTGGAAAGGGACCCTGGGAGGTCTTCTAGTCCAACCCCCTGCTCAAGCAGGAGACTCCCTGTATCACTTCAGACAATGCCTTTTTAGCATTTCCCCAGGCTCAGGAGCGGCGCTTTAAAAGCTACGCAGGTTGCGCCTCACGCTGGCAACTGCCGCATTAGCTCCCGGGTTTGACAAGCCCGAAGATTAATATGGGGGAAGACGTGGTGGTGAGCGATTGTTGGCCAAGGAAGCTTCCTTTTGATTGGAGAACCGAAAGGCGAAAGGGCAGCCTTTGCTTCCTGGGATTGGCCGGAGGAAGAATTGCCAAGTTTTAATTGCCGATGCTTTGGAACGGATGCAGATTTTACCTCGGGAGTTTCCCCATGACTCAGCAAGGCCCAGAATTGACGTCAAGAGAGGCCAGGCGGGCCTGCGTAGGGCCACGGTCTCTGCCATCTGGACTTGAAACGGCAGCAAATGGGAATGCCAGCTGTTCCTTCATCCCAGCGGAGCCTGTTCTGAGCCAGCTCCCCGAACAAAAGATTCCTTTATTGGGAACGCCGGCAGCCCCGGCAAAATGTTTCTCTCGCAGGCTAACAAGTCTGGCCGGCAGGAAGAAGAATAGTTTTCTGCGACTCCTATTCATCTGTGCCCCCTGCCTTTGATCCCCAGAGCTAGGGTGGGGCTTCGCTAGCAGCGGTGGCTCTTCCTTCCCAAGGACCGGCCCATAGATTTCCACTGCTCTCCTCTCCTCTGTCACATCTATTCATCTCCGCCCCCTGCCTTTGATCCCCAGAGCTAGGGTGGGGCTTCGCTAGAAGTGGTGGCTCTTCTGTCCCAAGGACCGGCCCATAGATTTCCACTGCTCTCCTCTCCTCTGTCACATCTATTCATCTCCGCCCCCTGCCGTTTATCCCCAGAGCTAGGGTGGGGCTTCACTAGCAGCAGTGGCTCTTCTGTCCCAAGGACTGGCCCATTGATTTCCATTGCTCTCCTCTCCTCTGTCACATCTATTCATCTCCAGCCCTGCCTTTGATCCCCAGAGCTAGGGTGGGGCTTCACTAGCAGCGGTGGCTCTTCCTTCCCAAGGACCGGTCCATAGATTTCCACTGCTCTCTTCTCCTCTGGCACATCTATTCGTCTCCGCCCCCTGCCTTTGATCCCCAGAGCTAGGGTGGGGCTTCACTAGCAGCGGTGGCTCTTCTGTCCCAAGGACTGGCCCATTGATTTCCATTGCTCTCCTCTCCTCTGTCACATCTATTCATCTCCAGCCCTGCCTTTGATCCCCAGCGCTAGGGTGGGGCTTCGCTAGCAGCAGTGGATGGACAGATGGCTGGCTAGGTGGATAGATGATAGATAGATAGATAGATAGATAGATAGATAGATAGATGGATGGATGGATGGATGGATGGATGGATGGATGGATGGATGGATGAGTGGATAGATAAACAGACAGATAGACAGACAGACAGGTGGGTCGATGGATGGACAGGCAGATAGATAGATATTAATGCTATGTTTTTGCTCCTTCCATTATTCTGTTATAGGTATAAATGGGTGATGGCTCTATCAAAGCTATAAAAAGTTGCCGTATTCAAGAGTGACGATCTCTGCTCTCTAGTCTAGATCCCCAGCTGATCTTCAGATCTCCAGCCACCAGCGGGCTTCTCTTCGATTGCTGAACAAAACCAGCCTCCTCTCTTGGCTTCAGCTGCTGCTTTTTGCTGCCTGTCGAAATTGATTCGCATTTGCTTTCATCTCAAGGTCACCAGCCTTCGGTGGTAGTAGTAACGGTTCCAAAGGGACGATCGATTCGTTCAAAACCAGCCGATCGCTGGCAAGCCGAAGCTCAGGAGCAAGGGGGCCGGGGAGTGGGGAGGAAGACAAAACAAGCAAAGGGTTTCTGCAGAAGGGAGGAGGATGGTGGGGTCCTTGGTGCTCTTTGAGCTTGGTTGCTTCCTTGTAGACATTTCATGACGCAACTAAGTAATGTCATCAGTGCTAGAAGGGAGTTGGGCTTGCATGGGAGAGGAGGAGGGGGGAGGAGGAGGAGGAAAAGCCAGACTCCAGGACTGGTCCATGTTTCCTCCCCAACCTCCTCACTGTCCATGTTCCTCCCCAACCTTCTCATCATCCATGTTCCTCCCCAACCTTCTCATCATCCATGTTCCTCCCCAACCTTCTCATCATCCATGTTCCTCCCCAACCTCCTCACTGTCCAAGTTTCCTCCCCCACCTCCTCACTGTCCAAGTTCCTCCCCAACCTTCTCATCATCCATGTTTCTCCCCAACCTTCTCATCATCCATGTTCCTCCCCAACCTCACCATCCATGTTCCTCCCCAACCTCCTCACTGTCCAAGTTTCGTCCCCAACCTTCTCATCATCCATGTTCCTCCCCAATCTCACCATCCATGTTCCTCCCCAACCTCCTCACTGTCCATATTCCTCCCCAACCATCCATGTTTACTCCCCCAACCTTCTCATCATCCATGTTTTCTCCCCAACCTCCTCACTCTCCTCACTCTCCGAGTCTGCCACCAGCTCTGCTGGCGGGCCACAACAATGCCCAGTCAGGGATAATAAAAGTTATTTTCAGCTGTTGATACATCACCACAACGTCTCCTTCTCCTCCCTCCCTCTCTCCCTCCCCCTCCTGACCGCAAAGAGGTCAACTCAATTTCCCCACTGCGGGCATCTGCATGGCAATTTCTGCCTTTCGGCAGGCTTTTCAAACGCTCCATGCATTTTGTGTTGCCATGGTGTGCGTTTTGAGTGCCTTTGACGCGGTGGGATTATTCCAGAACTCCTTGTTTTGTCTCAAGCTAACCTTTCTTGCTTTCCCCATAAATGAGCAGGTTGCAGTGCTGGATGGCGGAAGAAGCCAAAAGGCCACAGTTGTTGGTTTTTTTTGGGGGGGGGGGGGTTGCCTTGTCCTCGCAGTCTTGGGCTGGAAGACTTGAAGGAAAAGCTCCAAATTGTTCTTTGTAATCAGATTAACAGATTGAAGGAACGCAGAACTGTTCAAAACCACCGGCAATGCTGTTGCCCTTCAAATGGTCAAACAATTGGCCACTCCAAATCTCAACCCACAAACGCTCTGTCTTACACCTTGGCAACAAAAATGCGAACAACAAATATGAGCTGGGTGGATATCACCTCGTAGACGAGTCCTCACTCTGTCAAGGACCTAGGAGTAATCACCTCAAAAGATCTAAGCCCCAGAGCTCCCTGTAACAGCATTGCCATAAAAGCATTAAGAGTGGTTAACCTAATTTTGCAAAGCTTCTTCTCCGGTAACATTGTACTGCAAACTCAGGCATACAAAACCTTTGCCAGACCAATCCTCGAATGCAGCTCGTCTGCCTGGAATGCACACTGCTTATCGGACATTAATACAATTGAGCGAGTCCAGAGATATTTCACGAGAAGAGAACTCCGCTCTTCGGGTCACAGTAGAATCCCTTATGCCCACCAGGCTTGAAATTCTGGGCTTGGACAACCTGGAACTACGCCGATTAAGGTCTGACCTAAGCGTAGTACTCAAAATTATCCACTACAATGTCCTACCTGTCAATGACTACTTCAACTTCAACCTCAATAATACACGGGCAAATAGATAGAAACTCAAGGTAAACCACTCAAAACTCGTATTCTACTCTACTCTACTCTACTCTACTCTACTCTACTCTACTCCACTCTCCACTCCATTCTTCTACTCTACTCTACTCCATTCTTCTACTCTACTCTACTCCACTCCACTCCATTCTTCTACTCTACTCCTCTACTCCACTCTCCTACTCTCCATTCTTCTACTCTACTCTACTCTACTCCACTCCATTCTTCTACTCTACTCTACTCCACTCCACTCCATTCTTCTACTCTACTCTACTCTACTCCACTCTCCACTCCACTCCTCTATTCTACTCTACTCTACTCCACTCCATTCTTCTACTCTACCCTACTCTACTCTACTCCACTCTTCTACTCCACTCCACTCCATTCTTAATCTTATTCTTCTACTCTACTCTACTCCACTCCACTCCATTCTTCTACTCTACTCTACTCTACTCCACGCTCCTACTCTCCATTCTTCTACTCTACTCTACTCCACTCCATTCTTCTACTCTACTCTACTCCACTCCACTCCATTCTTCTACTCTACTCTACTCTACTCCACTCCTCTATTCTACTCTACTCCACTCCACTCCATTCTTCTACTCTACCCTACTCTACTCTACTCCACTCCTCCATTCTTCTACTCCACTCCACTCCATTCTTAATCTTATTCTTATTCTCTTCTGCCCTGCCCTGTCCTGCCCTGCCCTGCCCTCTTCTCTTTATTGTAGGGTGTTGTTACCAGAGCCTTGCAGGATTTCCCTTGTTTACCAGTGTTACCCACTGGACAAATAAATAGAGAAATCGCCCTCTGAAAGGCTTCCCAAATTCTCTCAGCTTCTGGGATCTGAAATACCTTTTTCCCGGACGGCCGACTAGGCTGCAGCTCCTCCTCCTGTCTGCCGAGGTCCTTCTCACAAACCATTGCAGGGTTACAGCATGTCAACCTTGGAAGAAAAACAGGGACGTAAGACTTAATAACCCTTCCCCACACCTTTATATATATGATGGTCTCTGGTGATGAGCCGAAAGGCAGGAAAGGAAACAGTATGTCTCCTCCCTTAATTGTGGCCCTTACCAGGATGTTGTGGAAACAATTACCTATACTACCAATTACCTATACTAAAATACCCCTGTCTTAGCTGATGCAATAGGGACAGCCGGTTTAGCTGAATTGCTAGAGGCCCTGCCTGATATGCAATACAGCCCCGGTTCGAATCCCAGTAAAGGGTATGGCCAGCTGATGAGAGCTAATAAGCTCGAAATAGATCTATCCTGGTCTCTCTGATTTATTTATTGATCAGCTCATAAAACTAACACACACACGCACACACATATATATAAAAGGGCTGGAAATTCTGCAACTTCCTTTTGTTCCAGAGGGTCATTTTTCCCTCGGGCATGATAAATTTCATAAATAAGGGGGAACAGAAAACAACAATAACAACAACTCTCCGGATCATCTTGGAATGGAATCGAAAGCCGTGTTGCATCGCTCCAAACTATAAAACTGTCGGCAGATGAAGGGGCTTTGAGATGTGCTTGTGTCTGTCTGCCGGGAACCGGCGATTACTAAACCGTGACGAGATATTTTCTCCAGCTACGGGAAGATTCGGAGCTGCCTAAGCCAGGAAGAAATATGTGCGTGCAAGGAACACTCTTATTTCACACAACACTGGAATTGTGGAGGGCAGGGAATAAAGGCAGACGAATCTTTTCTTTGGCGGTGATTTATTTTTCCTTCTGCTGGGGAAAAAAAAAAAAAAGCTTGCAGCCAGGCTAATCTGGGAAATTAAGACCCCCACTGTGGCTACCACAGGCTCGAGAAAATATTACCGTCCCTGGATCTGCTTCCTGGGGGATCAATAATACAACTCCTTAAATAAAACAAGTTGACACAACAGGTTGCGGTTTGCTTTCGCTAGGTAAGGTCCTTTGGTACACTCCGAGCTGGGTGGTTTTTCTTGCAGACCTTTTATTACCCTACTAAGTAACCTTATCAGGGCTACAGGGGGAGTAAGGATTTGAAGGGAGTCGGAGTAGGTCTATATGGGGTCCGTGGTGCTCTCTGAGCTTGGTTGTTTTCTTGCAGATGTTTCATTACCGAAGTAGGTAACCTCATCAGTGCTACAAGAAAGGAGGATTTAAGGAGGGGAGGAGGAGGAGGAAGAAGAAGAGGAGGAGAAGGAGAAGAAGTAGGACTATAAGGTCCATGGTGCTCTCTGAGCTTGGTTGTTTTCTTGCAGATGTTTCATTACCGAAGTAGGTAACATTATCAATGCTACAAGAGAGTAAGATTTAAGGAGGGGAGGAGGAGGAGGAGGAGGAGGAGGAGGAGGAGGAGGAGGACGGCGACTATAAGGTCCGTGGTACTCTCTGAGCTTGGTTGTTGTCTTGCAAATATTCCATTACCCAGCGAGGTAACATCACCGGAGCTAGAAGGAATTTGCACTGATGATGTTACCTAGTTCGGTAATGAAACGTTTGCAAGAAAACCACCAAACTCAGAGGGACACCCCCATTTCAAACCCGAGCCGTTAACTATTCCCTTCTATAAACAGATTGCCTTGAGTTCATGCCAACGCTCTGAAATTCAAGCAAAGGTTTGCTAGCTACACCCAACTGGACTCAACTCTTGTGGTCAACCACAAACTAACCACATACTCCACGGGTAATGTTGCATGGACAGCATTATCCAGAGTTGCGATTTGAGAACCACACCGACATGGTGTAAATACTACATTTTGAAATGTCTTTTTTTCTTTTTTCTTGGAGGAGGGTTGCTAAACTATCTGCCATAAGGGATCTAATTAGGGGGGATAAGGAAGTAAAAGTTTTATTCATGTTCCCCAGTTAAGCATTTGCAAAGGGAAAGCTGTGTCATTCACATCCGGTAATTTGTTACTTAGCGCAGAAATGGAATTGGGTCTGCTATGCTTGAATGGGGGAATTTAAATTGTGCCCAGAAGGAACAATGATTTAGGAAGCTGTCTTGCTGCATTTAAGACAACCACGTGCCTGGGTGCTTGCGAGAAAGGAAGAGATGGAAATTGACGCACGATTCTCCTGAATGGAGAATATTCAATTTATGGAACCGTTTTTGGGTGTTTTTTGTTTTTTTTTAAGGAACCGTTCAGGCCAAAATCCCATCCCTGCCTGCAGACGATAGCTATTCACATAGTTTTGCTCAGACAAAAGAAGGAAATTGAATAATTGCGTTATCCGTTGGGGGGATTGGTTTCATTCGATCGAGCCTCCCCGAACGGAGGATTTTTAAAGATCAATATTGAATGGAAGCCGGAACGCTTCCTATTTTAGGATGAATGGATAAAACACTTAACAAAGAAGCCGCGAAAGGCCATTTCAAGATATAATTACAACGGGGAGATTGTTCTATGCAGATGAGAAGACGTTGACCGTGGAAGAATTGTTGGTGGAATTGACAAAACTTGAAAGTTGGCTTCTTTGATTAGAGAAAAGACATGGTCTGCATTTATTGGGGAATGGAAAACTCTGGTGTAAAAATTAATGGATGATTAAACAGGATAGATTCTAAAAAGATGAGTTACATTATGAGGGTTATTCTCTCTTCAGAGCTTAACATATAATTGAATTTATAACTACTGTGAAGAATGTTGGCGCCCATTTCTTTTCCTTCCCACCTCCCTTCTTTTTCTTTAATATTTTTCTTTCCTCACACTTTTTGGCTTTCTCTTTGCTTTTTCTTCTTCCTTACCTTATTGTTGTGGCCCAGCCGGCTCTGGATGAGCTGCTGATGGACTCCTCTAGTGTTTGCTCTGGAGACCTTGAGGGAGCAGAGAGCCCGGCTGGTCATCAGGAGGCACCTGGGTCTTGGGAGTAGTGGGGAGGATCAGGGCCAGTTTGTCCCTGATGCTCGATTGAGAAGGGCTGAAAAAAGGAGGCTTCAATTGCATCAGAAGCGAACTCGTAGAATTTGAATTAGACCCAGTTGCCTAATGACTGGCCCCTCCCAAGAGGGTTTAAAAGGAAGTCTTTGCTAAGGAAGTCCTTGCAGAGAACAACGTTGGATTTCTAGGGTCGTGTTTATTCGTGTTGATTGTCAGGTTCGTGTCTAGTCAAGTTAGGAAGCTTCGTATCTGTTCAGAGTCATTCAGGCAAGCAGCCAAGAGAGTTAGTAGCAAACAGCCAGTCTTGTATTAGTCGGAGAAAGGGGGGGGTCAGAACACCTTATATTAGTTTCTATATTTCTTTTTTTTTTAAATACATTTTTATTGTTTTTACATTTAAAACTGCAGAAGCAGATAGGCGCACTCTTGAACTAAAAAAATAAAGGGGAATCGGAATACTTTGAAGTCTGGAACAGATTTTATGATTGGTATAAGACAAGGTGGCAAGACTGGAACAAATAATGGGATTGGATAGAAGGGTAGATAATGTATTAAGAAGGCTAATAGTTAACTACAAATAGTTAGATCATTTGTATGTAATGTGGTTGTATGGTCACTTCGACTTCGCAGTGCTGCACTGTTTTAAATGTAAAAACAGTTTCTATTTTTCTTGTCTTCTTAAGTTTTAATTTAAAAAATCATAGATGGAAGAAAATTGATTGAACCCTCGATAGATGGCAGCATTGAGTCAACCCAGCTGATCTTACAAAGCACAGCAGAATCAAAACCTAGTTAGGGGCTTGGAAAGGAGACCACAAGGAGAACTGAAGCTAGGTAGGAAGGAAAACGAGGGGATCGCAGAAGGTCCCCCCTCCGGCAAAGAGAACTTCATGGATCTCCATCAGGACACCAGAGCAGATCCTATCTGGATTGGTCACCGAGACAAGAGGTTTAGTCTTCTGTATGTTCGGACTCATGCTGCAGCCCAAGTAACAGAATCTCTCCCCCATTCTGGTGAGAGAGGCGTTTCCTGAGAATGGGTTCAACTCCTTCTCCTTGAGGATTGCTATTTCTTCCAAGCTCCTCCCTTTTCATTTTTTCCCTCCTGGTTCATCCAGGAAACCTTTCCCCAAGAGCAGGAGTGAGCCACCTGCAGCTCTGGAGCTGCATGCTGCTCTTTCATCCCTCTGCTGTGGCTCCGTCGGCTCCAAAATTGATAGGGCTTTTGGTTAGGACAGGAAGAGGAAAATGGATGCCACGCTAGGAGGAGACTCTATGGTGGGGGAACCGGACTTCCAGCTTAGCTCAGGGGGCAGCAAGCTGTGGCTCTGGAGCCGCATGTGGCTCTTTCTTTCCCCTGCTGCAGCTCCCTGTCGCCGGCTGGCTCCACAATTGATAGGGCTTTTGGTTAGGACAGGAAGAGGAAAACGGATGCCACGCTAGGAGGAGACTCTATGGTGGGGGAACCGGACTTCCAGCTTAGCTCAGGGGGCAGCAAGCTGCGGCTCTGGAGCCACATGTGGCTCTTTCTTTCCCCTGCTGCAGCTCCCTGTCGCCGGCTGGCTCCACAATTGATAGGGCTTTTGGTTAGGACAGGAAGAGGAAAAAGGATGTCACGCTAGGAGGAGACTCAATGGTGGGGGAACCGGACTTCCAGCTTAGCTCAGGGGGCAGCAAGCTGCGGCTCTGGAGCCGCATGTGGCTCTTTCTTTCCCCTGCTGCAGCTCCCTGTCGCCGGCTGGCTCCAAAATTGATAGGGCTTTTGGTTAGGACAGGAAGAGGAAAACGGATGCCACGCTAGGAGGAGACTCTATGGTGGGGGAACCGGACTTCCAGCTTAGCTCAGGGGGCAGCAAGCTGTGGCTCTGGAGCCGCATGTGGCTCTTTCTTTCCCCTGCTGCAGCTCCCTGTCGCCGGCTGGCTCCACAATTGATAGGGCTTTTGGTTAGGACAGGAAGAGGAAAACGGATGCCACGCTAGGAGGAGACTCTATGGTGGGGGAACCGGACTTCCAGCTTAGCTCAGGGGGCAGCAAGCTGCGGCTCTGCAGACGCATGTGGCTCTTTCTTTCCCCTGCTGCAGCTCCCTGTCGCCGGCTGGCTCCACAATTGATAGGGCTTTTGGTTAGGACAGGAAGAGGAAAAAGGATGTCACGCTAGGAGGAGACTATTGTGGGGGAACCGGACTTTCAGTCGGGTTCAGAATTGAACGGGGGGCTTCCAATTAGGGTCTTTGTGGCTCTTTGAGTGTTTAAGGTTGCCGACCCCCTGCCCAAGTCCTTCTCTGAACTACCTTTGTCTGTGTGAAAACCAGCATTTTATTTCTGGATGGCTGTTGAGTTGCTATGGTTATGTCAGCGCTAGGAACCAAAGGAAACGTACAGAAAAGGGATTACAGATCCAGCTACTTGTCTCCTGCTTCGTCCCAGGTGTCCCTCCATGTTTGGTCTTCTCAACATCTCTGCTCCGAACGGCGCTTCCAAAGTTTTGGCTCCCTGGGCTTGAAGGACCATAATTACGGGACCTTGGGTAGCCATGAAGCATAGATGGCACCTCACCCAATAAGCCCCTAAATCCAGATGAAACAGAACCCATTGGGTGTGAAGAGGCACCGATGAAACTCAGTTTTGGTTTCCGTTCTGCCCCAAGTTCTGCTTGGAGATGTGTTTCACAGCACCACAACCCAAAAAAAAAAAAACCACACACAAAGAGGATGTGTTGGGATGCACACAGCTATTTTCCACTGTGTACAAAATGGGAAGTTAGGAGTTGGCGGAAGGGAGCCAGTGTCCTCTTCTGTCCATATATAGGCGGATAGAAAGGTGATGGAAAAAAATGTGTTCTCCTCCTTCTCATTTCCTCCTCCTCCATTTCTCCCTTTTTGCGCCTTATCTATCTCTTTCTCTGCCGCCCTCTCCTCCTCCTCTCCCCCCTGCTCATTATCCATCTTCTCCCTTTCATCTATTTCTCCTCCTCCTTTCCTGCTCCTTATCTATCTCCCCTTTTCTTCCTCCTCCTCCATCATTTCTCCTTTCCTGTTCATTAGCTATCATCTCCTCCTCCTCCATCTCCTCCATTTCTCCTTCTTTCTTGCTCCTTATCTATCTCCTTTTCTTCCTCCTCCTCCATCATTTCACCTTCTTTCCTTTTCATTATTTATCATCTCTTCCACCACCACCTCCTCCTCCATTTCTCCTTCTTTCTTGTTCCTTATCTATCTCCTCTTTTTCTTCCTCCTCCATCATTTCTCCTTCTTTCCTGTTCATTATTTATCATCTCTTCCACCTCCTCCTCCTCCTCCATTTCTCCTTCTTTCCTGCTCCTTATCTATCTTCTTCACCCCTTCATCTATCTACTCCTTCTTCTTTCCTGCTCCTTATCTATCTCCTCCTCTCTCTCCCCTGTTCATTATTCCATCTTCTTCTCCCCCTTTCATCTATTTCTCCTTCTCCTTCTTTCCTGCTCGTTATTCATTTTCTCCTTCTCCCTTTCTGCTCATTCTCTCTCCTCTCCTCCTGTTCCCCCTTCTCTCGCTTGCTCCAATGTTCTTCCAACATTTCTTCAAACCGAATGCTGTGTGCCAAATCCTCTCCTCTCCACCCACCCCCTTCCCAGTATAATCTGATTAGCAAGGCGATCACGCTTAACTCTGGCTGTAAATAGGGTCGTTTGTTATAAGCCTTTCGCAGAAGCTTGTGACTGCCAACCAGTCTTCACCTTTAAAACATCCAGGGTGTGTGTGTTGTGGATCACACAGTGCAGCCCCAGAGTTTTGTGCTGCTTTGTGCTTCCGTTTGTAAACTTCAGTGGAAAATGACCTTTGTGCCATGCTTTTTAGTCTTTAGTCATTCTCCAGCATCGTTTGCAGATTTTTTCCCCTCCTCTTCCTGCAGCAGCTGAGCTGCTAGAACGGTCTACTGCTTGCTTTTCACTTAACGCAGCATTTACACAGCCATTAAAGTGTAAGCGAGGTTTATGGCTAAAGCATTTAGTTTCCCTCCTGTTAATGGGCTCCAACCACAATGGCAAATTTGCAAGGTTTAGCAGCTCTTCCTTGCCTATTTTTTTGGGCTCAGTATCCCGGCAGAGAGAATTTTAACCGAGGCCGCCTTTTGACATTATTGGGGGTGGTGGGGGGGGGGATAGGTCACCAAGGATCAACTGTAGATCAAGAGGGGATTTTTGCAATGGAAATGGAGCTGGAAAAAAGAATCCTTTCGGTTCAGGATCCAATCTGGGTCGGTCACCGGGACAAGAGATTTTATCTTCTGAGCTTTCGGACTGGGGGATCTTCATGGCTGTCCTCCACTTAACCACCATCGCCGAATCCAGAATTTCAGTTGCTAAATGAAACATTGTTTTTTTTTAAAAAAATATTTTGTATTGTTTTTGTATTTAAAATAGTGCAGCACAGCGAAGCCGTGATAGCCCTACAATCACAGTATATTACCACATAATCTCATTCATGAACTGTCATCCTACTTTTAATACATTATCTATCCTTCTACCCAATCCCATTATTTACAATTTGGACCTAGATCGGATCTTGCAACATTTATCTCGGGGCATGTAGATTCGTGGCCATTTTGGTCCATGTAATTGCTCAATACAGGAATTTAAGCAACTTAGAACGAAAGAGAAATGTCCTGACAGTGAGAACAATGAATCCGTGGAACAGCTTGCCTCCAGAAGTTGTGAATGCTCCAACACTGGATGGCTCAAAGAAGCTGTTGGATAACCATTTGTCTGAAGTGGTGTAGGGTTTCCTGGCTAAGCAGGGGGTTGGACTAGAAGACCTCCAGGGTCCCTCCCAACTCTGTTATTCTATATTCTTAATTAAAATGAAGCGACGAGGTAACAAGCCAGCTATATTGATAATTCAGATTGCGTTTGCATCAATAGAAAAGAATATTTGTAGTTCAGGGTTGAATGGCGGGGTCCCTGACGCTCTCCGAATGCAATTTAAATGTGTAAATTTAATTGGGCTTTAATTTAGATAGCTGGAGTTGAAAGTTATTCTAATTTACATCTCGCATCTCACAATAAAGACCAGGAAAGCACAATGCGGTTGCTATGCCGACAGTTTAATTGTTCAATATTTTACAATCCTATTTTAATAGTGATATAATCAATATAATCGTTACATGTACAACAAAATGGAGTTTTTATTGCTTCTAAAATGCTTAAACATAAAATCTGAAGTGCTTAATATGAAATGCATGTAAACAGAAAGAGTATAAGCTGGTCTTACAGGCAATAAGTCAAGTGCAAAAACTACAAGTGCCATCTGTAACCACCACTAGGGGGCAAAATGCACAGGTACAGTGTAGGTGGTACCTTGCTCAATAGTAGCAACTGTGAGAGGGATCTTGGAATCCTAGTGGACAACCATTTAAATATGAGCCAGCAGTGTGCAGCAGCTGCCAAAAAGGCCAACACAGTTCTAGTCTGCATAAACAGAGGGATAGAATCTAGATCACGTGAAGTGTTAATGCCACTGTATAGTGCCTTGGTAAGGCCACACTTGGAATACTGCATCCAGTTTTGGTCGCCACAATGTAGAAAAGACATGGAGACTCTGGAAAGAGTGCAGAGAAGAGCAACCAAGATGATTAGGGGACTGGAGGCTAAAACATATGAAGAACGGTTGCAGGAGCTGGGCATGTCTAGTTTGATGAAGAGAAGGACCAGGGGAGACATGATAGCAGTGTTCCGATATCTCAGAGGGTGCCACAAAGAAGAGGGAGTCAAACTATTCTCCAAGGCACCTGAGGGCAGGACAAGAAGCAATGGGTGGAAACTAATCAAGGAGAGAAGCAACTTAGAACTAAGGAGAAATTTCCTGACAGTCAGAACAATTAACCTCTGGAACAGCTTGCCTCCAGAAGTTGTGAATGCCCCAACCCTGGAAGTCTTTAAGAAGATGTTAGACAGCCATTTGTCTGAAATGGTATAAGGTTCCTACCCACGCAGGGGGTTGGACTAGAAGACCTACAAGGTCCCTTCCAACTCTGCTATTGTATTGTATTGTATTATTAAAATAAAACTATGCTAAATGCTGTGAAAGAAACAGAAAAGAATTAATTCTTAAACAGGATGCCATATAGAATGCTATTTGGGGACCTTTTGAAGTAAATACATAGGCTGCATATTTTAAACAGGAAAAAGGAAGGGGGAAGGAAGGGGTTTTTTTGTAAGTGATTGCCTTTTCAGTGATAAAGTGATAAATTGCCTTCGTGCATATTCTCTGTGCAAACACGTTAATAGCATTATTTGCTGATTTCAAGTTACTGTCTCGGGTAGTTCCATATGCTACTAGAACTGTTTTATCAAAATTGCAATTACAATAGTAATAATAGCAATGATAATATGATGATGATATTAATAATAATAATAAATTATATTTTAAGAGGGTACATGGTTGATACCTCGCAGCCCATATCAACCATTAGCGCAGGCAATATTTGTGATATATTTTAAATGTTCTGTTGACTGAGTTTTATGTTTAATGAATGAAAGAGATGATGATAATAATGTAATAAGTATTACGTGAAGTGTAATAAAACACTTTTTAAAAACAAATTTGTCTCTCATTTTTTCGTTCTATTTTTTAAAATATTTATGTGTGTCTGTGTGTGTGTATGCCTGCTTTTTCAGTTGACTTTCATGTTCAATGAATAAGAAATAATAATACTTAATAAATAATATGATATGTGCTGTAATAAAACTTAAAAATAATTTTCTGCCTCTCGTTTTATTTTTCATTCTATTTTTCTAAGTGTGTGTGTGTATGCCTGCTTTTTCAGTTAACTGAGTTTTATGTTCAGTAAGAAATAACACTTAATAATAATACTTAATAAATAATAATGTGATATGTGGTGTAATAAAACTTAAAAATAAAGGTTTTGCCTCTCGCTTTATTTTTCATTCTATTTTTCTAAGTGTGTGTGTATGCCTGCTTTTTCAATTGACCGAGTTTCATGTTCAATAAGAAATAATACTTAATAACAAAAATTAATGTTACTATTAATATTCATAACAACAACAACAACAAGGTGTTGACAACCATCTTTAAATCGCTCCATGGCTCGGGGCCTAGCTATATACGAGACCGCCTCCTGCCCCATACATCCCTTCGTCCGATCCGCTCCCACAGAGAGGGCCTTCTCCGGGTGCCGTCGACGGGGCAATGCCGGTTGGCGACACCCAGGGGAAGGGCCTTCTCTGTGGCGGGCCCGGCCCTCTGGAACGACCTGCCCCCCAACCTTCGCACTATCTCGGACCTCCGTCTCTTCCACCAACGTCTTAAGACGTATTTATTTCAACAAGCCGGCCTAGGATAGCCCCCTGTTCCTGACTTTTTTTAAAAAAAATAAATAAATTATAATTTGGGAAGGTTTTTTAACATGGGTTTTAGCACGGGTTAATCTAATTTAATATATTTTAAATTGATATTTATTGTATTTTTGTGGTTTTAATAATGCCTGTTATTGGGTCCTAACAAGGAGTCCTAACAAGGAGAAGGGCGGGGTATAAATTTAATTAAAAAAACAACAACAACAACAATAATAATAATAATTTTAATTTGCAGACCGCTCCCTCTCCCCATAGGGACTCGGAGCGGTGCACAGGAAGAATAAAACAACAAGTATACAAACATATTTAAAAACAAATTAAACCTTATTCCTGTGCTAAAAATTCCCCGTTAAAACTAAACTAAGCTAAACTAGAATTCCCAATAAATTAAGTATAATAAATGTCATATAAGTAAGTATAAGTAAATAATGTCATATTATGTGCTGTAATAAAACTTTAAAATAAATTTCTGTCTCTCATTCTACTGTTTATTCAGCTTTTTAAATATATATGTGGGTGCAACATTTGTATTTGATTTCCATGCACAAAAGTTTCCTTTTGAAAACAAACAATAGCAGCTATTCCCAGCAGAGAGAAAACTGCGCATGCGCGGCGAAACTTTTAAAACTTGGGGAAAGCGAGCGGGGGGAGAGAGAGAGAGAGAGAGAACCGGGGCCCACGTGACGGCGAAACCATAGAGTTGAACGGCGGAGTTGGAAAGGAAGCCTAGAAAGAGCCCCGGAACTCCATTCGAAGCGTTTCTCCCGGTGTTGGAAAACCCCAAAGGGGGAAAAGAGACGCGTACTCACTCGGGGCAGTTCGTCACGTGGGGAGGGTCGTCCCTCCCGCTCTAGAGCGGCGGCGCCCTCTAACGTCACTTCCGCCACACCCACCAATGAAACGACGGGGGGGGGGGGAACGACCGGAAAAGGAGGGGCTTGGCGGGGCAACGAGTCTTGGGGGTTTTTTGGAGTCTTCTTTCGGGGCCGCCGGGCGTAATTTCTCCTCAGGATCGCCGCCGCCATGGCCAGCCAGTCTCAGGGCATCCAGCAGCTGCTACAGGCCGAGAAGCGCGCCGCCGAGAAGGTGGCCGAGGCCCGCAAGCGTGAGTGGCCCGGCCTCGCTGCGAAGGGAGAAAGCGGGGACTCTTTCTGAGGGGCTGGGGACTACACCTCCCATCGTCCCCAGCCCTTAAGGGGAGAGGGGGGGTTGACCCAAAGCCTTCCTAGCCCTGCTTGTATGGGAGCGGTAGTCTCGAAGGGATTGGGACAGCCACGTCCCATCATCCCCATCCATTAGGGAAGGGGGAATTCCAGGGAACACTACATATCCCATCATCCTGGGTGGGAACGGCCACCCATAACCTCCCCGCCTGTTTCATCCATTCGGAGAGTTTTGTCCCAATTCTCTCCATGGTGCTGGTCTTTTGGGAGTGGGGATGGGGTTTGGTTGGACTACACCTCCTATCGTCCTCAGCCCTTAAGGGGAAGGGGGGGTTGATCCAAAGCCTTTATACCCTGCTTGTATGGGAGAGGTAGTCTCGAAGGGATTGGGACAGCCACGTCCCATCATCCCCTTCCATTAGGGAAGGGGGAATTCCAGAGAACACTACATATCCCATCGTCCTGGGTGGGAACGGCCACCCATAACCTTCCCGCCTGTTCCATCCATTCGGAGAGTTTTGTCCCAATTCTCTCCATGGTGCTGGTCTTTTGGAGGCGGGAGGTTGGTTAGACTACACCTCCCATCGTCCTCGGTCCTTAAGGTGTGTGTGATCGAAAGCCTTTATAACCCTGCTTGTATGGGAGTGGCAGTCCCGAAGGGATTAGGACAGCCACGTCCCAATCATCCCCATCCATTAGGGAAGGGGGAATTCCAGAGAACACTACACATCCCATCATCCTGCGTGGGAACGGCCACTCATAGCCTCCCCTTGCACCCTCTGTTTCATCCATTCAGAGGGTTTTGTCCTAATTCTCTCCATGGTGGTTGGGTTGGTTGGGGGGCGTTGTTGGTTGGAGTACACTACCCATCATCCACGGTCTCTAGTGGAAAAGGTTGGTCTTAGCAGTAGTTCCAAAGTGTGAAGATTGAAGTATTTTTAAGTCCCTTGCTGGGATATCTGTGCTGGGTATTCAGCTTAACGAAAAGCGCTGTTTTTTAAATTGTATTTTCAACTCTTCATGTTTCCATGCATCATCATCATTATTATTATTATTATTATTATTATTATTATTAAATTTTTTATACCACCCTACTCCCGAAGGACTCAGGGCGGCGTCCAGCCAAAATAAAACAGATATATAAAAGTTAAAAACAATTTAAAAACATATTACATAATTTGGCCCCTAATAAGATTAAAAACCCAACAAACCCCAATTAAAATTAATAAAATGCGTATTTACGCCAGCTTGTTGGAAAAGAAAAGTTTTGAGAGCAATATAGCATTCTCTAGAACCTTCACCTGGCATGACTTCAAGAAAGGAACTTCGACCACGGGATTTGGTTCAAGTGGGCGATGCCCAAAGGGATGCTGGTGTTCTGGGAAGGAGGAAGAGTGAGGATTAAAACAGTTACTGAGGCAGAAGCCTTTCTTAAAAAACATTCCTCTGTCCTGGGGGAAGATTCAGGGGGGGCAGGGGGGGCCACGGCCCCGCCCGCTGGGGGCCTGGAGGAAGAGGTTGAAGACACAATTGCCAAGAGACTTAGATCTAAAAAATAACTTTGCCTTGATTTTTCTGAATAATATTGCATAATATCTGTATTTGGATTTTTGTAAATGACTGACAGCATAGAACTGAGAACTTAGGTATATGTACTTGCTTTCACTTTGTAGTGTTACGGAAAATGTTGTTTATTGTTATCAATGCATTTTGAAGTCCCGGAAGGGCCGACGACTTTGACGTGAATGCTCTCAAAATTTCTTTGTATCCCTTACCCCATCCTATGGAAAAATGTAAAACCAATAAAACTTTTTCAATAAAAATAAAAAAAGAAAAAAAAAGAAAGGAACTTCGTTTGGCCAAGAACCATGGAGTCATGTCATGTGCTGGATGTGTTGCATTGCTAGGAAAATAATTCTGACTAATCTCTTGTGTTTTTAAGTCTGTAGTTCAGCCAACCCTGAAGGTCAAAAAAAAAACGGATTGCCTTCACGCATCAGGCTTAGTGTTTCCAGTTCTGAGGCTAACTATTTGGGAAAGGATGGACTTCGATATTAGAATTAGAATTCTTTATTGGACAAGTGCAATTGAACACACAAGGAATTTGGTGCAGAAGCTCTCAGTGTGCATACAAGCGATGAGTGATAAATCATGACCGTAGTCATCATAAATATATATTCATCATAAATCATGAGATACAACAATGATAGTCGTAGGATTCTAAATTCTACAGAGGAATGATTGAGTCTGTCATTTGCACCTCCATAAACTGGTTTGGCTCTGCAACCCAACAAGACAGAGACTTCGGAGGAGAATCAGAACTGCAGAAGAAACCATGGCTACCAACCTGCCTTCTATTGAGGACCTGCACACTGCAGGAGTCAAAAATCGGGCTGTGAAAATATCTACAGACCCCTCACATCCTGGACGTAAATTGTTTCAACTCCTACCCTCAAAACGATGCTATAGGGCACTGCACACCAACTAGATACAAGAAACGGTTTTTTTCCCGCATGCCATCACTCTGCTAAATAAATAATTCCCTCAACATTGTCAAACTATTTACTAAGTCTGCATTACTATTACTCTTCTCATTGTTCCTATCAGCCATCTCCTCCCACTTATGACTGCAGGACTGTAAGTTTGCTGTTTGTATCCTTACGATTTATACTGATTGTTTCCTAGTATGATTTGATTGCTTATTGGACTATCATTAATTACAATTCGTAATGAATGTATCTTTGTCTCTTTATGTACACTGAGAGCATCTGCACCAAAGACAAATTCCTTGTGCGTCCAATCACACTTGGCCAATAAAGAATTCCCTTCCCCTCTCCTCTCCTTTACTCTACTCTACTCCTTATTTTTCACACTTCATTTTTGGGGTGGTTCTTTTTTGTTCCTTCGTTAGAGAACTAACCTGTCGTTCTCTCCTGAAATTAATCTCAGGAAAGCCTCTTCTTCTGGTTTTGCCCTCTGAACATTTTGCCTTTTTTCTTCTTCTCTTTTTTCAAACCCAGGGAAGAATCGGCGGCTGAAGCAGGCCAAGGAAGAAGCTCAGGCCGAGATCGAGCAGTATCGCTTGCAGAGGGAGAAGGACTTTAAAGCCAAAGAGGCGGCCGTGGGTTAAATTCTATGCTGGCTAATCTCTCTGTCCTCCTGTGTGTTTCTGTATTAGAATGGGAATTCAGCTGGGGTGGGCGCGAGATTCTTTGTAGTGGGGGGACACACACTTTCCCCTGTTGTGGCCCGCCAGTGGAGCTGGCAGTAGAGTCAAACAGTGTGGATTTGGGGAGGAGCATGGTCCAGTCCTGGAGGCTGGGGAAAGGCTCAGATGAGGGCTCTGCGTCAGAGATGGGGCGGAGGCCGTCTGGCAGCGATCAGGTGCCTTTGGAGCTAGACAGCCGTGAAGCAGAGGAGCAGCTGGAGCCTGTTTCCAGTGTGCGCATGCGCAGAGCTGCCAGAAGAAAAGAAATCAGGGTCGACTTGGGAGTAAAGTCACAGGTGGAAGGGGGTTGGCCCCTCCCAGAGGAAATAAAAGAAGAGCGAAAGGGGAGGGGGCTTTTGCAGGAAACAGTTTTGTTCGTTCGTTAGATTCGTTTCAGGAGTGTGAAGATCTGTCCATGAATCCCAGAGACTCTGTGCCCAGTTTTTCCTTGCACAGCACCTCATTTGGGAAATGTTTACATGGCAGCTTTCCAAGTTAGATAAGGTCTGTGATCACAAATACTCCTTTGAAAGACTGTTCGCCAGGCCTTTGCTGAATGGGAATGAGAGCAATTCACATTCGATTAATAAAAGGGGTTTTGTCAGGACTAGGACTCTGCCTGGTGCGTTCTGGGGGGAAGCCGAGGTCAAAACAGCCCTTTTGAGGCTCAGCCCTCAAAGTTGAGGTACTCCTCAACTTCCATCCACAGTTACAATGACAGTGAAAAATAGATCGATCGACGTAAGCTGGGGTTGTAAGTCAAGAACTAGCTGTAATTTTCCTGTTTTTGGTTTCGTCCCCAAATCATTTGAATTCAGTCTAGGACTTTCAGTGTTAAAATTTGGCTTCTGCAGTTTGGGGAACTGAAAAGGCATAATCATCACATGATAGTGGGTTGTCCCAAAAAAAACCCACCATTTTTTCCCCCTGCTGGCTTAAACTCTGCTCAGAAATCATTGAAGATTCTTGGGAATGCAGAACGTAACTGGACGAGCGGATTTTAAATGGCTTGCCTTCATTATTTTTTCGGTCTCCGTTTATCGCAGGCGCTTGGCTCCCACGGCAGTTCTGCCACCGAGGTGGAACAAGGGGCCCAGGAGAAGATGGCCGTTCTCCAGGAGAACTTCCAAAAAAACCGGGAGGAAGTGATGGACAGCGTGCTGAATTTGATCTATGACATCCAGCCTCAAATCCATTCGAACTATCGGATCAACGGATAGACGGAATCTTTTTTTTTTCCCTTCAAGGAAAAAGATTCAGCAATACCAGCTTTAGCTGCATCCCTTTTTTTTATAAAGGTGCATAACTTAATTCCCAAGAGGTGTAGATTATCTCTTTCTCTTTTCTCCCCAATTTTTTCATAAAGATTTCTTGTCTCCCCCCTTTTGTAGCACTTTTGAAGTTTCTATGTAGGCTGGTTCTGTGCCCCCAAAGTGCATTATTTCGTAGACGTGTAGCGTAGAAAGTCGATGTTGGATAAATCGTACAGAGTATTAAAGGATCGCTTTAACTCCCAAGAAGTATTTGAAAGTCAGAAAAGACAAGTGCCAGGCTACCTTTCTTTATCATTAAATTGTGTGACTTAGGTGCTCTGCTACAAATGAAATCTTCTTGTCTTCACTCAGTTAAAAAAAAAAAACACCACAGGAATTGTGTTTGCAGAATGAATAGTATTTGGATTGTATCTGAAAACGTTTAAATGTTATTTAAATAATAACTGTGTATTCTCCTGTTGAACTTGAAGAAGGCGCTGCTGTTAAGGTGCTTGAAGAAAAAGTAAAAGACCTAATCTGAATTGTAAAGAAATTAAAACCTTTTTTCTCTCCTTTTCCTCTTGCTCAGAAACTTTTGATTTATGAAACGCATTGCTGAATTAAACAGGGTTTGAGGCCTGTTTAGTTTTGATGCAGCAATAGCAAAGTAGCTCTTGATAAAATGTTTGCAACCAACATTGGGTATAAGAATAGTACAGCAGGGGTGGGTGGATGGATGGAAGGAAGGATGGATGGATGATAATAGATTGAAGGATGAGTAATAGATAAAGGATAGAAAGAAGATAGGTAGACAGACTGAGAGACAGACATATAGTCCTCAACTTGCAACGGTTTATTTAGTGACCAAAGTTACATCGGAACTGAAAAAAAGGAGTTATAACCATTTTTCACACAACTGAAAATCATGGTCACATGATGGGCATTCAGATGCTTGACAGCAGATTCACATTTACGACAATCGCAGTGTCAGCTCATGACCTGACAAGCCAAAACCAATGGGAAAGCCTGATTCACTTAACAACGGTATTACTAATTTAACAAGCGCAGCGATGCGCTTAACAAAAGTGGCAAGCAAAGTGGTAAAATGGAGCAAAACACACACTTAACATTTTTTTCTCTTGGCAGCATAAATTTGGGACTCATTTATGGTCATAAGTTGAAGACTACCAGATAGATAAATGGATGGATGGTTGGAGAATAGATAGATTATAAATGATAGATAGCTGAGTAGCTCAATGGATGGATAGACAAATGAGGTAGATTGATAAAGAGACAATAGAGCAATAGATGGATAGATAGGGATGCAGCTTAGATGATTAATGATAGAGAAATGATAAGACAGACAGACAAAATTTATAATTTATCAACCACTTCAGTTGAAATCTTTTAAGGATAGAGCACACTCCAAACAAACACTTGAGTTATAGTACCTTTAAAAGTTGGAGGGAGGGGGGGAGAGAAGAAGGAATACACATCAAGTTACTAATTTTATGACCAGGTCAACGTTCTGCCCATGTGAATTTTGACCATCTGGAAAAAATAGTTGCTTGCTTTTATTATTCCAAATACATCAGTAAAATTCTCATGCTCTTGGGTTGAACGTGTGTATCCGTTCCCTGAATTCTGGAGTTTCCGTGCAGCTCTGTAGAAAAGTGTTGAGGATATCTCCGTTAGGAGACCGAGAGATGTGCAACGGAATTGCAGCAAGAGATATGTTGCTAGATATTCACACTATTAGCCACAGACACGGATGGTAAAAACAAGCAGACTTTTACTTGCGGTGGAAAAATAAAGTAAACTACTTCTTTACAAACAAGTGATAGTCCTGAATCAAAATACAGTCTATAACTCAAAACAGTTGGCTTACAGTTGCTTAAACCACGATTCTTCTTGCTTCTTCGTTTTTCTTCGCTTTTATCTATTTGGTTTTAATGGGTTATAATTTTTAATGTTTTAAATTCTTGTACAGGGTAATTTAATTCGTTTTTAACTTTGTATGTCTTGTATGTTTTTAGATAGTTTTTTAATTTTCCTGTACACCGCCCCGAGTCCCTTCGGGGAGAGGGTGGCGGTTTATAAATGTAATATATTATTATTATTATTATTATTATTATTATTATTATTATTATTATTATTAAATTATTCACTGATCTAACCCGACAGTGTCCATTCAAAGATCAGCATCTAACTGTGCTGCTGGCTCCCTCTTATGGCTGATTGAGGAAGCAGCAGCCAATAACATTCCACTGTAGTATTTAAAGTTACAGATACCATTTTCAATCATGGCTTATATATTTGGACTTTTGCTGGAGCCCATCTTCGGGGGAACTTCCCTCTGCTTTGGGCTGTTCTCTGTGTGATATTTCTAGGGCGCCTGTTGTGGGTGGCTTTTTTAGTTGATTGTGTTGACAGCTGGCTATTGCGTCCTGCCGAGCCCTCGCCTCCTATGCATTTGATAAAACCGGTGATGAATCAGCACATCTGACATATTCTCGCTGAATCAGCGATGGCCTTTGCCAAAACGGAGGCTCACCCATCCTGGAGGTATGGTGGTCATGTAGGAAGGAAGCTTTTTTAAGAGTGAGTGAATGCACACACCGTAATCTGAAGCATCTGGGTGTGTATGCTCACTGCTACTTGGATTTCTGAAAAAGCCATGAATTGGAAAGATGTTTCGCAACACTCTGGCTGTTCCCACTTATTTATGAATGAATCCCAAAGATTACGCAATATCTCCTTAAGCCTTCCGGTGAAAACCGACTCCATAAATCCTGTACTTTCAGTAAGATTTCTGATTTCCGGAACAGAACAAGTGAAAAGGCTATAAATACTCCGTTCTGGGTACTCACTGTACCTCTGGCATGAATTGTGTTGCTTTAAGAGTGCGTTCCGCTGAACGTTGGCGTTTGCAGGATTGACTTCTAGCTGCATAAATGCATCCTTGGCTACCAGCTTACGAAATCTGGGCAGTCTTGCAGTTTCAGCTGATTCAGCACAGTGGTTTAAGGGAGAAAAGAATGGGAGGCTTTTAAAAAAGAACATTAGGGAGAAAAAGATAACGAGGTGCTTATTAAATCTTATTCTTTGGGCCGATGCTATCTGGTTTGCCACACAGTTTGCCAAAAGGAGAAAACAATTGAATGGATTTAAACGCCTTTTTCTTGTGCCAACAGAAGAAGCCGCTCAATAGCTCGCCAGCTATATTTCAGGCCCACAGAGAGGGCTACATTAAAAACCTTTTTTTCCCCACACTCTTTGTTTCCTCTTGCATTTTAATTATGAGGACATGCACTTTTTCCCCTTTCTAATTAACCAACTAACAAGAATAGTGTCATAGGAAAACCAGCAGTGCAATTATATTAAGTTACTAGCTGATAACCTGGTGTTGCCTGGGTATTTATAGATGTTGAAGCGTTTGACAGCCATTGAGAGGGGCCTTTCTTCCCCCCCCCCCCTACTCCCATGCCCATCATCCATGCCCTCTCCCTTATCCCTCCCATATGCTCCTCTTTCCCACCCTGTCTACGATCCTGGCACTTTGGCCCAAATCCATCAGGCGCTTCCCCATTGGTCCACTGGCGGGCGAACGTCACAGCTGGCTTTCCAGAAAGAACTGACATCCTAAACAATTGCCGCTCTAGGATGTCTCACTCACTCTCCTTAACAGGCCAGGCGTTCCAGAGTTTTGCTGGAACACATACGCACAGACACACAAACACAGCTACACACACACAGAGACACAGACACAGACACACACCAGGGGTGTCTTACTCCCCCCCCTCCCCAGTATTTGTTTTCAGAGAGTAAGTCATCTGTATACCAAGTTGAAATTGCTCGAGGTGTTCCAGAGTTATATTGGAACATACATAACATACATTTTTATATACATGGAGGAGGAGGAGGAGAAGGACGACGAGAAGAAGAAGAAGGAGAAGGAGAAGAAGAAGAAGAAGAAGAAAAAGAAGAAGAAAAAGAAGAAGAAAAAGAAGAAGAAAAAGAAGAAGAAAAAGAAGATGATGATGATGATACTAGGTTCACTTGCAGGGTGTCTATAAAAATTGCACTCATGGGTTTTCCGTGATGTTCAATGTACTATTTCCCATGAATTCAAGACCTTTTGAGAAAAATGGAAGGCTAAACATCACAGCAGGGCCACCTTCTCACCCATAGTCTCCACCAAACGTCTCCTAATGCCCGAATTGTCCAGAGGTTCTACTTGTTTCTCCAGGGTTTTTTTGGTACTTTGAGAGAAAGCTAAGTGGACTTCAATGAAACGGTCAATGATGCTGTTGCTCCTTTCAAACCTTTTAATTTTAATCTATTTTTTCTCTCCTTACCACGGGCCAGTTTGTGCCTGTCATTTTTAGGACGAAAAACGCAATTATCCTCACGGACTACGGGGAATTCACAGTTGTACACACCGCGTTTGTAAGGTGATAACAAAATGTTTTATGGACAGAGAGCCAGAAGGAAGCCAGATTTAAAAGAAGTGCAGTTGCCACAAAAGAGAGATTTCTCCTCTCTGCTCCGTTAAACAATACAATAACGGAGGGCAATAAAGATTGAAGGACTTTCTGAGGATAAAATTTTGACGTTCATCATCCTGTTGGACGTAGATTGTGTTCGGCACGCATTATCTGTTACGGCTTGCTGCGTTGCTTTACAAGCAATTTCGGAGAAAATGGAAGGGCGGAGCAGCTAGGCTGAACATCCTGACCACCAGCCTGTTGGCAGATAGGGTGGGGGCCTTGCCTCCAGCTGCGAGAATCAACCTTATCGGAAGCCCGATCTCATCACCGTTGCATTTGTGCAGAGAAAAACAAAACAGCCAACCAACCAACCAGATGTACGACAGTTGAGGCATTCTTTTGCAACTGGCAGAATAGCAGAAAGAGGCAGAACGAGAAGGAAAACCCTTGCTGTCTGTAGTTCTTGGAAGTGCTTTCAACGAATGAGGTTGAAGCTGGTATGCTCACTTCCTCCTAATATATCCGTTCTCTCTCTCTCTGTGTGTCTTTCTCTCTCTCTCTCTCCATCTCTGAGTTTGTGTGTGTGTGTGAGAGAGAGAGAGAGTGGGAGGGAGAGAGAAAGAGGGAGAGAGCGTGGAGAGAGAGAGAGACCAACAGAGAGACATACACACAGAGAGGGAGGGAGGAGAGAGAGAGAAAAAAAAAGAGGAGAGAAAGAGAGAGAGAGCGCATTTTCCTAGACGTCATGCTAAGTATAACTTTGCATGCTGCTAGAAAAAGCAATGGAGACTTGTGAAGGAGTGCCTCCAGAATCACGACTACGTCGTAAGTCCTTTTCTTTCTTCATCCCCACCTCTTAAGTTGCTAAACTTTGTTCAACTTTACAGATGTCCTTATTTTCCTACAACGGGCTTCCTGGTTCAGCCCCTCTTTATATTGCTCTACAAATCTTCTTTTGGACTTTGTGAAGTACAACCAGGAGCTGGAGTAGGTGAAAGGCGGATGGATTGGTGTACCAGCATAGACACCAGAATTTTGTAAATCCTTTTGGAAAAAACAGGAGATTTCATCTTCTTGTAATTTCGTTGTATACATAATGTACAATGACAACAAATATTGTCAGGTAGACGGTGGCTCAGGGGCTCAGACGCTGAGCTTGTTGATCAGGAAAGGGCGGCAGTTTGGCGGTTCGAATCCCCAGTGCTGTGTAACGGAGGGAGCTCCCGTGACTCGTCCCAGCTTCTGCCAACCTAGCAGTTCGAAAGCACGTCAACAAATGCAAGTAGGAAAATAGGAGCCACCTTTGGTGGGAAGGGAACAAGCGTTCCGTGCGCCTTCGCCGTTGAGTCATGCCGGCCACATGACCCCGGAGACGTCTTCGGACAGCGCTGGCTCTTCGGCTCTGAAACGGAGATGAGCACTGCCCCCTAGAGTCGGGAACGACTGGCACATAGGTGCGAGCTGAACCTTCACCTTTATCTTATATTATTTTGACAGCCTGATACGAACGTGGGAAAGGATGGCCCAATCCTTCTTCCTGCGCAATCTAACTGAGTAATCTTAAAACCGGAGTCACGAGAAGCAAACACTCTTGATTGTGGCTGATAGGACAACTGGAGTTTTGCAACTGTGCTGAATTTCCAAGGAGGGTTGAAGCAAAGCAATGACCAATGCAGTTAACTCTTGTTCCATCAGGCCGGCTTGGCCTAAGCTATTTACCTAGCCTACAGTCTGTACCATAAATTGTTTTAATTGGGTTTTAGATGGGGTCATGTTTTAACATTTTTAAATTTTAGCACAGGGATAATTGATTTAATTTGGTATTAATTATTTATATTTGTGATATTGTGTGTTTTAATTTCCTGTGCACCGCCCCGGGTCCCTTTGGGGAGAGGGAGCGGTGATATAAGTCTAACTAATAAATAAATAATAAATAAATAAATAAATAAACTCCCATTTGATGGATTCTGCCTGCCTTAAAAAAAAAGCAACCCAAAAATAATCTCCCATATTATTCCGGGAATTATTTTTTTTAAATTTAATTTATAACCCGCTCTCTCTCCCCAAAGGGACTCGAAGCGGGGCACAGGGAAATTAAAAATACATATAAAAACCACAAACAATACAGTATTAAAAAGAATTAAAGTAAAACCTTGCGCTAAAATCCCATGTTAAAATCCATATTTTGCTCATATTTTATTTAATTTGTTTGTTAAACATGTACAAGATAACAAGTATAGGTATGAACATAAACATGTTGGATAGCCATTTGTCTGAAACGGTATAGGGCTTCCTGCCTAGGCAGGGAGTTGGACTAGGTGACCTTCAAGGTCCCTTCCAACTCAGCTATTGTATTGTATTGTATTGTAATACTCCAAGGCACCTGGGGGCAGGACAAGAAGCAATGGGTGGAAACTAATCAAGGAGAGAAGCAACTTAGAACTAAGGAGAAATTTCCTGACAGTAAGAACAATTAACCTCTGGAACAGCTTGCCTCCAGAAGTCGTGAATGCCCCAACCCCGGAAGTCTTTAAGAAGATGTTGGATAGCCATTTGTCTGAAATGGTATAAGGTTCCTGCCCACGCAGGGGGTTAGGACTAGAAGACCTACAAGGTCCCTTCCAACTCTGCTATTGTATTGTATTGTATTGTATTGTATTGTATTGCATTGCATTGCATTGCATTGCATTGCATTGCATTGCATTGCATTGCATTGCATTGCATTGCATTGCATTGCATTGCATTGCATTGCATTGCATTGCATTGTATGTACAAGATAAAATCTTGTACATGTTACAAGTAAATACAGATAAATGGGGACAGTAGGATAGGGATGGTAGGCATGCTGGTGGTGCTTATGCACGCCCCCTTTAGGAATGGGGTGAGGTCCACGCTAGACAGTTTAAGGTTGAAGCTGCGGAATGTTTGAGGATGTAGTAACGGAGTCAGGTAGAGCATTCCAGGCGTTGACCACTCTGTGGCTGAAGTGGTATTTTCTGCAATCGAGTTTGGAGCGGTTTACACCTTGAGTTTGTATCTATGGTTTGTCCATGTATTATTGAGGTTGAAGCTGAAGAAGTCGTTGAAAGGCAAGGAGTTGTAACAGACAATTTTGGGTACTATGCTTAGATCAAACCGTAGACAGCACAGTTCCAGATTGTCCAATCCCAAAGTTTCAAGCCTGGTGGGCATAAGGGATTCTACTGTGAGCAGAGGAGTGGAGGACTCTTCTCGTGAAATACCTCCGCTCGATTGTATTAATGCCCGATATGCAGTGTGGATTCCAGGCAGACGAGCTGTATTCAAGAATTGGTCTGGCAAAGGTTTTGTACATTTGTTGGACAGGTCAATCTGGAGCTTCAGTGACACCGGAAAGCGGTCAATAACCATGGTCATTTCAATACAATACAATAGCAGAGTTGGAAGGGATCTTGGAGGTCATCTAGTCCAACTCCCTGCCTAGGCAGGAGGCCCTATACCATTTCAGACAAATGGCTATCCAGCATCTTCTTGAAGACTTGCAGTGTTGGGGCATTCACAACCTGTGGAGGCAACTTCTGTTCCACTGATTCATTGTTCTCACCGTCAGGAAATTTCTCCTCAGTTCTAAGTTGCTTCTCTCCTTGATTAGTTTCCACCCATTGCTTCTTGTTCTGCCCTCAGGTGCTTTGGAGAATAGTTTGACTCCCTCTTCTTTGGGGCAACCCTTGAGATATTGGAAGACTGCTATCCTGTCTCCCCTGGCCCTTCTCTTCATTAAACTAGACATCCCCAGTTCCTGCAACCGTTCTTTATATGTTTTAGTCTCCAGTCCCCTCATCATCCTTGTTGCTCTTCTCTGCACTCTTTCTAGAGTTTCGGGTGGTAATAGCTGCAGGGCTGCTACAGTGGAGGAGAGCAATCTTTGTTCTGTCTTTGTGAAGTTTGGAGATGCGGTCAATGGACCATTTCTGAGGTTCAGAACAGGGAAGCAGCCAGTCTAGGAAGGTCCCTTTTTAAAAAATATATATATCAGATCATTTAGCCTCTCTGCCTGTTGATTGAGATCCCTTGGAAAAAGCTCTTGTGAATTACAAATTGGGAAGAACTTTAGTATCCAACTTCTGAAAGCAGAACAGAAGGGAAAAAAACCCTCCCACAGTTCTGTGGAAAAGCTTTGGATGTCTCCAGGGTTGGTGCAGAGGACCTGTTTTGCACAGTTCAGAGGTGTGGAGCCCTGCCCACTTATTGCTTCAGACCATGACACAACAGAGTCAGGAGAAAGAACTGGAAAGTAGTCAGGGATGAAACTTTGCTGGACTTCAGAGGTGCGTTTCCTGATCTTCCGATCTTTACCTGCAATTGTCTGCTCTTCTCCTGGACCCTAGCTGGAGGAAATGAACCGATGAAATGTTTGGTTTCTCTCCTCCTGAAAACAGCTGGGATCTTCAAGGAAGAAAGAGCAGCCACCGAGAGCTGAAGTTCTTCTTGGGTGAACGGTACACCTGTTCGACATGATTTGTGGTAGAAACCACGACAGAGACGACGAGGAAGAAGAAGGACTACCCTTTAGCATCACTTACTGTTGGAATGATGGAAAGGAGCACCCGGATTTCTGCAGAAATGGTAAAAATCAATCATGGTTTATGGTTTATTGGATTTATATACCGCTCCTGTCTCCAGATGGACTCAGGGAATTAAAATACCACAATAACCACAATGCATGCAATGCAATAATAAAATAAAATAAAATTAGAATATCCTGTGCTAAAAATTAAGCTACAAATATTAAAATCTCAACCATATCCCCTAAAAGTCCCAGTTCTAAAATCTAAGCTAAAATATAGGCAGAAACAAACTCTAAGCAAGGCCAGCGAGGTGGAACAAGTGTGTTTTTAATAAGCGGCGGAAAAGGCGTGGAAAGCATTGGGGTAGCCATTGGTGGGATTCAGTGGTGGGTTTCTGCAGGCTCGCACCTACTCGCGAGAGCCGGTTGGTGAAATTTAGAGAACCGGTGAGAGGGGGTTCCACCGGCGTACCTTTATTTTTATTATTATTTATTCGATTTGTTAACCGCACCAATCTCCGTCAAGATGGACTCTGGGCGGTGCACAGGACATTAAAATATACAATAAATAACAATATACAAAAGTTTAAAAAAATTAAATAGAAAACCTGTGCTAAAATCCCATTAAAAAACCTATCTAACTTGGCTGAGGCTCTATTGTTCTAAAATTCAAGTTCTACGCCAGTCCAGCTTGCTGGAAAAGAAGGGTCTTAAGTGAGCGGCGGAAGAGGGGAAGGTCGGTGATGGTGCGGAGTTCGGGGGGGAGGTCGTTCCAGAGGGCGGGCCCCGCCACAGAGAAGGCCCTGTTCCTGGGCGTCGCCAGCCGGCATTGACCGGCAGTCGGCGCCCTGAGAAGGCCCTCTCTGTGGGAGCGAATCGGTCGGTGGGAGGTATGTGGCAGGAGGCGGTCCCGCAAGTAACTAGGCCTGGAAGTAAAGTAAAGTACCTGGAAGTAAATCTGGCCCGCCGCTGCCAGTGTCCCAACGGGAAGGAAAGGAAAGGAAGGAAGGAAGGCAGGAAAGAGAGAGAGAGAGAGAGAGAGAGAGAGAGAGAGAGAGAGAGAGAAAGAAAGAAAGAAAGAAAGAAAGAAAGAAAGAAAGAAAGAAAGAAAGAAAGAAAGAAAGAAAGAAAGAAAGAAAGAAGAAAGAATTTATCATCACAATTGAGTCCAAAATTTTGGTTGCTAAGCAAGAGCGTTGTTAAATGAGTTTCACCACATTTTAAAAGGTGGCCACTCCCACCCTGTCACATGACTGCCAAGCCACGCCCACAAAATAGGCCACACCTACAGAGTAGGTTCTAAAAAATTTGAAACCCACCACTGGTGGGATTCGATTTTATTTTTACTACCGGTTATGTGGGTGTGGCTTTGTAGGCAGGGCATGGCTTTCAGTTCAGCTCATGGAATTGCTAAACCGTACAAAAACGATAGGTGCGTTTGTCGCCTTGTTCCAGGATGAGACATGTTTAACCTCCCTCTCACAAAAGGAAGCTTTTGTCAAAAATCCATGAAACTCATCACGCCTTTGATAAAAGTCATCCTTCTGTGTGCTTCGGCTGTGCTCATCTTAAACCTATATTAGCAAATATATCTTTCGTCTGCTCGTCGATTCCCCAACGCCGTTAAAATACTCTTCCAAGCGTTTCCTGGAGATTCACGGCTGTGCACAGCGCACAATGTCTCCTCTGCAAGCATTCGCCATGTTTTCCCAAAAGCATCGCTTGACGAGCAATGTGAAGTTGAAGATGTGGATGTAATATCTTCCCAATTTTTTATCCATTAACTCTCCTCCCCCGCCCCACCAAATCTGTCGTGCTGAAAATGCAGCTGGAAATCTGAATCTTAATGGAAATTGACAGTCGCATGGGGCACAGAAGTGGGTAATTTGGAAATGCCAGTGCTGTGAAGACATTTCAAACGAAGCTTCTATTTGGCAGACAGAAAATAGTTGCGTTGGCTTTGCGGCCCATTGTGCTAAGCTCCGGCTTACTCGATCAGCCAGAATGATCATGATTAACTTATTGCACCGAGCCAAAATGTGGTGTGTTCGGGATTTGCCTGAGTGTGTGAACCCAAGTGTCATGTTTTGCAAAGCACGTCCCAAAGGGGCTTTTTGCAAGGGGCAATTGGACTTTCCTTGTTTTTCCTTGAAGAAGGTTCCGCTTCTCATCCACAGAAGCTTCTTCAGCTCTGATTGAATGGTGGGGAAATGGAAGGATTCAGTCAGAACGGAAGAAGCTTCTTCTTCAAGGGAAAACAGAGAAAGTCCCATTGCCTCTTGAAAAAGCACCTTTGTATTGTGGCCCGCCAGTGGCCATTGGAGCTGGCAGCAGATCGGACAGTGAGAAGGGTTGGGGAGGGACATGGGCCAGTCCTGGAGTCTGGGGAAGGCTCGGAGGAGGGCTCTGTGTCAGAGGCAGAGAGGGGGCCAGAGCCGTCTGACAGTTATCAGCTGCCTTCAGAGTCAGACATCAATGAGGCAGAAGAACAGCTGGAGCCTGTTCCCAGTGTGTGCATGCAGAGTTGCCAGACAAAGGGAACAGCTAAAGAACAGGGACCGATTTAGGATTAAGGCCACAGGTGGACGATGAATGGAAATAAAAGAGGAGCAAAAGGGGAGTGGAGTTTGCAGGAGGCCATTCGTTCACTTCATTGGTTCGTGACTCCCCGAGACTCCTTGCCCGGTTTTGCAGAGATCAGCCAGGCAGCTCTCCAAGCCAGATAAGGTCTGTGGCCATAAATCCTCCCTCGAAAGACTTTGCCGGATGTGAATGAGCAGAATTCACAGTCCATGAATAAAAGGGTTTGTTTGTTGGGACAACCAGGAGTTTGTTTCATGCTCTTGGGAAGCCTCGGTTCAGAACTCTTTGGTCCAACCCTGACTTCAAGGATCGAGAACCTCCGTAGACATTTGTTAAGCCATGACTGATGACATATCGTGCAATTTATTGACTGTGGTTTAACCTGCCAACGTTGAGCAATCAATTTTCCCAACAGTTGCCTTTGCAGACATCCCAAACGGACAGGTCCTTATGGGGCTGACAGCTCACAAGCCCGGTGGTCCTCCTCCTGACATCATGAATTCTTGGGAAGAGAAACTGACGACTTGGGGAATAGAGGTGAGGCTTCCGGTCTTGTTGGAACTTGCAACACAAAAATCAGTGCTTTTAACAGATTCCCCTTAGACGTAAGACCACATTTTTAACTCCTGCTTGCATGCACGCACCTGTGTTTTTGTGCGGTGTGTTAAAACAGGTATCTAAAATAGCATGCATAGGTATTGGTTACTGTTGTTCATTGCGTTAATAGTCCGAATCCATCGCGACCCCATGGACAACATTCCTCCAGGCCTTCCTGTCCTCTCCCATCCTCTGGAGTCCATTGAAGCTCACGCCGGCTGCTTCAGTGACTCCATCCAGCCCCCTCCTTCTCTGTCTTCTTCTTCTTCTTCTTCGTTGTCTTCTTCTTCCTCCTCCTCCCTTTCTCTTTTCTCCTCTTCTCCACTATTCCTTCTCCCTCTCTTTCTCTCTTCACATTCTTTGATTTTTGTTGTTGTTAGTTGCGATGTCGTGTCCAACCCATCGCGACTCCCATGGACAATGCTCCTCCAGGCCTTCCTGTCCTCTACCATCCTCTGGAGTCCATTGAAGCTCACGCCGACTCCATCCAGCCACCTCCTTCTCTGTCGTCCCCTTCTTCTTCTTTTGCCCTCCATCGTTCCCAGCATGAGGCTCTTCTCCAGGGAGTCCTTCTTCCTTCTCATTAGGTGGCCAAAGTCTTTGAGTCTCCTCTTCAGGATCTGGCCTTCTAAAGAGCAGCCAGGGTGGATCTCCTCTAGGACTGACCGGTTGGATGGCCTTGCAGTCCAAGGGACTCAATGCAGGAGTCTTCTTCTCCAGCACCAGAGTTCAAAGGCCTCCATTCTTTGGCGCTCAGCCTTCCTTATGGTCCAACCTTCACAGCCATCCATTGCAACTGGGATACTGGGTTAAATGACCTTAACATCTACTTCAAGTTAAGCTGGACCTGCTAAGGACTGATGTTTAGCCCAAATCCTCCTTCTCAAGTGACAAACGCAAGTCTGATGTTGTACTGTTTTCCGAACAGGTGACAGAAGAACAGTGGGAAACTTTGATACAACGACCTGTGCTGGACCCACAAATGAGAACATACCTATTGTACAACTCCAGAGGAATGAGGATGGCCATTGCTGTGGTAAGAACCCTGTATGGGGGGAGGCATTTGGGGCCTGCAGTGGTGTGTGGGTGACATAGGGCTATGCAGGTAGTCCTCAACACACAACAATTCACTTGGGGACTATTCAAAGTTACAATGTCACTGAAAAAAGTGACTTACGGCCATTTTTCACACCTATGACCATTGCAGCATCCTCACGGCCATGTGACCAAGTTTGTGGGCTAATGTGGGCTAAATCTATTGAATCTGTCTATATCTGTCGCAGACGTGAGTCCACCCCCTCGCATTTTGTAAATATTGAAGTCTTAACCTCTCTCCTTTTCAGATTCTTTACGTGATTCTCTGGATCAACCTTTATTCCGTCCTGCAAATGTTTTGGGTCCGACAGTCTTGGAAAGTCAGTATTTTGGTTACCCTTGTAGCCTTGGTGGCTGCTGTGGCCATTCACGTCATAATTCAACGCTACCAAAGAAAGGTAACACAGGACTGGGTTGTATCGAGTTGCCATTTCCATTTTTGTGTGTGTTAATTATTGACCCCCTAATCCCTTGCATCGGAGTGAAGTCGGAGCAAATGAATGCAGCTGAGAATTTACTGACCGGATAACCTTCCTGTCACCAATGAGGAGTTTGCAGCAGATATTTTCTCATTGTGCCCAGAGAGAGAGAGATCTGCTGCTACCTACCATGTTTTTCTTTTGATCCCTGAAATAAACGCTTGGCCTTATTTTCGAGGAGGTCTTATTATTTTTGAGGTGCAGGAGGCGGCGAGCGTGGTCACCTCCTGGCGGCTGCTGTGTTGCAATATTTTTGGGGAGGTCTTATTTCTGGGGGAGGGCTTATTTTAGCACATGTGCGCAAGAGCCCGATTGGGCTTATTTACAGAGGAGGTCTTATTTTCAGAGAAACAGGGTAGGATTGAGTTCATAGCCTCCTGATTGTGAAGTGGAGCTCCACCTCTGAGCCACCGTGCCATTCATCCACTTGCATGAGGGATTAATATTTCTTGTGCATCCATCTCTCTCTCTCTCTCTCTCTCTCTCTCTCTCTCTCTCTCTCTCTCTCTCTCTCTCTCTCTCTCTATCTCTCTATCTCTCTATCTCTCTCTTTCTGTCTCTCTCTCTATCTATTTCTATCTCTATCTATCTCTATCACTATCATCTCTCTCTCTCTCTCTCTCTCTCTCTCTCTCTCTCTCTCTATCTTTCTATCTCTATCGCTATCTCTCTATCTATCTATCTATCTATCTTTCTATTTCTATTTCTATCTATCTATCTATCTATCTATCTTTCTATTTCTATTTCTATTTCTATTTCTATCTATCTATCTATCTATCTTTCTATTTCTATCTCTATCTCTCTTTCTATTTCTATCTCTCTCTCTATCTCTCTCTCTATCTCTCTATCTATATCTATATCTCTCTATCTCTCTATCTCTCTATCTCTCTATCTCTCTATCTATCTATCTCTCTATCTCTCTATCTATCTATCTATCTATCTTTCTATTTCTATTTCTATCTATCTATCTATCTTTCTATTTCTATCTCTATCTATTTCTATATCTCTCTATCTCTATCTCTATCTCTATCTATCTATCTCTATCTTTCTATTTCTATTTCTATCTCTATCTATCTATCTATCTATCTATCTATCTATCTATCTATCTATCTATCTATCTATCTATCTATCTATCTATCTATCTATCTATCTATCTATCTATCTATCTATTTTTTCTTCTTTGAGGCTGGGTGGTTCCCTACTCTTGGCGAGCAACAGATGGAAAGAATCAAGAGTTATCAAGTGAGGTTTGGCAAGAATCCCACGGGTGAAATCTATGAGGCGATGCTTGTTTTAAGCTGGGAAGATGATATCAGTCCATTCTACGACATTGCATCGATCCTGCTGTCGTAGCAGTCATGCATGAATCATGTTTGGGTTTTAATTTCTTCTGTATGTCTTGTGACTTCAAGTCTCCTCCCCAGTTCTTTCGAGAGAGAGCTCTTAGAGGCACGGGGTGGGGAAAATATTTCCCTGGGGCTGAAATCGCTATCTCTTGGACTGTGGAGTCCTTTGTGTTCTCTGAGCTTGGCGATGTTCTTGCAATTGTTTCCTTACCAAATTAGGGAACTTCATCCGTGCGTAGCGTATTGGAACAATGATGATATTCCCTAGTTGGGTAATGAAACATCTTCAAGAAAACCACCAACCACGAAGAGCTTGTCTTCCTCCTCCTCTCCTCCTCCTCCTCCCCCTCCCCCTCCTCCTCCCCCTCCTCCTCCTCTTCCTCTTCCTCCTCTTCCTCCCCACAAGCCTACTTCCTTCTAGGACTGATGATGTTACCTAGCTGGGTCATGAAACACAACAAAACAACCAAGCTCAGAGAGCACCAAGGTCCCACAGTCCTCCTCCCTCTCCCTCTCCCTCTCCCTCTCCTTCTCCCTCTCCTTCTCCTTCTCCCTCTCCCTCTCCTTCTCATTCTCCTCCCCCTCCTCCTCCTCTTCCTCCCCTCCTCCTCCTCTTCCTCCTCCCCCTGCCCACAAGCCTACTTCCGTCTAGGACTGATGATGTTACCTAGCTGGGTCATGAAACACAACAAAACAACCAAGCTCAGAGAGCACCAAGGACCCACAGTCCTTCTCCCTCTCCCTCTCCCTCTCCCTCTCCTTCTCCTTCTCCTTCTCCCTCTTCCTCTCCTCCTTCTCCCTCTCCTTCTCCTTCTCCCTCTCCCTCTCCCTCTCCTCCTTCTCCTTCTCCCTCTCCTTCTCCCTCTCCCTCTCCCTCTCCTTCTCCCTCTCCCTCTCCTTCTCCTTCTCCTTCTCTTCCTCCTGCAAGCCTATTCCCTTCTACCACTCTCTATGCTCTTTCCCGAAGCCCGGGGAGGGCGAAAACAGCCTCCCCCGGTCCTCTGGAAGGCTGAAAATCAGCTGGCTGGCACGTGCAGGCGTGCCGGAGCCTAGGGTTGCCATGCTGGCAAATATGGCTCTGTGCGCCACCTATGTCACACCATCACGACCCTAGATCCTTTTCCTAAAAATTTCCGGGGACCAAATTGAGAGGCATTCATTCCTTGCCTACGAAATGTGCTCTGGATTCTGCTGGGCTGTCGCTGAAACCGATTTCAAATTAAATGTAATTAACGGGCGGTCGTTCGGAGGGCTCCCCGCGCTTCTGACAATTTTCCCTTCTGCCTAATGAAAAATTAAATATAGCGACTTTTGCAGGAGCCCGTGGAGCTGACTCGGTAATTGCGCTGTCACCTCGCCCGGATCCATTATTTCTTTTCTGCCTTGGCTAAGAGGTTGCCCTCAGAGGTGGCTTGTCACGTTGGGTAGAATCCAGATGTGAAGGCTTCACAGTAGATCAGAGCAGAGGTGAAATCCTCCCAGTTCGGCCCAGTTCGGCTGAACCAGTAGGGATGATTGTCCTTGGTTCTGTGAACTGGTAGTAAAAAAGAGCTTCCTCTTTATGGCAACCCCTCAAATATTGGAAGATGCTATCCTGTCTCCCCTGGTCCTTCTCTTCCCTAGACTAGCCATGCCCAGTTCCTGCAAGCGTTCATCGTATGTTTGAGCCTCCAGCCCCCTCATCCTCTTGGTTGCTCTTCTCTGCACTCTTTCTAGAGTCTCAATATCCTTTACAGATAAACAGAATTGGAAGGGTCCTTGTAGGTCATCTAGTCCAACCCCCTGCCCAAGCAGGAGACCCTAGACCATTCCTGACAGATGGCAGTCCAGTCTCTTCTTGAAAGCCTCCAGGGATGAAGATCCCAAACTTCTGAAAGCAACTTCTGTTCCATGGGTTGATTGTTCCCAGAGTCAGAAAATTCCTCTTTTTTCCAGGTGGAATTTCTTCTTCTTCTTCTTCTTCTTCTTCTTCTTCTTCTTCTTCTTCTTCTTCTTCTTCTTCTTCTTCTTCTTCTTCTTCTTCTTCTTCTTCTTCTTCTTCTTCTTCTTCTTCTTCTTCTTCTTCTTCTTCTTCTTATTATTATTATTATTATTATTATTATTATTATTATTATTATTATTATTATTATTATTATTATTATTATTATTTCTTTAATTTCTATATTTCTTTAATTTCCTTCTTCAGTTTCCATCCATTATTCCCTGTCTGGCCTTTGGGTACCTTTGAAAATAGCTTGAACCATCCCCCTTCCTCTCTGGGGCAGCCCCTCAAATATTGGAAGACTGCTATCCTGTCTCCCGTGGTTCTTCTCTTCCCGAGACTAGCCAGGCCCAGTTCCTGCAACTGTTCATCGTATCCTCCAGTCACCTCAGCATCCTGGTTGCTCTCCTCTGCACTCTTTCTAGAGTCTCAACATCTTTTTTATAGTGTGGTGACCAAAACAGGATGCAGGATTCTAGGTGTGGTCTTACCAGGGCTTTATAGAGTGGGCTTAGTACCTTCCTTGATCTTGATTGCGTCCCTCTGTTGATGCAATTTAGGATTGCCTTGGCTTTTTTGGCTGCCGCTGCACACTGTTAGCTCCTATTTAGCTGGTTGTTCTGTTCATCTTCTTCCTTCTCCTTCTCTTTACCAGATGAATGTGAGTACGGATATGAGGCTAATGGCTGCCAATGAAGCCTTCATGAAACTTGGATTCCTGGTAGGGATGACAAAGAGCCCAGAGAACTGTGCTGTCCTACAGGTATGTTTTTCTGAAACGGGTTGTCCAATCTCGTCTTAAATAACCTCCAGCCAACGTCGGCTCACCCACAACATCTGGAAGCCAGTCATTTCTCTACATCTATCCCGTGGAACCTTGCAGTTTTGCTTACAAGAATTTCCGACTTCTGAAGATAAGATATCAGGCTTTGGAGGGTTGATTGGAACTTCTGGGCGTGAGTCATTTCTTTGCACACATGGTGTAGCCTCACCTCTGTGAAATGCAAGCGATTGCAGGCAATTTCTGTCCACCGCAGAGGCAGCTGATGGTTCCCAAGTGCTTTCTTGTTTATCTTCCACCCTTCTCCTCCCCTGCAGTTGTGGTTTGTTCGTTTCGATGTTGGACCCTGCCTTCAGTCTTTGAGGGATTCTCTGGCCACTCTGAAGAGAGATCAGGAGGTAAGTGGTAGGAATAGCCAACACTCCAGAAGATAGGCTTAAGATACAGAAGGATCTAGACAAACTCGAACATTGGGCACTATCTAATAAAATGAAATTCAATTGTGAAAAAACTAAGGTTCTACATTTAGGCAAGAAAAACCAAATGCACAAGTACAGTATAGGTGGTACCTTGCTCAATAGTAGCAACTGTGAGAGGGATCTAGGAATCTTAGTGGACAACCATTTAAATATGAGCCAGCAGTGTGCAGCAGCTGCCAAAAAAGCCAACACAGTTCTAGGCTGCATCAACAGAGGGATAGAATCTAGATCACGTGAAGGGTTAATGCCACTGTATAATGCCTTGGTAAGGCCACACTTGGAATACTGCATACAGTTTTGGCCGCCACGATGTAGAAAAGATGTGGAGACTCTGGAAAGAGTGCAGAGAAGAGCAACCAAGAGGATTAGGGAACTGGAGACTAAAACATATGAAGAACGGTTGCAGGAGCTGGGTATGTCTAGTTTGATGAAGAGAAGGACCAGGGGAGACATGATAGCAGTGTTCCGATATCTCAGAGGGTGCCACAAAGAAGAAGGAGTCAAACTATTCTCCAAGGCACCTGGGGGCAGGACAAGAAGCAACGGGTGGAAACTAATCAAGGAGAGAAGCAACTTAGAACTAAGGAGAAATTTCCTGACAGTTAGAACAATTAACCTCTGGAACAGCTTTCCTCCAGAAGTTGTGAATGCCCCAACCCTGGAAGTCTTTAAGAAGATGTTAGATAGCCATTTGTCTGAAATGGTATAAGGTTCCTGCCCACGCAGGGGGTTGGACTAGAAGACCTACAAGGTCCCTTCCAACTCTGCTATTGTATTGTATTGGTTTGGCTGCTTCTTCTTTTCAAGCCTCGTAGATGCTGGGAGAGGATGCCTGAGATGCATTCCTGCGCAGTTAATTGGGTTGTCAGAGAAATAAATAACATTTGATTGCGTTGCTGCAACAGATGAAAATGCGAACTCTTCTTCCTATGCCCTGAAACTTCCAGAACGTTTCAAAAAATTAAAATGACATTTGACGTCCTCCTCTTACGCTTCATTGTCATCTTTTAACAAACCCCATAATAAATCCTTTGTTCTGACCGGGGCTTCCCAAGAGCATGAAGCAAACTCCTTGTCCCGACAAAAAACACCTTTTGTTAACTGACTGTGAATTCTGCTCCTTCACATCCAGCAAAGTCTTTCGAGGGAGGATTTACGGTCACAGACCTTCTCTGGCTTGGAGAGCTGCCAAGGCCGATCTCTGCAAAACTTGGCAAGGAGTCTCGGAGAGTCACGGTCCCATTAATAGAATAGAATAGAATAGAATAGAATAGAATAGAATAGAATATTTATTTCTATAACCGCGTCCTCTCCCCGAGGGGACTCGGAGCAGTGCACAGGGAGAAATTAAAACAACATAAAATATATACATACATAAATACAATAAAAACAAATTAAATCTAACTATCCCTGCACTAAAAATTCCCATTTTAAAATTAAATTCCCATTTTAAAATGTTAAAATTAACATTTCCTAACCCCTGAGGTAGAGACTAACCTAGGCCGGCCAAGCAGAAAAAGTGAGTTTTTAATTTCTGACGGAAGGAGCGGAGGTCCGTAGTTGTTCTAATGTCGGGGGCAACGTCGTTCCAGAGGGCTGGGCCCACCACAGAGAAGGCCCTTCCCCTGGGCATCGCCCGCTGACAAAGTCTAGTGGACAGCACCCGGAGAAGTCCCTCTCTGTGGGAGCGAATCGGCCGGGAGGATGTATGGGGCAGAATCCGATCCCGCAGATAGCTAGGTCCCGAGCCATGGAGCGCTTTAAAGATGAGAACTAGCACCTGGAAGCGCACCCGAAAGACGACAGGTAGCCAGTGCAGCTCGCGCAAGAGCGGTGTTACATGGGTATACCTTGCGGTACCCATTATTGCTCGCGCGGCTGCATTCTGGACCAGCTGAAGTCTTCGGGTGCACCTCAAGGGGAGCCCCATGTAGAGAGAGTTACAATAGTCCAGTCGGGATGTCACGAGAGCATGAGTGACTGTGCGAAGGGCGTCCCGATCCAATAGGGGGCGCAACTGGCGAACCAGGCGGACCTGGTAAAACGCCCTCCTGGCTACGGCTGTCACTTGGTCTTCCATGGACAGCCGGGCATCCAGGAGGACACCCAAGTTGTGCGCCCCATCCACTGGGGCAAGCTGTTCGCCCCCAATGGCCAGCGATGGAATCAGCTGGTTGAATCGGGCAGCCGGAAACCACAGCCACTCGGTCTTGGTCGGGTTGAGCTTGAGTCCATTTGTTCCCATCCAGATCCATACGGCTTCCAGGCACTGGCACATTACCGCTACGGCATCATTGGGGTGGTTTGGGGTAGATATATACAGCTGAGTATCATCAGCGTAGAGATGGTAGTCTACCCCAAAACCACAGATGATATCACCCAGCGGCTTCATATATGTGTTAAACAGGAGAGGCGAGAGGACCGACCCCTGAGGCACCCCACATGTGACAATTGGTTCTCCTGCAAACTCTGTGGGTTCCCTTTGTCAGAAGCAAAGAGGGGGCCAGGACCGTATGCCAGTTATCAGCTGCCTTCAGAGTCAGACATCAGTGGGGCAGAGGAACAGCTGGAGCCTGTTCCCAGTGTGCGCATGCGCAGAGCTTCCAGACAAAGGGAACAGCTGAAGAACAAGGGTCGACTTGGGAGCAAGGCCAGTTGTGGATGATGAACGGCCCCTCTCAGAGGGAATAAAAGAGGAGCAAAAGGGGAGTGGAGTTTGCAGGAGACCATTCATTCGCTTCATTGGTTCGTGACTCTCCAAGACCCCTTGCCAAGTTTTGCCGATCTCGGCCTGGCAGCTCTCCAAGTCAGATAAGGTCTGTGACCGTAAATCCTCCCTGGAAAGACTTTGCTGGATGTGAAGGAGCAGAATTCACAGCCAATTAATAAAAGGGGTTTTTGCCGGGACCGGGAGTTGGCTTCATGCTCTCGGGAAGCTTTGGTCAGAACACAGATGAAACGAAATCTGAAAAGAGATTTTTCAGACTTGAACCATTGCTTTCGATTCGCCGCCTCTCCCATTGCTTCCTCTAAAATAAATCATGGTCTCCGTTGCCAGTCGTCTCTGAAGCGCAATCTGGAAGAGGTCAGCATCGTAGTCGAGACAGCTATCCTGCCAACCTGGGAAAAGCAACTGAACGATTCTTTGGAAGAATCTTCCCTCTTGCCAGAGACAAAGAAGAAAAGCAGCAAGAATTCCTTGGCGCACCTAGAATTCCTCCGTCTCGTCCCGGACAGAACACCAGAGGTAAGGATTCCCTTTCCTTTCCTTTCCTCTCTCTTCCCTTCCTCCTTTGCTGGGAAGGCCAGCAAAATGATTGGAATCCGAATCCGAATCAGAGAAGAGTTGGAAGGGACCTCGGAGGTCTTCTAGTCCAAGCAGGAGACCCTATATATCATTTCAGCCAGGAAACGTGTCAGGGTTCTGAGATGTTCTGAGATGTTCCTTAAAGTCCAAATTTATTACTACTTTAGTTCTACAGAGGAACGGTTGAGTCTGTCATCTCCACCTCCATAGCTGTCTGGTTGGGTTCTGCAACCCAACGAGACAGACAGAGATTTCAATGGATAATTCAATTGTGAAAAAAGTAAGGTCCTACATATAGGCAAGAAAAACAAAATGCACAAGTACGGTATAGGTGGTACCTTGCTCAATAGTAGCAACTGTGAGAGGGATCTTGGAATCCTAGTGGACAACCATTTAAATATGAGCCAGCCGTGTGCAGCAGCTGCCAAAAAAGCCAACCCAGTTCTAGGCTGCATAAACAGAGGGATAGAATCTCGATCACGTGAAGTGTTAATGCCACTGTATAGTGCCTTGGTAAGGCCACACTTGGAATACTGCATACAGTTTTGGTCGCCACGATGTAGAAAAGACATGGAGACTCTGGAAAGAGTGCAGAGAAGAGCAACCAAGATGATTAGGGAACTGGAGACTAAAATATATGAAGAAAGGCTGCAGGAGCTGGGTATGTCTAGTTTGATGAAGAGAAGGACCAGGGGAGACATGATAGCAGTGTTCCGATATCTCAGAGGGTGCCACAAAGAAGAGGGAGTCAAACTATTCTCCAAGGCACCTGGGGGCAGGACAAGGAGCAATAGGTGGAAACTAATCAAGGAGAGAAGCAACTTAGAACTAAGGAGAAATTTCCTGACAGTTAGAACAATTAACCTCTGGAACAGCTTGCCTCCAGAACTTGTGAATGCCCCAACCCTGGAAGCCTTTAAAAAGATGTTAGATAGCCATTTGTCTGAAATGGTATAGGATTCCTGCCCACGCAGGCGGTTGGACTAGAAGACCTCCAAGGTCCCTTCCAACTCTGATATTGTATTGTATTGTATTGTATAATTAGAACTGCAGAAAAAAACCATTGCTATCAACTTGCCTTCCGTTGAGGACTTACACACTGCACGAGTCAAAAAGAGGGCCATGAAAATATCTACAGACCCCTCGCATCCTGGACATCAATTGTTTCAATCTGCTGCTGTGGCCTAGAGGTGGAGCTCTTGCCTCCCAACCAGGAGGTTGTGAGTTCAATCCTAGGTAGAGGCCGATGTAGGGTCTCCTGCTTGGGCAGGGGGTTGGACTAGATGTCCTGCAAGGTCCCTTTCAACTCTGTTAATCTGTTAACACCAAGACAACGAGACCCAAGAACAGTTTTGTCCCAAACACCATCACTCTGCTAAACAAATAATTCCCTCAACACTTTCAAACCATTCACTAAGGCTGCATTATTGTTACTATTAGTCTTCCCATCGTTCCTATCATCCATCTCCTCCCACTTACGACTGCAGGACTGTAGCTTTGTTGCTTGTATCCTTATGAATTATATTGACATTGATTGTTTCCTGATTGCTTATTTGTACCCTCTGACTATCATTAAGTGTTGCACCTTATGATTCTTGATGAATGTATCTTGTCTTTTTATGTACACTGAGAGCATCTGCGCCAAAGGCAAATTCCTTGTGTGTCCAATCCCACTTGGCCAATAAAGAATTCTATTCCATTTCTTATTCTGTTCCTTTTCTATTCTGCTCTGCTCTATTCTATTTGTTATTCTATTCTATTTGTTATTCTATTCTATTTTATTCTATTCTATTCTATTCCAAATTCCCTTCCTTATTCTATTTCTTATTCTATTCCTGTTCTGTTCTGCTCTATTTGTTATTCTATTCTATTCCATTTTCTATCCTGTATTCTATTCTATTCTGTTCTATTCTATTCTATTCTATTCTATTCTATTCTATTCTTACAATTGATATTGATATTTAATACAATACAATAGCAGAGTTGGAAGGGACTTTGTAGGTCTTCTAGTCCAACCCCCTGCGTGGGCAGGAACCTTATACCATTTCAGACAAATGGCTATCCAACATCTTTTTAAAGACTTCCAGGGTTGGGGCATTCACAACTTCTGGAGGCAAGCTGTTCCAGAGGTTAATTGTTCTAACTGTCAGGAAATTTCTCCTTAGTTCTAAGTTGCTTCTCTCCTTGATTAGTTTCCACCCATTGCTTCTTGTCCTGCCCCCAGGTGCCTTGGAGAATAGTTTGACTCCCTCTTCTTTGTGGCACCCTCTGAGATATCGGAACACTGCTCTCATGTCTCCCCGGTCCTTCTCTTCATCAAACTAGACATACCCAGCTCCTGCAACCGTTCTTCATATGTTTTAGCCTCCAGTCCCCTAATCATCTTGGTTGCTCTTCTTTGCACTCTTTCCAGAGTCTCCACGTCTTTTCTACATCGTGGCGACCAAAACTGAATGCCGTATTCCAAGTGTGGCCTTCCCAAGGCACTATACAGTGGCATTAACACTTCACGTGATCGAGATTCTATCCCTCTGTTTATGCAGCCTAGAACTGTGTTGGCTTTTTTATTGTTTATTTATTTTTATTTTTGTTTATTGTTTCCTTATTTCTTATTTGTACCTGGAAGAAATAGTTCCCTCTATTTCCCTGATCTGACAACCTGAAGGACTCAAGCTGCGCTTCTTGAGATTCGTTATAGAAAGAGAAGGCATGTGACATGGATAACTGCCCAAGAGTTGTGCAATTGCCATTGGTTTGAAAACCCCTGAGCTGTAAACGATATCCGCATGATTCAGCTGGAATCTCCTGTGAAAGTCATCCCGTGTCCTGGATATGCCTTTGGTTTTATATTACTTCAACCCCACCCTCAATCCCCAAGAGGAATGACTGATGCACAAGACGGAGATTTTAAACAGATTTAACAGATTAACAGAGTTGGAAGGGTCCTTGTAGGTCATGTAGTCCAAACCCCCACTGAAGCAGGAGACCCTCCACCATTTCTGACAAATGGCAGTGCAATCTCTTCTTGGAAGCCTCCAGGGATGAAGCTCCCACAACTTCTGTTCCATGGGTTGATTGTTCTCACGGTCAGAAAAATTCCTCCTTATTTCTAGGTTGAATCTCTCAGTCAGTTTCCATCCATTGTTCCTTGTGTGGCCTTCAGCTGCTTTGGAAAATAACTTGATCCCCTCCTCTCTGGGGTAGCCCCTCAAATATTGGAAGATGCTATCCTGTCTCCCTTGGTCCTTCTCTTCCCTAAACTAGCCATGCCCAGTTCCTGCAACCATATGTTTTACCTCCAGTCCCCTAATCATCTTGGTTGCTCTTCTCTGCATGCTTTCTAGAATCTCAACATCTTTTGCATAATGTCTGTCTGTCAGTCTGTCTCTGTCTGTCTATTTATCCATCCATCCATCCATCCATCCATCCATCCATCCATCCATCCATCCATCCATCCTATCTATCTATCTATCTATCTATCTATCTATCTATCTATCTATCTATCTATCTATCCATCCATCCATCCATCCATCCATTGTCTATCTATCCATTCATTCTATCTATCCATCCATCCATCGTCTATCTATCCATCCATCCATTATCTATCTATATATCTATCCATCCATTCATTCATTATCTGTCTGTCTGTCTGTCCGTCAATCCATCCATCCATCCATCCATCCATCCATCATCTATCCATCCATCATCTATCCATCCATCCATCCATCACCTCTCTCTCTCTCTCTCTCTCTCTCTCTCTCTCTCTCTCTCTCTCTCTCATCTATCTATCTATCTATCTATCTATCTATCTATCTATCTATCTATCTATCTATCTATCTATCTATCTTCCAGCCATCTCTCTATCTACCTGCCTGTTTATCTATCATCCATCCACCCATATCTATCTATCTATCTATCTATCTATCTATCTATCTATCTATCTATCTATCTATCTATCTATCTATCTATCTATCTATCTATCTATCATCTATGATTATAACAGTAATAAAACCTATGTCCAGCATGAACTACAAAACCTAGGCTGCATAAACTAATGTGATTAAAAATAAGAAGGAAAAAAAAACCCTGGATAAAATTCCAGGCAGGCAAGAAATTAGCTGGGACCAAAGAGACATTGGAATAAAAATCCTTTTATTTTAAGTTGGATTTGGAGTTGTGCACAACCATGGACCTTTCTTTAATTTGTGGGTTGTTGGTTTGAGGTTGAGATTTTTCTCACGAAAAACTTCTGTTCAGCCTCCAGGGTTTTCTGCTGGACCAGAATAGACTTAGAATAGACTTCCTTTTTTAAAATAATAATAATAATAATAATAATAATAATAATAATAATAATAATAATAATAATAATAATAATAATAATAATAATAATAATAATAATAATAATTATTATTATTATTATTATTATTATTATTATTATTATTATTATTTAATTTCTAGACCGCTCCCTCTCCCCAAGGGGACTCGGAGCGGTGCACAGGGAAGTTAAAACAATAAATACACATGAAAATACAAACAATTAAATAAAAACAAATTAAACAGTAAACCCTGCGCTAAAATTCCCCAATACCAATTCACTAAAATCCTATAACCCTATAATACTATAGTAGAGAGGCTACCCTAAGCCGGCCAAGCAGAAAAAGTGCGTTTTCAATTTCAGACGGAAGGAGCGGAGGTCCGTGGTAGTTCTAATATCGGGGGGGAGGTCGTTCCAGAGGGCAGGGCCCGCCACAGAGAGAGCCCTTCCCCTGGGCGTCGCCCGCTGACAAAGTCTAGCGGACGGCACCCGGAGAAGTCCCTCTCTGTGGGAGCGAATCGGCCGTGAGGAAGTATGAGGCAGGATCCGATCCCGCAGATAGCTAGGTCCCGAGCCATGGAGCGCTTTAAAGATGATAACTAGCACCTTGAAGCGCACCCGAAAGACGACAGGCAGCCAATGCAGCTCGCGCAAGAGCGGTGTTACATGGGTGAACCTTGCGGTTCCCATTATTGCTCGCGCGGCTGCATTCTGGACCAACTGCAGTCTCCGGGTGCACCTCAAGGGGAGCCCCATGTAGAGAGAGTTACAATAGTCCAGTCGGGATGTCACGAGAGCATGAGTGACTGTGCGGAGGGCTTCCATGTCCAATAGGGGGCACAACTGGCGTACCAGGCGAATCTGGTAAAACGCCCTCCTGGCCACGGCTGTCACCTGATCTTCCATGGACAGCCGGGTATCTAGGAGGACACCCAAGTTGCGCGCCCCATCCACAGGGTTGGATGTGTTCATGGCCATGTTAATGTGTTCATGGTCATGTTATACTTATTTATATCCCTCTGTTTGTACCAATCTCATGCATAACTGCCATGCCTCTACTAATACCTGTTACCTTGTACACGTTGACAAATAAATCTGTATAAATACAAATGTAACTATGAGTTTGTTCAAAACCGCTAATCCCCAAAAGTCCTGCACCGATCGCTTCCAAATTTTCACACAACGTTCCTTTCAAATACAGCACTAATGATATATATATAGATTGTGTAGATGTCACACCTGCGCCAGGTACACACAACGGAAATGTAAAAATTGTTTAAAAGGTAGGTAGATGGATACAGAGAGAGCAGCGGGCCACAGACATTATGTCATCCTTTATGACATAAAATACTCTGTCCATAAAATTCAAGGAGAAATACAGTAGGTAGGTAGGTAGAGGGATAGAGAGAGGGAGAAATACAGGAGGTAGTTAGGTAGGTAGAGGGATAGAGAGAGATGCAGAGAAATACAATAGGTAGGTAGGTAGGTTAGGTAGGTAGGTAGGTAGGTAGGTAGAGGGATAGAGAGAGGGAGAAATACAGGAGGTAGTTAGGTAGGTAGAGGGATAGAGAGAGATGCAGAGAAATACAGTAGGTAGGTAGGTAGGTAGGTAGGTAGGTAGGTAGGTAGGTAGGTAGGTAGGTAGAGGGATAGAGGGAGAAATACAGGAGGTAGGTAGGTAGAGGGATAGAGAGAGATGCAGAGAAATACAGTAGATAGGTAGGTAGGTAGGTAGGAAGGTAGGTAGATAGAGGGATAGGGAAAGGGAGAAATACAGTAGGTAGGTAGGTAGGTAGGTAGGTAGGTAGGTAGGTAGGTAGAGGGAGAGAGGAAGAAATACAGTAGGTAGGTTGGGAGGTTATACGGTGGTTGTGTGTATGTGTTTGTGTGTGCAGGTGTAGATCTACACACAGATTGGTTGGCCATTTAACCAAACTGGGCCACGGCAACGCGTGGCCGGGAACAGCTAGTAAAAAGTAAAATGAAATTAATGTGGACTTAATTTGTCTTTCGTTTCAGACAATGGCCCAGCAGCTCTTGATGGTTTTCAGCAGCTACTACGTCAGGCTCTTGGTCAGTGGTCAGCTTCCAGAAGTCCGTGCGGGGCATCACAAAACTATCGGCCAGAAGCCTTGCCTCTGCCAGTTTGTAAAGACTAAACTGTTGGGGAAAGAATTCTCCGAACTCCGACAATGGTGGACATTATGTTAGCAACCAAAGTTGTCAATTGTCAAAAACTGAAGAGCCGGAAGTCTGAGGGAATGAAGAATGGTTTGCATTGTCCTCCAGACAAAAGAACCAGGTCTAAAAATATTTCCTTGGAAATGTCTGTGCCTTATTCTGATGAGAGACTACATTATATTTGGATCAGGACCTGCTTTTGAGTGATAAGAAAGCTTTTTACCAGGTGTTATATTGTTTCGCCGGGCTCTGGATTGGATTCTCGTGCATTGTTGGTTGTGCAGTCGTGACAATGAGTTGGCAGCCATATCGATGCTGGAAAGAAAAGAAAAGAATGGAAGGAAGGACGGTGGGAGGGAGGGAGGGGGAGGAAGGAAGGAAGGAAGGGAAAAAAGAAAGAAAAAGTAGGGAAAGAAAGAAGGAAAAGAAAGGAGGAATGAAGGAAAGAGAAAGAAGGAAGGAAGGGAAAGAAAGAAAAAGAAAAGGGAGGAAAGAGAGAAAGAGTAAAAAGAGAAAGAAAAGGAAGGCAAATAAATAAAGACAAAGAAAGAAAAGAAAGAAAGAGAAAAAGGAAGGGAAAGAGAAAGGGAAAGAATGAAGGAAAGAGAAAAGGGAAGGAAAGGAAAGAAAGAAAGAAAAGAAAAAGAAAAGGAGAAAGGGAAAGAAGGAAGGAAATAAAGAAAGAAAAGAAAAAGTAGGAAGGGAAAGAAGAAAAAAAAGGAAAAGGAAAAAAGGAAGGAAGAAAAAGGAAGGAAGGGAAAGAAAGAAAAATAAAGAAAAAAGCAAAGAAGGAGGGGAGGAAGGAAAGAAAGAAAGAGAGAGAGAGAGAGAGAGAAAAGAATTCCCTCAGGAACGAAGAATTATCTAACTGGATTCGGGAAACTCCCTACCACAATGTTATGAACTGAACTCCGGAGCTTTTCCGGTGTCTGCTCCAGAGTTGGAACCTCTCAGCTCAGCTCCCCTTCCTTAAAAGACCCGTGGAGTGACTCAAAGTCAGTGAATCAGCTTTTGGGAAAGAGAGCGTGCCTCGAGTGTATTCCCCCTGGTCTCCCTTAAATGTGCAAAGTCATCTTGAAGTGTTGATACCACTTTATAAGGCCTTGGGAAGGCCACACTTGGAATACGGCATCCAGTTTTGGTCGCCACGATGTAGAAAAGGATGTGGAGACTCTAGAAAGAGTGCAGAGAAGAGCAACCAAGAGGATTAGGGGACTGGACACTGAAACATATAAAGAATGATTGCAGGAACTGGGTAGGTCTAGTTTGATGAAAAGAAGGACCAGGGGAGACATGATAGCAGTCTTCCGATATCTCAGGGGCTGCCCCAAAGAAGAGGGAGTCAAACTATTCTCCAAAGCACCTGAGGGCAGAACAAGAAGCAATGGGTGGAAACTCATCAAGGAGGGAAGCAACTTAGAACTAAGGAGGAATCTCCTGACAGTGAGAACAACTAACCAGTGGAACAGAAGTTGCCTCCAGAAGTTGTGAATGCTCCAACACTGGAAGTTTTTAAGAAGATGTTGGATGGCCATTTGTCTGAAAGGGTATAGGGCTTCCTGCCTAGGCAGGGGGTGGGACTAGAAGACCTCCTAGGTCCCTTCCAATTCTGCTATTATTATATTGTATCTTTTCACTCTGCACCTCAGAGGAAGAGAAGGAAGAGAAAGAAAGAACGGTGAGAGGAAGGAAGGAAGACAAAGAGAGAAAAGAAAGAGGAAGGAAGAGAAAGAAAGAAAAGAGAGAAGGAAGGAAGAGATAGAAAGAAAAGATAAAGAAAGAAAAGAGAGAGGAAGGAAGAGAAATAAAGAAAGAGAAAGAAAGAAAAAGAAAGAAAGAAAGAAAAAGAGACACAAGGGCTCCTTAGTGTATTCCCTGCAAGAAACTGACATAGCTAACCATCAAATTTTATTTCCTGCAAATGGGCAAGTAGCCTATTCAAGAGGGGCAAAAACTATTCCATCAATGTTTTGCCTTCCTCCACCCCTCCCTCTTTTAAATAACTGCTGTTAGCAACTCTGGGTTCAGAACCAGTGTTACAACTCTGGTCCCGTAACCAGTGTTGGAAATAAATGCGGAAGAGTGTAATACACCGGACAGTATCCACGTTGCTTTAACCACACACAAACTCTAAAACAGTGATAGTAAGGAAATAAATAGTCTTTACTTTGTAGCAACTAAAATGCTTCTTCTGACCAGTGATTCCAACTTCTCAAACAATATCAGTCCTTCACCAACACACAGCGTTATCTTACAGTGATGCAAAACAAATACTTCTTCAGTCTTCAGTCTTCATCTCCTCAGCGGCAAAAAGTAAACACAGGATTCAAAGGGAATCGAAAAGGGAACGGACTGTGTTTCTGAGCTTCCTTATATGGTGGAGCTGAGAAGCACAGCCAATTAGAATTCAACACAGTTCTTAAAGCTACATAGACTCTTTAAGAACATAGGCTCATATATATTGCCAATATAAGACTGAATATCCTAACAGCTCCCCCCACCCTTTGGTTGGAAATTAAAAAAAAAACACACACAAACCGAGTCAAGCAAGTGCATTTTTATTCCACAAATTATATTTTCCTTTCGATATAATGTCAAGATTTGGTCATTTCAAGGGGGTGGGTGGGCTCTACTGGTACCCCAGGCACAGGATAATCCAACAGGTTCACCTCCCCTCCGCGGGGAGTTTCTAAACCTGCTGTCATGAGTTGCCTGCGATCGCCAAGTAGAAGGATGGGAAGCATCGCGTGTCTTCTCGCATGGGTAGACCAGGACCGGGCGTCGTTCCAGAGGTTCTGCGAACGGCGCACGGTCCTTTATCTGCCTCATGTCCCCCTAGGCTGGTCCACGATGGAACTGGTGCACTTGGGGGGTTCGGCCTTCCGAGTCCTTTGTCATCCGCCTGCAGGGTAACCTGCGCAAGACAAGGAAGGAAGTGAACGTTGTAGGAAGGACCACAGATCATGTTTTGGGGGAGTTGGGAAACCTAGAACCGAGAAGAACTTTCCTGACAGTGAGAAGAGTTAACCATTGGAACGGCTTGCCTCCAGGAACTATGGGTGCTCCGTTGTCCAGTCCAAGAGACTGGACAGCCACTTGTCTGAAATGGGGTAAGGATTCCTGATTGAGCAGGGGGTTGGACTAGACGACCTCCAAGGTCCCTTCCAACTCTTTCTTTCTTCTGTCATTCTGCTATTCTGTTATTCTGTATTCTAGTATTCTGTGTTTTGTTATTGTGTCATTCTGCAGTCTGTTATTTCTGTTCTGTTATTTTGTATTCAGTTAATCTGTTATTCTGTATTACGTTATGTATTCTGTCATTCCGTATTCTGTTACTCTGTTATTCTGCAATCTGTTATTCTGTAATCTGTTATTCTGTATTGTTAATCTGTATTCTATTATTATATATTTTGTTATTCTGTCCTTCTGTCCTTCTATTATTCTGTATTCTGTTATTCTGTATTCTTTTATTCTGTATTTTGTTATTCCGTCCTTCTGTTATTCTGCATTCTGTATTCTATTATTCTATTATTCTGTTATTCTGTATTCTATTATTCTGTATTCTATTATTCTGTATTCTATTATTCTGTATTCTATCATTCTGTATTCTGTTATTCTGTAATCTGTTATTCTGTATTCTATTATTCTGTATTTTGTTATTCTGCATTCTGTATTCTATTATTCTGTATTCTATTATTCTGTATTCTATTATTCTGTATTCTATCATTCTGCATTCTATTATTCTGTATTTTGTTATTCTGTAATCTGTTATTCTGTATTCTATTATTCTGTATTCTGTTATTCTGCATTCTATCATTCTGTATTCTGTTATTCTGTATTCTATTATTCTGTATTTTGTTGTTCTGTTATTCTGCACTTTGTTATTCGATATTCTGTTATGTGTTTTGTTATTCTGTTATTCTGTTATTTGGTATTCTGTTATGATGTTATTCCGCACTCTGTTATTCTGTCATTCTGCCATTCTGTCAGAGGTTGAGTAACTGGAGGGAAATGTCATTAAAACAACAAAACATTTGTGCCTTTTTGGGTCCCCCTTAAATCCTGACTTCAATTTCCATCCTCGTCTTCCCTCTGTGCTGTGATTCCTTCCTCCGCCTTCATTTTTTCATTTGCCATTTTCAAATATAGACCAGGGGGTCTCCTGTCTTAAGCAAAGTACCCTGTTTCCCCGAAAATAAGACCTCCCCAGATAATAAGCCCAATCGGGCTTTTGAGCGCATGCACGAAAATAATCCCTCCCCCGAAAATATTGCAACGCAGCAGCAGCCGTGAGCTGACCACGCTCGCCGCCTCCTGCACCTCAAAAAATAATAAGACCTCCCCAAAAATAAGCGCTTATTTCGGCGGATCAAAAAAAATAAAATAAGACCCTGTCTTATTTTTGGAGGAAAACACGAAAGGCAGCAGCAGATATTTCCCTCTCTTTGCACAACGAGAAAATATCTGCTGCAAACTCCGCATTGGTGACAGGAAGGGTATCTGGTAAGTAAATTCTCAGCTGTCGTCTTTTGGGGGAAACACGGTAGAAGACCTCTGAGGTCAATTCCAGCTCTAGGATTCTATCTTTTACGTGTTTTTTTTTTGCATTTGTCTTTCCAAATGTGCCCATCGTGCCTTTTGCTTTTACCAGCCTTTTAATGGAAGCGTTTGGCACTTTGGCGAAATAATTGACGGGGATAATTTAAAAAAAACAAATGCTGTTATTGAGTTTTGTCTCTGCTGTGAACTGATTTTCCCGTCCGCCTTCTTCATTGTTGGTACCTTGACGGGTTTCTTTTTCATTACAGTGATCCCTCGTTTTTCGCGGTTAATGGGGACCGGAACCTTCCGCGAAAACTGAAAAACCGCGAAGTAGGAAACTTGAGTTGGTGGACATCGTTTAAAGCAAGCACTAGGGGGTGCTTGCCT